>OX638065.1:27059496-27659496 GCA_951804385.1 Trifolium dubium
TATCTTTGATCTATCATTTTTAATAATTATATAACTTAGAATGCTCAGAAAATAATTTTAACTTAATTGCACAAAAGTTTTGTAAGTTAAAATTAAAAGTCCATGAAGCAAGCTTTCAAAAAATATGAAAAATGATTTTTTCTCTCTCTCCTTGTAATGGCTTACTAATTCATATAACGGGTTACAAGGATTAAAAAAATTGATCCAATGATTTTGTGTATAAGGTATCAATTACCTTAATATAGTAATTGGTTACTTGGGTTAAATTTGAGATAACCATTGGTAACCATATGTTACTTGTGTATCATTGGTAACGTTACTTTAATTTATGGTAATAGAGATAACCATATGTTGGAACGTTACTTTTTAAATAGTGTATCAGTTTCAAACATATTTTTTGATATAGAAATTATTTCTAACAGTTGCCTTACTTCATGAATATTACTAAGATTCGTTATAGTTTTGAGACCAATTCTATTAACATACAACTTTCAGATTTGCAAAAATTACCAAGTAAAACAATATCATTTTTCTCTCATAATTTTCATACACATCTTGAGAAACTTTGATTATACTTTTATATATAAAAAGTTTCTGAGCTCTAAGTTCTATATTATTAAAGTGATATTGATTTGATAACAGCCATACAATTTTATTCTTTAACATTTGTTTTGTAAAATTCTCATCATTGGTTGTTGAGAATTGTTGTTAAAGATAGTGGGCGCTATCTTTGTGTTGTATAGGATATTGTTAGGGAAGCCTTGGGGTGAGGCTGTCTTGTAACAAGGATTCTGACATAGTGAAATCTCTCACAGGGTGTGAGGGGACTGGACTACCCTTAGGTTAGAAGGGGAACCAGGATAAATTTCTTGTGTGTTTTTCTCTTTCCCTTCTCTTTTATTTTTCTGCATTTTGTTCATACCTTTATCACAAACATACCAGAAAAATTAGAAAAACTTAAACATCTCTAAAATAACCGAAAATAGTCTTAGAACCTAATTCACCCCCCCTCTTAGGTTGCACTCTAAACTTACAGTGGCATCTCTAGGCGCGATGAAATGCCTCAACGTGGCATCCTTGAAGTGGAAGTATTCGATGTGTGGGGGATAGACTTCATGGGACCATTCCCAACTTCATTCAGAAACAAATACATACTTGTGGCTGTTGATTACGTATCCAAATGGATCGAGGTTGTTGCCTCTCCAACTAATGACGCCTAAGTAGTGATTAGATTGTTTAAGAACCAGATCTTCCCTAGGTTCGGTGTGCGGAGACTTGTCATCAACGATGGTGGCTCCCATTTTATCTCTAGGATCTTTGAAAGGTTATTATCTAAATATGGGGTCCGACACCGTGTAGCAACTCCCTATAACCCACAAACAAGTGGGCAAGTGGAGGTCTCCAATAGGGAGATCAAGCAAATTCTAGAAAAAACAGTTGCGACCTCTAGGAAGGATTGGTCTTTAAAACTGAATGAGGCACTGTGGGCATATAGGACAGCCTATAAGATCCCAATTGGGACCACTCCCTTCAAGCTTGTTTATGGCAAATCATGCCATCTACCGGTGGAACTAGAATACAAAGCTTATTGGGCTATCAAAACCCTCAATTTTGATTACACCACCGCCGATAGGAAAAGGATCTTGGATATCCATGAGTTAGAAGAGCTTAGGTTGGACACTTATGAGAATGCCAGAATCTATAAGGAAAGAACTAAAAAATGGCATGACAAGCGTCTATCTAGGAGAGAGTTTAAGGTAGGAGAGCTAGTACTTATTTTTAATTCAAGACTTAAACTCTTTCTCGGAAAACTTCGCTCAAAGCGGTCAGGCCCCTTTACAATTTCTAAGACATATCCTCATGGGGTGGTTGAAATAAAGAGTGACTCCGGTGATACATTCACAGTTAATGGACAGCGGTTGAAACATTACAACCTTAAGGATAGTGACACTACTCTTGCAAATTTTAACCTATCCGCCCTGTCCGCTAAAACGTGAACTAAGTTCACCCTCTTTGAAGTCGAGCTCACCGACTTTAAACAAAGCGCTTGGTGGGAGGCAACCCGCTGTTTTTTAGTCTAATGTTTTCTTTTTAGTTTGTTTACATTTTGCAGGTAATAAAGAGATAGCACGCTCGCCGACTTTACAGTTGTGAAAGCTTAGCTGTCCAGGTTCTCCTTTTTTTCCTACCTTTCGTCGTTGCATTGGGGACAATGCTCGATTTAAGTGTGGGGGAGAAAGCTTTATCGCTTTATTTAAATTTTCAGTCATTTAGTTTGCATGCATAATAAAACCCTAGGTTAGTTCATAATGTAGTTGAGTTAATTTTGCGTATTGTCTTTGTTTTGTTTGATTTTCCCATTTCTTGATCTATACCAAAAAATTTTGTGAAAAGCAAGAGTTGAGTTTCAATACTTGACATGATTGTTTGAGAGTATATAGGTTGTTAGTCTATTTTGTGAAGGTTGGGTGATGGTTCAATAAAATCAATACCGTCTTAACACCCTAGACTCCCAGTAAAGTGTCGAATTAATTTGAGTACTAGTTTTGACAAAGTTTTGAACTTGAGTTTTCAAAGTACCCTTAATAGTTTATTATAGCAGTCGGCACCATCTCAAGGCACAAACTAAGTGGGAAACCGATGAATATAAGTGAATGATCAGAATATACATGTTATGAAAGCTATTGGTTGATTCTTAGAATAATTGATAAAATTCAACATGCGAAAGAAAAAAATACCATAGCAAAGAAAAAACACATTAGTAGTTGGTTCAGAGGTGTCTGATTCTGAACTTGGTAGGGCGGGTTACGATCTAATCCCCCGCAACTGTGAAATGGGTAAAGCAAATAGGGGTTACCAAACTTATGTTATCAGCACCCCTCGCTATATGATGATCATAATCACTAACATGTTTCTCACCATGGGCGTGTACGAGATAACGGGCTTAATGTGATTGCTCTAGAATGAAAAGGGGAAACGAAACTTAGGCGAGAGATAGAGTCAAGAGGAAATGCTTCAAATTTGTTTTCATGTGATGGGAGTTTCTGACTGATAAAATCGGTTTGTGTCATTACGGTGTTTTTGGTGTTGGTATTATCATTTGATTTTTATTTCTTAGCCAGCAACCACGTATGATTAGATGGTCGTATCATGTGTTATACTTATGCTATGCAATTCACCATTTTTAGGCTTGAGGACAAGCAAAAGCTCAAGTGTGGGGGAGTTTGATGACACGAAATCATATCGTATTTTTAGCTCAATTTACATAAACTTTTAGTTGCATTTCATCTGTTTTTATTTCTTTTGTCTGTTTTTATGTTGGTATTTGATTTGTTTTCAGTTTTGTCAAATAAAATAGATCGGAGAAGAGAATTGAGCAAAAAGTGTCAAAAACGGAGCAAAAAGGGGGTGCAAAGCGCAAATTCGCGCAGCCCACAAAGGAGCCCTGCTAAAAGGGGCATTTGCCCCCATCAGCTTCGTGGCGCCCGCCACCAACTCTGTGGTGCCCGCCACGGAGTCCAAATCCAGAAAAACCAATTTTGCAAAACGTGGGAGTTGGCAAGCGTCTGGTCCGTTTTCTGTTCCTAATCGCACGGCTATTGGATGAGATCCAGTGAAGCCTATCCCTGCCTATTTTTGTGGATCGTACGAGGCAAAAACCCTTATAAATAGAAGGATCAAATTCAGAATTTTCCACGCCTTTCTTTTGTTTCTTTTCAGTTAGTTTTACTTTTCAGTTCAATAAACTTTAACGGTATTTCCACAAAAATCTTCTATAAATAGAAGACTCAAAAACCAGAATTTCTCTCCGCCTTTTCTCTTATTTTTCAATCAGTTTATATTTCCAGTCTAATAAACTGCAACGATATTTCCACACCGGGAATCCGTTGCCAATTTAAATTCAGTATTTGTATCAAGATTCTCGTACCGGTTAATTCAAGCACTTTAATTCCAGTTTTTCAGATTTATAATTTTCTAGGTTTTTATGCGTTTATTTAATTATTTATTTATTATGCCTATTTTAATTTACTGTTTTTATTTGTTTATTTCTTCTACCATGTCTAGCTAAATTAGTTGATATCGGTATGTAATTTAATTCTCCGAAGGGGACTTGGTAATGATTTTGCGCGCGCATATTAAACTATTTTTCTAATTCGATTTCCTAATTTAATTCTTAAACTTTTGAACGAAAGTAAAATAAAACAACTAAGGTTAAAATCAATAGAGCGAGAGTTTGAGGTTTTAACTAGATAGTAGGAATTTGGTATTAATTTTTGAACGAGCGAGAGCCACGTTAGAATTAATTAGGACTTATCGATTTTCAAAATATGCTTTCGAAACTAAGGTTGTAGAAAAGTGACAGTAAAACTCCTAGTCTAGAAAGTATGGTTTTTATCAATAAAACGGGAGTGTGAGGTTAAAACCTTTTAATCGAGAAAGTCTTTCTGAAAATTAAATCCTTTTTTTCGCGCGCTATTAATTACCAAATCCCCGATGGTTAATTAGTTACATACCAATATCTCACTTTTAATTAATTTAAATCTTTAATTTAATTATTTAATTTAAAATTCTAAATATTCCTAAATCTCCAAAACATTCAAAAGCCTTGGATTTACACCGTAACGACAGAAACGATAGCTTGACTATTGGTCTATATGGTTCGATATCTTTTAAAACTCAAAGACGAAACTTTGCACTTGCAGTTAATAAAATATTTTTGATACACAAATCGTCGATCAAGTAATTGGCGCCGTTGCCGGGGACCAATTTAGTCGATATCGTAACTCCGTCGTTACACCGTAGAGACTAAGGCGTTTAATTAAAATTTAAAATTTAAAACTTTTAGGATAGGTCCTTTGCGCTAGAAACCGATGTATAACCCAAATTTCTTTTACAATGACTATCCTCAAAATTTTAACTATCCTAATCAAATATTCCTTTACAATCACCAACCTCAAACTTCCCCATATTTTGAGGGACAACACATTGACTCTCCTTATAATTATCATTCTCAATATTTCGAGGAACCGGAGGAATCCGTGAGTCCCAGCCTCGTAGCATTGTTTGACGAATTCATTGAAACTTCCACAAACGCTAGGCTAGAACGACAGTTAAAAGAATTCATAGAAATTCAAACTCTCGAGAATGAAAAGATTAGGCTACGCAATCTCGAAGCTATTAGAGCACTAGAGAAGCTTAACGATTTGGTCGAATCAATAGCGACTCACCATGAGTCATTGGAGATGCGAATCTCCCAGCTTGCTCAAGCGACCATAGAACCCTCTCGCGAGAGACGGGTAGATGTTGTAGCGGACACTAGAAAAGATAAGATTGAAATGTCTAATGAGAATGATTATGATGACATTGACGAGAGTCTAGTTGAGGAAATAGTGGAGTTTGAAGAAACATCGCTGACACCCCTCCGAAGAGAGGTCGTTGAAGAGGAAGAGAAGGGAACGCTTCATGTTTTTCCTTCTCACTACAACCCACTGAGTGTTAGTCCTCAAAAGGTAGTAGAGGCTAAAGTAGACCCGAAACCCTAATCATGTGAAAAGGTCGACAAAATAAAAACAATTACATATGTAGTTGAGGGCGCGCTAAAAAAGAGGAAATTCAAGGAAATGAAATTAGGGTTTAGTTGATATCGGTGTGTAATTTAATTCTCCGAAGGGGACTTGGTAATGATTTAGCGCGCGCATATTAAACTATTTTTCTAATTCGATTTCCTAATTTAATTCTTAAACTTTTGAACGAAAGTAAAATAAAACAACTAAGGTTAAAATCAATAGAGCGAGAGTTTGAGGTTTTAACTAGATAGTAGGAATTTGGTATTAATTTTTGAACGAGCGAGAGCCACGTTAGAATTAATTAGGACTTATCGATTTTCAAAATATGCTTTCGAAACTAAGGTTGTAGAAAAGTGACAGTAAAACTCCTAGTCTAGAAAGTATGGTTTTTATCAATAAAACGGGAGTGTGAGGTTAAAACCTTTTAATCGAGAAAGTCTTTCTGAAAATTAAATCCTTTTTTTCGCGCGCTATTAATTACCAAATCCCCGATGGTTAATTAGTTACATACCAATATCTCACTTTTAATTAATTTAAATCTTTAATTTAATTATTTAATTTAAAATTCTAAATATTCCTAAATCTCCAAAACATTAAAAAGCCTTGGATTTACACCGTAACGACAGAAACGATAGCTTGACTATTGGTCTATATGGTTCGATATCTTTTAAAACTCAAAGACGAAACTTTGCACTTGCAGTTAATAAAATATTTTTGATACACAAATCGTCGATCAAGTAATTGGCGCCGTTGCCGGGGACTAATTTAGTCGATATCGTAACTCCGTCGTTACACCGTAGAGACTAAGGCGTTTAATTAAAATTTAAAATTTAAAACTTTTAGGATAGGTCCTTTGCGCTAGAAACCGATGTATAACCCAAATTTCTTTTACAATGACTATCCTCAAAATTTTAACTATCCTAATCAAATATTCCTTTACAATCACCAACCTCAAACTTCCCCATATTTTGAGGGACAACACATTGACTCTCCTTATAATTATCATTCTCAATATTTCGAGGAACCGGAGGAATCCGTGAGTCCCAGCCTCGTAGCATTGTTTGACGAATTCATTGAAACTTCCACAAACGCTAGGCTAGAACGACAGTTAAAAGAATTCATAGAAATTCAAACTCTCGAGAATGAAAAGATTAGGCTACGCAATCTCGAAGCTATTAGAGCACTAGAGAAGCTTAACGATTTGGTCGAATCAATAGCGACTCACCATGAGTCATTGGAGATGCGAATCTCCCAGCTTGCTCAAGCGACCATAGAACCCTCTCGCGAGAGACGGGTAGATGTTGTAGCGGACACTAGAAAAGATAAGATTGAAATGTCTAATGAGAATGATTATGATGACATTGACGAGAGTCTAGTTGAGGAAATAGTGGAGTTTGAAGAAACATCGCTGACACCCCTCCGAAGAGAGGTCGTTGAAGAGGAAGAGAAGGGAACGCTTCATGTTTTTCCTTCTCACTACAACCCACTGGGTGTTAGTCCTCAAAAGGTAGTAGAGGCTAAAGTAGACCCGAAACCCTAATCATGTGAAAAGGTCGACAAAATAAAAACAATTACATATGTAGTTGAGGGCGCGCTAAAAAAGAGGAAATTCAAGGAAATGAAATTAGGGTTTAGTTGATATCGGTGTGTAATTTAATTCTCCAAAGGGGACTTGGTAATGATTTAGCGCGCGCATATTAAACTATTTTTCTAATTCGATTTCCTAATTTAATTCTTAAACTTTTGAACGAAAGTAAAATAAAACAACTAAGGTTAAAATCAATAGAGCGAGAGTTTGAGGTTTTAACTAGATAGTAGGAATTTGGTATTAATTTTTGAACGAGCGAGAGCCACGTTAGAATTAATTAGGACTTATCGATTTTCAAAATATGCTTTCGAAACTAAGGTTGTAGAAAAGTGACAGTAAAACTCCTAGTCTAGAAAGTATGGTTTTTATCAATAAAACGGGAGTGTGAGGTTAAAACCTTTTAATCGAGAAAGTCTTTCTGAAAATTAAATCCTTTTTTTCGCGCGCTATTAATTACCAAATCCCCGATGGTTAATTAGTTACATACCAATATCTCACTTTTAATTAATTTAAATCTTTAATTTAATTATTTAATTTAAAATTCTAAATATTCCTAAATCTCCAAAACATTCAAAAGCCTTGGATTTACACCGTAACGACAGAAACGATAGCTTGACTATTGGTCTATATGGTTCGATATCTTTTAAAACTCAAAGACGAAACTTTGCACTTGCAGTTAATAAAATATTTTTGATACACAAATCGTCGATCAAGTAATTGGCGCCGTTGCCGGGGACCAATTTAGTCGATATCGTAACTCCGTCGTTACACCGTAGAGACTAAGGCGTTTAATTAAAATTTAAAATTTAAAACTTTTAGGATAGGTCCTTTGCGCTAGAAACCGATGTATAACCCAAATTTCTTTTACAATGACTATCCTCAAAATTTTAACTATCCTAATCAAATATTCCTTTACAATCACCAACCTCAAACTTCCCCATATTTTGAGGGACAACACATTGACTCTCCTTATAATTATCATTCTCAATATTTCGAGGAACCGGAGGAATCCGTGAGTCCCAGCCTCGTAGCATTGTTTGACGAATTCATTGAAACTTCCACAAACGCTAGGCTAGAACGACAGTTAAAAGAATTCATAGAAATTCAAACTCTCGAGAATGAAAAGATTAGGCTACGCAATCTCGAAGCTATTAGAGCACTAGAGAAGCTTAACGATTTGGTCGAATCAATAGCGACTCACCATGAGTCATTGGAGATGCGAATCTCCCAGCTTGCTCAAGCGACCATAGAACCCTCTCGCGAGAGACGGGTAGATGTTGTAGCGGACACTAGAAAAGATAAGATTGAAATGTCTAATGAGAATGATTATGATGACATTGACGAGAGTCTAGTTGAGGAAATAGTGGAGTTTGAAGAAACATCGCTGACACCCCTCCGAAGAGAGGTCGTTGAAGAGGAAGAGAAGGGAACGCTTCATGTTTTTCCTTCTCACTACAACCCACTGAGTGTTAGTCCTCAAAAGGTAGTAGAGGCTAAAGTAGACCCGAAACCCTAATCATGTGAAAAGGTCGACAAAATAAAAACAATTACATATGTAGTTGAGGGCGCGCTAAAAAAGAGGAAATTCAAGGAAATGAAATTAGGGTTTAGTTGATATCGGTGTGTAATTTAATTCTCCAAAGGGGACTTGGTAATGATTTAGCGCGCGCATATTAAACTATTTTTCTAATTCGATTTCCTAATTTAATTCTTAAACTTTTGAACGAAAGTAAAATAAAACAACTAAGGTTAAAATCAATAGAGCGAGAGTTTGAGGTTTTAACTAGATAGTAGGAATTTGGTATTAATTTTTGAGCGAGCGAGAGCCACGTTAGAATTAATTAGGACTTATCGATTTTCAAAATATGCTTTCGAAACTAAGGTTGTAGAAAAGTGACAGTAAAACTCCTAGTCTAGAAAGTATGGTTTTTATCAATAAAACGGGAGTGTGAGGTTAAAACCTTTTAATCGAGAAAGTCTTTCTGAAAATTAAATCCTTTTTTTCGCGCGCTATTAATTACCAAATCCCCGATGGTTAATTAGTTACATACCAATATCTCACTTTTAATTAATTTAAATCTTTAATTTAATTATTTAATTTAAAATTCTAAATATTCCTAAATCTCCAAAACATTCAAAAGCCTTGGATTTACACCGTAACGACAGAAACGATAGCTTGACTATTGGTCTATATGGTTCGATATCTTTTAAAACTCAAAGACGAAACTTTGCACTTGCAGTTAATAAAATATTTTTGATACACAAATCGTCGATCAAGTAATTGGCGCCGTTGCCGGGGACTAATTTAGTCGATATCGTAACTCCGTCGTTACACCGTAGAGACTAAGGCGTTTAATTAAAATTTAAAATTTAAAACTTTTAGGATAGGTCCTTTGCGCTAGAAACCGATGTATAACCCAAATTTCTTTTACAATGACTATCCTCAAAATTTTAACTATCCTAATCAAATATTCCTTTACAATCACCAACCTCAAACTTCCCCATATTTTGAGGGACAACACATTGACTCTCCTTATAATTATCATTCTCAATATTTCGAGGAACCGGAGGAATCCGTGAGTCCCAGCCTCGTAGCATTGTTTGACGAATTCATTGAAACTTCCACAAACGCTAGGCTAGAACGACAGTTAAAAGAATTCATAGAAATTCAAACTCTCGAGAATGAAAAGATTAGGCTACGCAATCTCGAAGCTATTAGAGCACTAGAGAAGCTTAACGATTTGGTCGAATCAATAGCGACTCACCATGAGTCATTGGAGATGCGAATCTCCCAGCTTGCTCAAGCGACCATAGAACCCTCTCGCGAGAGACGGGTAGATGTTGTAGCGGACACTAGAAAAGATAAGATTGAAATGTCTAATGAGAATGATTATGATGACATTGACGAGAGTCTAGTTGAGGAAATAGTGGAGTTTGAAGAAACATCGCTGACACCCCTCCGAAGAGAGGTCGTTGAAGAGGAAGAGAAGGGAACGCTTCATGTTTTTCCTTCTCACTACAACCCACTGAGTGTTAGTCCTCAAAAGGTAGTAGAGGCTAAAGTAGACCCGAAACCCTAATCATGTGAAAAGGTCGACAAAATAAAAACAATTACAAGGAAATTCAAGGAAATGAAATTAGGGTTTAGTTGAAATCGGTGTGTAATTTAATTCTCCAAAGGGGACTTGGTAATGATTTAGCGCGCGCATATTAAACTATTTTTCTAATTCGAATTCCTAATTTAATTCTTAAACTTTTGAACGAAAGTAAAATAAAGCAACTAAGGTTAAAATCAATAGAGCGAGAGTTTGAGGTTTTAACTAGATAGTAGGAATTTGATATTAATTTTTGAACGAGCGAGAGCCACGTTAGAATTAATTAGAACTTATCGATTTTCAAAATATGCTTTCGAAACTAAGGTGGTAGAAAAGTGACAGTAAAACTCCTAGTCTAGTAGAAAGTATGTTTTTCATCAATAAAACGAGAGTGTGAGGTTTAAACCTTTTAATCGAGAAAGTCTTTCTGAAAAATAAATCCTTTTTGTTTGCGCGCTATTAATTACCAAATCCCCGATGGTTAATTAGTTACATACCGATATCCCGCTTTTAATTAATTTAAATCTTTAATTTGATTCTTTAATTTAAAATTCTAAATATTCCTAAATCTCCAAAACATTCAATAGCCTTAGATTTACACCGTAACGACAGAAATATGGTATCTCGACTATTGGTCTCTGTGGTTCGATATCTTTTAAAACTCAACGGTGAAACTGTGCACTTGCAGTTAATAAAATATTTTTGATACACAAATCGTCGATCAATCTAAAAAAAATGACATCAAGAGTGACACAAAAAATAAATAAACATTCCAATTAAAAGAACACATGAACATACATTTTAGTTAAGCATAAGAAAAGGGATTTTAAAGCGAATGAGTTTAGGCCAAAAAAGTCCTTAACTATTAATGCCAATTGTTAGAGCTCAATGATTCTATAAAGTAAAATATTGTCTCTAACATGCATTTTTTAATGGTGCAATGTCCTAACCTACATGTTATGCATGTATGCATGTAGAAATCTGTAGTGGGACATGTGATATATAACTGTAATGTGATGTAGAAAATTGTGCAAAATGTCATGTGATATGTAAAAATGTATAGTGTGATGTAGTGTAAAAAAGTAGTGTTTCAAATGTATGTATGCAAGTAATTAATATTATTATTTCTTAAAAAGGGTAAAACATGTCATGAGTTTTTTTTTTTAAACAAAGATATAATCATGTTATCAATCATTAAAAATT
The DNA here is from genome assembly GCA_951804385.1 of Trifolium dubium. Classification (NCBI taxonomy): domain Eukaryota; kingdom Viridiplantae; phylum Streptophyta; class Magnoliopsida; order Fabales; family Fabaceae; genus Trifolium; species Trifolium dubium. The sequence continues at coordinate 27,070,950 of OX638065.1, forward strand.
TCAACCATAGCACATTTAAAAAATTTAGCATTTTTGTTGTTTTTATATTTTTTAGTATTCTAATAACTAATTATAAAAAAGAGTGAAGTCATAACAAACTAACAAATATTTTTATTTTGGAATTTAAATAGTTAGAAAGAAATCTTTTTTTGTTTCTAATTAGAGAAAAAAGCTTTTTCTGAGAAGTTTTCTTTTTTCAAATTTTTGTATTAGTACTTAAACTTAGTAATTTCACAAAAAGGACAATAAATTCACACATATATTTTTCATGGCAAAACATCTAAGGTACATAGATATAATGCATATGTGAGTGCAAATAAATAGGCATTTAGTCAAATGATAAAAATAAATGATAGTAAATAAAAATAACAAAAGTAAAATAGGGTAAATAAATAAATAAACCAACAAATTAGAAGAAAAAAAGCATAAAAAAAAGGGAGGGATTGGGCTTATGCTGAAGCCCAAATCCTTGGTCAGTCTCAGCCCAGGGGGTGGGCGTAGCAAGCCTAGGGGGCGCGAAGAGAAAGGGTTGGAGGGGTGATGACACGAAATCATATCGTATTTTTAGCTCAATTTACATGAACTTTTAGTTGCATTTCATATGTTTTTATTTCATTTATATCTTTTTATGTTGGTATTTGTTTTCTTTTCAGTAATGTCAAATAAAATAGGTCGGAGAAGAGAATTGAGTAAAAAGTGTCAAAAACGGAGCAAAAAGGGGGGTGCAAAGCACTAATTCGCGCAGCCCACAAAGGAGCTCAGCAGAAAGGGGCATTTGCCCCCATCAGCCTTGTGGCGGGCGCCACAGAAGTGGTGGCGGGCGCCACCAAATTCAAGCCCAATTGAAACAGCATTTTGCGAGACATGGGGAGAAAGCACGCGTCTGATCAGTTTCAGTTCCTAATCGTACGGCAATTGGATGAGATCAAAAGTGAAGCATATCCTCCCTATTTTTATGGATCGTACGAGGCAAAATTCTCCTATAAATAGAAGACTCAATTTCAGATCTGATCACGCCTTTTCTTTTGTTTATTTCAGTCAGTTTTAGTTTTCAGTTCAATAAACTATAACGGTATTTGCACACCGGAAATCCGTTACAAATTATGTTTTCATATTCCTGTCAAGAATTTCATTCCGATTAATTCCAGCAATTTCAATTCAAGTTTCTTCAATATTTATATTTCCAGGTTTTTACGCGCTTATCTAATTATTTATTTATTATGTCTAATTTAATTTACGGTTTTTATTTGTTTATTTCTTTCTTCATGTCTAGCTAAATTCCTAGATATCGATATGTAATTTAATTCTCCGAAGGGGATTTTATAATGATTTAGCGCGCGCATATTAAACTATTTTTCTGATTCAAATTCGTAATTTAATTCAAAGCTTTTGATCGAGAGTAAAATTAAGCAACTAAGGTTAAAATCAATAGAGTGAGAGTTTGAGGTTTTAACTAGATAGTAGGAATTTGATATTAATTTTTGAACAAGCGAGAGCCACGTTAGAATTAATTATGACTTATTGATTTTGAAAATATGCTTTCGAAACTAAGGTGGTAGAAAAGTGACAGTAAAACTCCTAGTCTAGAAAGTATGGTTTTTATCAACAAAACGAGAGTGTGAGGTTTAAACCTTTAAATTGATAAAGTTCTTCTGAAAAATAAATCATTTTTCGCATGCTACTGATTTATTAAATTCCCGAAGGTTGATTAATTACATACCAATATCCCGCTTTAATCAATTTAATTCTTCAATTAAATTTAAATTCTAAAACAATTCTAAACCGTTATTCATTAGCCTTAGATTTACACCGTAATGATAGAAATACGGTAGGTCGATTATTGGTCTTTGTGGATTTGATATCTTTTAAAATTACACGACGAGACCGTGCACTTGCGGTCATAAAATATTTTTGATACACAAATCGTCGATCAAGGGGTGGTTGATCTGGGCTCTGTGCTGAGCCCAATCAAAAACGTAACTGTAACACCCCACTTTTCCATTGAACTTTAAATGAAAAGTTAATTGAAATTAGAGTGATGTTATAGGTGTTGAGAAACATTGTTAAATGTTTTAATCTAGCAAGTGACTGTTTTGCAATTAATGGAATATGAAATATGTGGCTAATATATAAATAGGAAAGGCATAGAACTAGTGAAAATAATTCACTTGTCTTCCTCTTCCTTTACATTCAGAAACCTTCCTCTCTTCTCTCTCACGCAGCCTCACAACCCTCCCTTCAAAATCAGTTTCATCCCAATTCAAGAGAAGAATCTACATGCAATTTAAATTCTAAGTTCTTTATTCAGGAGAAATAAATGTAAGAGATCCATCTTCCTTATTTTCTTTCTCAACCCGAAATACTTTTCCCTTTTTCAATTGATTCTATTTATCCTTCTTTTTGTGAGATTAAGAGTTTGCATGAGGGTTTTTGGTAGCAAAGGAGTCATGGGAGAAGTTCTGGAAGTGTTGGAGTAATTTGGGACTTGATGCAGAATTCGTATTTGGGATAGACCATCATTCAAATGGTCATAACTTTCACTCTGTAGCTTTGTTTCGAGTGGGGTTTTGTATCTCACTAGAAAAACATTTTGATTATATTAATTAATTCAATATTTATTTTAATAACATCATACGATACTATTTGTTATGCTTGTTTCTCTATTTAATTTATCGTTGAAATTAAATTAAAATGAATTTCATTGAGGACTCACACCACTATCTTTTATTTTCTTTATCAAGTCTTGAATACATATTGATACAGTCTTGCTCAATTATTTCTTTGACCAAAAATTTAATGGAAAGGTTTTCTTCCCTTCTTATGTCTCACGCCTAACCTTTAATTGGTGATGAGATTAAATTGGCGAGAATCTAATTGGCGATATATATTAGATTTAATTGATGTTATTTCTAGTCTTTGTTTGTCAATGTTGATTTTAAGCCGTTGATAAACCGTTTTTAAGTTGTTGATAAGCCGTTGATATAGGCCGTTGTTAAGCCGTTGAGAAATATTTTCATATTTTGTAAACTTGATTCGTTATACTTAAGTATCTTGGTTCCTAACTCTCTTAACTTAAATTGTCATTTGGTGTGACTTGGGTTATTGTTTGACTTTGTGTGATCGTCCACGAGGATGTATCTCACTTGATTATCCTTCGTCTTTTGCTGTGGTTATATTTGCTATGTCTTATATTATTATGAGTTTTCAGTTTTCTTATGTTAATTTCGTTACTCACCTTTACATTTACCCTTTTTGCTTGGCCCTGTGGTGTGCAAGTGTAAGTTTTCAGGTAAGTGAGGAGTCAAGGCGAATAAGTTCAAAAAGTTTTCTTGTTGTTTTCAATATGAGTCGCTCTGATAGGATGTCTTGGGGAAAACTCATTTAACTTTATTGTGTAAATTTTCTTTTCTAGACAATTTGGAACTATGTTAATTTTGTATTTGAACCATGTTACTTTGCTTCTCAAAATTTTCAATATCAGAGTTTTGAAACTTATATGATTGGTTCTTAATTTTCAATTCCGCTGCCTATATATTATCTATTAAAATAAATTGAAGTAAATAAATTTATTTAGCATGAGTGACACCGTTAATAATTAATGGAATTATTTTTTTTGCAAATAAAGTAAATGGAAAAATAAGGGTGTTACATAGTTGGTATCAGAGCAGGTCGGTCCAGTCAGACCAAGTTGTACTATTATCGATTTTTATTTATTTATTTATTTTACTAACTTTCGTTTTAAACATGTAAAGAGCAATGGCAGGAAGAAATGATACAGCTATCGCGAATGCGCTTACCGCTTTGGCCAATGTTATGGGACAACAAAATCAACAAGGTGGGGATGATGAGACGAGACTTTATAGATTTATGAGGAATAAACCTCCTAGCTTTGATGGAGGATACAATCCAGATGGTGCGTAGAAATGGCTAGAGGGGATAGAGAAAATATTTTGAGCTATGGCGACGACTGATGCCTAGAAGGTTATGTTGGCTACTGCTATGCTTGCGGATGAGGCAAATCGATGGTGGGCAAACATGCGCCAGAGGCTTCAAGCGATCGGCACTCCTATCACTTGGAATGGGTTCAAAAATGATTTCTTGGGAAAGTACTTCTTGGCAGACGTGCGTAACCAGAGATAGAGTTCTTGAGGCTTGAGCAGGGTGACATGAACGTGGCTGAGTATGCTGCCAAATTTGATGATCTAGCTAGGTATTGTACTCACATCAATGTAGTGGGTGCAGAGGCATCCAAGTGCGTGAAGTTTGAAAGTGGTTTCCGCCCAGAGATCAGGAAAGGTATTGGATACCAAGAAATTCGACAGTATGCTACTCTAGTCAACAAGTGCAGCATATATGAGGGAGATAGTAAGTCTGAGTCCAACCACTATAAGGCCGCAAGTGAGAAAAAGAGGATTGGGAGTCATACTCGTAGTAGGCCATATGATGACGGGAATTAGAAAGACAAGCAAAAGTCTAGCAGTGAGCATGAGACAAGTGGGGGAGGGGACTCCAACCCTTCCCTTTGCTTTAGGTGTGGAGGGACAGGACATCGAGTGGCTGAGTGCAGGTTAGAAGTTACAAAGTAGTTCAGATGTGGGAAGCCAGGGCATTTAGCAAATTTTTGTAGGAGTTCGAATCTCATATGTTTCCATTGTGGAGAACCAGGACATATCAGTAGTCAGTTTGAGCAGACAAAGAAGGAGTCAGAAGCTAGGCTTGCCAAAGTCGAAGGTGTTTGCCTTGATTGACTAAGAATCAGATACTCCAGGTAATTTTCCAGGTCGAAAATTCTGTAAGTGGGGAAGATTTGTAACACCCCAAAATTTAGAAGTATTTATTTTAGTAGGATTTAATTAATTTCCTAATTTATCTAGTTAATATGTATTTATAATTTAGTAATTTGACGTGAGAGTGTACTACTTATTTAGTTTAGAATGTTTATAAACTAATTAATTAGAAATATAGAAAATTTTGGTGAATCAAAGAAGAGAATAAATTAGAAAGAAAATATAAATTTTAAGGGAAATGATAGAAGGGGGTGTAGTTTAATAAATAGTGAAGTGGAAGGTATGAATTAGTAAAATAGTAGAAAGAAGGCATATGAGAATTAGGCTTGTGGGTGTTAGCAAATAAAGGGGATGTGAATCATGATTTAGTAGAGGAAATTAAACACATATTTTTTTTTATATGAATATCTCTTTTCTTTTGGAAAAAGAAAACCCTATATTTTACTATAAATAGACCAATATTAGAAAAAATTAGGATTAGCCACAACATACTAGCTAGAAACGGTTAAGAGAAATAGAGAAATAGAGGGAAGGGAGAGCAAGAACAAAACCATCAACACTTAGGAAGATGACTGCTATCCACGTAAGGGAGTTTAACTTAGTTAATCTAAGATAGTGATTGCATAATAACTATGATTATGGCTTGCTTTTCTTTTGTGTTCCTTCCTTTAATTGCTAGTTGATGTTGTGTGTTACTGTACGAGACATGTCTGAATCTCAAAATTCTTATTCTGTTTTTAGCAATGGTTTTTCGTACTCTCTTTGGTGATGAAAGTATATGGATGAAGGAAGTATATTAATATTTAATCTGGGTCGTCCACAAGGATGTATCTCACTTGATTATCCTTCGTCTTTTGCTGTGGTTATATTTGCTATGTCTTATATTATTATGAGTTTTAAGTTTGCTTATGTTAATTTCGTTACTCACCTTTACATTTACCCTTTTGGCTTGACCTTGCGGTTGATGACACAAAATCATATTGTATTTTTAGCTTAACTTACATGAACTTTAGTTGCATTTTCATATGTTTTTATTTCATTTGTCTCTTTTTATGTTGGTATTTGTTTCCTTTTCAGTATTGTTGAATAAAATATATCGGAGAAGAGAATTAAGCAAAAAGTGTCAAAAACGGAGCAAAAAGGGGTGCAAAGCACAAATTTCACGCAGCCCACAAGTGAGCCAAGCAATCAGGCTGGTGGCGCCTGCCACAGAGTCCAAATCCAGCAAAATTGAATTTTCCATTACTTGGGGAGCTGGCAAACCGTCTGATCCGTCATATCTTTTCCTATATTTTTGGATCGTAAGAGACACATAATTTCTATAAATAGAAGACTCAAAATCAGATTTTTCTCTCCGCTCTTTTTAGTACTTTTCAGTCAGTTTTAGTTTCCTGTTTAATAAATTGCAATGGTATAACACCCCATATCGATTTATCTAGAATATCGAATGGAATATACATAATTGAATCTGAATACATTATAATTACAAAAAATTAAACCTCAATTACAACGTACATCGAATACTTAATCCAAACATTCTTAACTACACAGCGGAATTGAGTGCTAACACAAGCTTATACATTAATCAAGATATAACAACACAAGATTAATTAATAACTTTCACAAATTCTTCCATCACGACTCAATCCATAGTTTCTTTCGTAACTTGTATTGCTTAACCTGTTATCTGGAAAAAAAAATAAAAGGCGTTGGGTGAGACTACTTGTCTCAGTGAGTTCCACCTATCTCAGGTGCCCCTCACTCTGTGAGTCTAATGGCTTCTAGTCTAACTTGACTAATCTAAGATTGATCATACATACATAAACATCGTTTCATAATACATGTATCTAATTAAATAAAAGTGTGTCATAAATTAATTGAGTTCATTTTATGAAATGATCGAGGCGAGCAATCTCGAACATTTCCATACGTACCCGGCTCCAATACCAACTAAAGGGCTAGAGACTCGGTGCTAGCTCTCTTGTTTATCATAGCTACCCGGCTCTAATACCAATGAATGGACTAGAGACTCGGTCATATATACATAGCCGGCCCAAATATCAAGGGACTCGGTAATCAAATCATTTATACATAGCCAGCCCAAATATCAAGGGACTCGGTAATCTACCCGGCTCTATTACCAATTAAGGGTTAGAGACTCGGTAACTTTTCTACCCGGCTCTATCACCAACTAAAGGGTTAGAGACTCGGTAACATTATAATTACATAACTGACATATAGTTCAGTGCTAACATAATGATCAATCCCTATCTTCTAGTGTTATCTCACTTTGGACACAATATTGTCCCTTCGTCTATTTCGGGTATATGACTAATCTTTTCCCATACACCCTTGTTGTTTACCTTTTCTAATGTTTCAACATTAGAATCTATGACACTTGATATGATTTGTGCTCTGAGATTTCAATTAATCTTTCAAAATATAAAATTTGGTTTTTAAAACTATTTCAAGGCACATGTCATTTTTATAAAAAAAAATCTGAATTTTCTACATCACATAGCATACACGTTCAAGGCCTATCATACATAAACTCTTAATTATAAATATGACATTTGCTAGAATCTATATGCAAGTGAAAGGAAGGGTTTGCTTGCATGAGTTTCAAGGGTACTAATCTTTCTCTAATTACATCTATGTTCATGTCAATCTATGTGATTGAGTTTCTCATTTCTAATCTATATTCTAATAACTACCTTGCATAGTACTAGCTCTAACCAATTTCTAGTCATACAAAACTACCCAAAGGTGGGTTCTATCTAAGGAACTCACCTTAAAAGAATTGCAGTACCGAGTCATTCCTCTCGCTTAACAATCGTCCGATTGTGCCGCTCGAATACGTAATTCTGTGCTTGTCTAACAGATTTTTCTGCATAAAACTGCTACTGACTTCTAACTTTGAACTCGTCCCCAGAACTCATTTTTCATTCAAAAATTACGAAACCAACGCCAACCTGACCGTAATTTTGTTAGCTATCCATACCAACAAGCGGAATTCTAATCGGAGTTATAGAGAGTGAGAAATTACCATTTAAGTGCAGCCCTGTCCAGACACGTTTTCTGCAAAAATTCTGTGTTGAAACTTTCACTTCAAAAATTCGCACAGGCTTTATTTCTCCATCAAATCTCACAAGTCCGGTGCCTAAACAACCGTATTTGAGTTAACTATACACAGAATCAAATGGCATCTCAGTTGGGGTTACAGAGAAGTATTTATTACCGTTTTAGTGGAGCTCTATCCTAATCACGAATTCTGCATAATTCTGCATCAAAGTTCCAATTTCAAGTGCAGATTCCGGTCTCATTTCGGATCCAAATCGTACAAACTTGGTGTCTAACTTGAAGGAAATTTTGTCTAGAATCCAGAAGTGCAAGAATCATTCAAAACTGAGTTATGGTTCAAAAGATATGGATCAGTTTCTGAGGGTATATTACACGAATTTCACTAACAAAAATTCAGCATATAACTCACCTTATGAGCTTGATAATGAACCAAACAGATTTTCTTCTTGTACTCTAAACCCAAAATTGATTCTCAAAGCTTTAACCTTACTTCAAATTTCAGTCTTCCAACTCTGACCTTAGATTTCTTGATTTCCGTCAAAATCAGTCTCAAGGTTTTAAACCTCAATGTCCAAGCTTCAAGTTTCACTTTCTCTTCCAATTTCTTCTCCTAATCACCGACCCACAACTCCAGCAGTAAGAATCATTCATATACAACTCAAAATTTGAGAGTTCAAAGATAAATCAAAGGTTGGGATAAATTAGGGGTTTAACGGCCAAGGGAGTCAAATTGAGGAAAATGGATCTTATTTGAATTGGTATTAACTAAGGGTTCCAATACATTTTTTGCATGTGGACTTGGCTAGAAATTTGGGTGATTTAAATGGAGAAGTTGTGTTGTTCGTATAGAGAGAAAATGAGGAGAACACATGGTTGTTTCTCTTGGTTTTGGAAAATGAATGAATAGAGGAGAGAGAGAGAGAGAGAACACATGAGTTGAGTAAGAAGAAGAGAAAATGATATAACTTGGTGAAACCCTTGCCTTGTTGTTCTTATGAATGGTCCCCACTTCAACTCTCATTTACCAACTCATAATCCAAAGTCTTACTATTTTATCACATAGATGCATAAATTAGTACTATCAAATACTTTTAATTAATTTAAGGGAAGTGGGTTGTTACAAATGGTATTTCCACACCGAGAATCCGTTGCTGATTTAAATTTCATATTTGTATCAAGAATCTCGTACCGATTATTTCTAGCAACTTTAATTCAAGTTTTCCCGATTTTCTATTTCCAAGTTTTTTATGCGTTTAATTAATTATTTATTTATTATGCCTAGATTTTCTAGCTAAATTAGTTGATATCGGTATGTAATTTAATTCTCCGAAAGGGATTTAGTAATGATTTAGCGCGCAAACTATTTAAACTATTTTTCTGATTCGAATTCCTAATTTAATTCTTAAGCTTTTGAACGAAAGTAAAATAAAGCAACTAAGGTTAAAATCAATAGAGCGAAAGTTTGAGGTTTTAATTAGATAGTAGGAATTTGATATTAATTTTTGAACGAGCGAGAGTCACGTTAGAATTAATTAGGACTTATTGATTTTCAAAATATGGTTTCACCATCTTGCATATGAATCATTTCGAACTCTTGAGTCAAGGTGTTTATTTTGGATATTTTGACCTCATTAGTACCCTCCAAATGGGTGACTAATGTATCCCACATTTCCTTGGCCGATAAATAATGCGACACATGGTAAAATTGATCAATCCCAAGGGATTATATAAGTATGTTTTGTGCCTTAGCATCGTAATTGACCTTTTTCTTATCATGGTCCGTCCATTGTGCCATAGGCTTATTGGTAAAATTGCCATTTTGATCGGTGTTTTCGGAACAAACAGACCGTTCTCAATAGCATTCCACACCTCACCATCAAAAGAATTGATGTGTATGCGCATACTACTTTTCTAATAATCAAAATGGTCTCCATTAAATATAGGTGCCCGATTATAAGCCCCTTTAGGTGCAAAAGCCATGTTTTCTAATAATTGGCACAATCCACCGAATTTTGTGTACAAAATCGAACCGGGATCGTGATACCACTTGTTAGACTACTTGGCTAACCACTTAGAAAGGGGGGGTTGAATAAGTGGCCCTTTTAAACAATGTAGGTTTTAAAAAAATTGTTCAAAAGGTGTGCGCGGAAGCCCACCGGATCGGTAGTCACTTTGCACGCGATTGATCACTGAAAAAGTAGTATAGCCTTGAATGTGCGATGATAATCAATGGAGACGATCCTGTACAAAATATTAAAATTAAACGATCCAATAACGCAAACCAAACAAGTTACTTAGAATTCAAAGCTAGTTCAATCACAATAAAGATATATGTCAATTGAATTTTAGTGTACACTTACGAACACGAAAATTCAATTGAATCGAAAATTAAAGCGATTGCGTAAAGTAAAAGATTAAGGAAGAAAGACACAAACGATTGATTAAGGAGTTCCCAACGGCTTTCACGTCGTCCTCGCTTCGGTCCGGGTACGTCTCCCCCCAAGTAACCAAACGGGTTACATGAGCGTTTATTAGTTAAAAACGATTGAACTATAGTGCACAATTTACAAAGACTCGAATAAGCCTATATTGAATCTAATGTAAACTATGCGTAACATAAACAACTGATGAAGCTTCTCCCTCTGATTCCAACGATCCTATCCGTACGCAAAACCTCGCACTGATCGTCCAGATGAGTACCTCGCTTCTTCGTTGTTGATCCTTCAAGATGTCGCACAATCTTGAATCACCGAGAAAACCCAAAACCTTCGTCACAAATCAACCCGGTCACGAACTCTGATTCACCGAGAGTCGTACCGAACTTTATCGATCAAATGTACAACGTCTATCCGAATGATCCCATACTCACTCTTCAATGAATTACAATTTGATGGAAGATGATGATCTAGTGAAGAATGACTCTTTGATCCAAATTATTCACCAATTTGACATCCAAAGAGTTTATCAAAGCTATTTCACTTTATCACAGGGTTTTTCTCTTGTACATCAACAAAGCACATTTCTATTGATAGAGAAAATAGAATTGAGCAAATTTCGGCAAAACAGAACAGACATGTATCGATACAAACCCTTTGACCAGCGTTCAAATTTGAAATATTTAACCTATGTATCGATACAAACACGTATGTGTATCGATACATATATCAGTTTCTTAAAAAACTGACTGATATGTATCGAAGCATGCAAGCATGATTCGATACAACTTGCGTTCTCTGGTTTTCAGAGAGAGTTAGGTGTGTATCGATACATGCAAGCATGATTCGATACACAAATGACTCTCAGCCTCTGAGAGACCAGTTTTGTATCGATACAAATGATATATGTATCGATACAAAATGCACAAAATCAGTCTGAAGTAATTTCAGGACATTTGTATCGATACAAGTGATTATGTATCGATCCAAAACACCTTAAAATCAATTTTTCAACGTTTAAAAATAGTTTTTCGCTGTCAAGTCATTTGTAATGTTGCCAAAATATGTTCTACTCTATTTTCATGTGTTTTGAGAATTATTAAAACATAAGGGTGAACGGGTGCACTTACACTTCTGACCAGAACTCCCTCCGATCAAGTGAACTACGCCCAAGGAGGCCCATATTCTAACAACTAACTCAGCTTGGAAGAGCAGTCCCTATCTCTCATACAAGAACAACAATTCATTGTATGCACCTGGACAAGGACCATCCTCTGGTCCACAAGGTTTTCAAAAGGCTTTTGTGGCAAATCTTACTAACCCTAGGAAGTCTAGTCTTGATGTCATGTTTGAAACTTTCATGGCGTCCCAAATGCAAACCAATAAGGGACCTGAAAATCAAAATGTGCACCTGACTAAAATGTTTGACCAGTTGAACAACAAAGTAGATGTTTTGACCACTCATTCTAAAATGTTAGAAAATCAAATTGCACAAGTGGCCCAACAACAAGCATCTATGTCTACTCCTGCGGGCACATTTCCTGGCCAACCTCAGCCTAACCCTAAAGCTCATGTAAACTCTGTGACACTGCGAAATGGAACACAATATTATGAACCAGTTGATCCTAGGACTGAGAGACCAGCCATGCAACAAAAGCCAGATGAACCAGTTGAGAAAGAGAGTGAACTCAAAGAAAAAGAAGGAAATGGCATGGAGGCTAAAGAAAAAGAGAAACCTCATGTGCCTCCGCCACCTTACAAACCACCCATTCCTTATCCTCAAAGGTTTGAAAAGACCAAAAGCTTGGGGCAATTCAAGAAATTCGTGGAGCTTCTCAAGCAGTTGAATATCATTATCCCATTCACTAAAGCTATCACTCAAATGCCCTCATATGCTAAGTTTCTCAAAGAGATCCTAACCAACAAAAAGAGGATTGAGGATGATGAGACTGTTACACTCACTGCCGGGTGTAGTGCCATCCTTCAAAACAAGATGCCTCCTAAACTCAAAGATCCAGGAAGTTTCTCTATACCATGTGTCATTGGAAATTTTGTCATTGATAAGGCCCTATGCGATTTAGGTGCCAGCATTAGTTTGATGCCCATGACCATATGCGAGAGACTCAAGTTAGAAGAGTTGAGACCTACTAGAATGTCTATCCAATTCGCTGATCGTTCCGTGAAAATGCCTTTAGGGATTCTAGAAAACGTTCCTGTGCGTGTAGGTCAATTCTTTATCCCGACTGACTCCATAGTCATGGATATCAAAGAAGACTCTAACACGCTTATCATCTTATGAAGGACATTCCTAGCTATAGCTGGTGCGATAATTGATGTTAAGAAAGGAAAACTCACTTTTGAAGTGGGCGATGAAAAGGTTGAATTTATTTTGACTCAATTCCTAAGCACGCCAGCTATAGATGATACTTGCTACCTGCTAGACGTCATTGATGAATGCAGAAAAGAAATGGAGAATGACCAAGCTATTTATTCTGAAATTCTAACATCTTCTCCAACTCCTACTCTCGAAGTTCAGGAAGACGAGCTCGGTGAATGCTTTGAGATTACACCGAGTCCGACACCTTCTCCTGACTAATCTTCTCTAGAACTCAAACCTCTACTTGAGAAATTAAGGTATGAATTCCTTGATCCAAATCTTAAGCGCCCAGTGATTGTGTGCGCTGACTTAGGACAGCCGAAAGCTGACAAGTTGCTGAATATCCTAAGAAAGTGTCCAGTTGCTTTAGCATATAGTATCTCTGATCTAAAAGGGATAAGTCCTTCCCTTTGCATGCATCGCATCTTTCTCGAAGAGGATTGCAAAACCTCTCGTGAGCCCCAAAGAAGGATAAACCCCATTCTAACTGAAGTAGTTAAGAAAGAAGTAGAAAAGCTTCTAGAAGTAGGAATCATATACCCGATTTCCGACAGTATATTGGTCAGTCCCGTTCATGTCGTGCCCAAGAAAGGTGGGGTGACTATAGTTACCAATGAGAAAGGAGAATCAATAGCACAAAGAGTCGTAACTGGTAGTAGAATGTGCATTGATGATGACGCATTATTTGTGTGTTATTTAGGCCTTTATTCATGAGTTATTTCCTGCCAATATGGTGATCAAACCATGTTTTAATGCAATTTTATTAGTTTATTTAGTTTTGAGTCTAGAATTATGTATTAGGAATAATTATGTAATTTTGATGAAAAAGAGTTAGTTTAGAGGCAACTTATGTCAAGGCATGTTATTTGGTTCTAGATCGTCATCAAAAGGCATCTACTGATAATGACTGTCAAGACATTGAGTTCCGTACAAGACAACAAGTCAAGCTCTGCTAGAAGACAAATCTGGGAATGTACTAGAACATTGTGAAAGGCATCTTTGGAGGATAAGGATGAATTGGCTGGCTCGCCAGCTGTCAGCATCACAAATGATTGTACTATGATTAAGTGGTCCTTGCAAATGGAATATCCTTTATTCCTTGGGCCTAGTAGTCATAATTAAGGTTGCACCCGATCCAAGAAGGATTGTCCTATAAATACACGTCCCTAAACCTAAAAGAAGTAGCTAGAAGGTGATTGAATAGAGAATAGATCTGATAAAGAAGAGGAGCCGCCGGAGAGATCCATTGTTGCAGGAGGCGACCGGTGATAACGAGAGGCACGACAGTGTCTGTAGGAGTATCTATTGCATTGTAATGGGTATCACTACTTTACTTGTTATTATTGTTGTTGTTTCTATGCTCATTCTAAGCTAAACTCTCTGTAGTTGAGATTATGTGAAGTTTAATATAATGAATGAAGTATTTATGTGAATGAATGATTGTTCTTGTGTCATCTTTAACTTTATGTTTTTAAGAAAATACATTTATTTCTTTGACTGATCAACTTAGATTTAAATACAAGTTGCATGTGTAGAGACATCTAGCATGTTAATGGAAATAATAAAGTTAATAAGGTTAAGTAAGAGCAGACATGTAATCCCTACCTTTTCTTATGGATAAGTTAAGGGCCTTAGTGAGATCAAGCACGAGCTTTTCTGAACTCTAATGGGATTAATAGTAACCTCGACAGAGCCAGTTCATTATACCCCATTTTAATATCTAACGTTGTAGACATACACCACAAGGCAAGCTTGCTCACAGATGGCACGACAGTAGTTATCATTCACTATGCTTCGTTCATGTGTTAAATGGATCTTAATCTCAGCTACCCTTTTATTAACATTTTCAATCATCAACTTACTCAACTGCTATTTTATTTATTGTGTCAAAAACCAAATATGTTTTGTTACCATTACAATAGACTAAACACTTTATTTGAACTTGGAATGTATAACCCTTATTCTATTCCCTGTGGGTTCGACACTGTTTTCACTTATTACTTGCTATGATTGACTGCGTATACTTGTGTATCACATTCACCAACCATCAATTGACTATAGGAAACTCAACAAAGCCACATGCAAGGATCATTTCCCTTTGCCCTTCATTGATCAAATGCTTGAGCGTCTGGCTAATCACTCGTACTTCTGCTATCTAGATGGTTATTCGGGATTCTTTCAAATTCCTATTCATCCCGATGACCAAGAGAAAACGACCTTCAGTTGCCCTTTTGGAACATTTGCATATAGGCGAATGTGATTTGGGTTATGTAATGCCCCTGCGACTTTCCAAAGATGTACGACAGCAATCTTCGCTGACTATATCAATGATATCATGGAGGTCTTCATGGATGATTTCTTCGTGTGTGGGCAAAGTTTTGAAGGATGCTTGACAAATCTAGAAAAGGTACTCGAAAGATGTGAAAAAGTCAATCTTGTGCTAAATTGGGAAAAGTGTCATTTCATGGTTCGTCAAGGTATTGTTCTTGGACATATAGTGTCCTAAAAGGGGATTGAGGTAGATAGAGCTAAAATCCAAGTCAGAGAATCTACCACCTCCCAAGTCTGTAAGAGAAGTTCGAAGCTTTTTAGGTCACGCTGGTTTCTATCGGCGATTTATTAAGGATTTCTCTAAAATCACCAAGCCTTTAACCGGACTGCTAATGAAAAATGCCGAGTTCATTTTTGATGAAGAGTGCCTAAGGGAATTCAAACAATTAAAGGCAGCTCTCATTTCCGCACCCATCATGCAGCCACCTAATTGGAGTCTACCATTTGAAATCATGTGTGACACTAGTGACTATGCTATAGGCGCGGTTTTAGGACAAAGGAAAGATAAGAAGCTTCATGCTATCTACTACACTAGTAGAACCTTAGATCCCGCGCAAATGAACTACGCCACCACAGAAAAAGAGCTCCTGGCTATTGTGTTTGCGGTCGATAAGTTTCGTTCCTACCTAATAGGGGCCAAAATCATTGTCTACACTGACCTTGCCGCAATTAGGTACATTGTGAACAAAAAGGATGCCAAACCAAGGCTCCTAAGATGGATCTTGCTCCTTCAAGAATTTGACTTAGAGATCCAAGACAAGAAAGGAATCGACAACACAATTGTTGACCACTTGTCAAGAATGGAGGGAATGGTGCCCATAAATGATGACTTCCCATATGAGAGGCTAGTAGCCCTTATGGAGAGTGTCGCCTCCGAGTGCCTTTTAATTGATGACAACATCGAAGTTGTCAATTCTGTCTGCACGAGAGACTCACTGCCATGGTATGCTGATTTTGTCAACTACCTAGCAGCAAGAGTCCTTCCGCCTGATTTAACCTGCCAACAAAAGAAGAAGTTCTTTAGTGATCTGAAACATTACTATTGGGATGACCCTCTCATTTTCAAGAGAGGCGCCGATGGAATCTTTCGTCGATGTGTTGCCGAAGATGAGGCGCAAAACATTATCTTTCATTGTCACTCTATGCCATATGGAGGACATGCAAGTACTTCCAAAACTTGCGCTAAGATCTTACTGTTGGAGTAAGCCCTAAGAGCCAATCTATTTTCATAGTATTTGCTTAGGAGTTTATTAATAATATAAGGCATTACTTTCATTGTATTTGTAAGAGTCCAAATAAATGGAATCCCTAGAATAAATAGTCTGTTTAATATTAAGTGTGACTTAATCATGAGACTAAATTAAACATAAGGACACTATTCTTAAAAGTATCCATAGTCGAGCTTTAAAGTGAAATTGGGATAACGTTAAAGCATAAAGACTATTATGAAGATAGACTGATGATCGCATCTCATGGATCATAGGATAAGGAGTTATCAAGTCTTGACATAAGTATAAAATTAGGAGTAATATTTTATACTGGATTGACCCGCCATAAGAGTACTACATGCAGTAATATTTTATACTGGATTGACCCGCCATAAGAGTACTACATGCCAAGTTATGCAAAGTGTCATAAGTTACTCTTATAATGATAATGGTGTAAACCGCCCTTAGACCTGAAACCACCCTTGTACCCTAGATGTGGAGTTAAGTGCTTTGTTGCTGATCTAACATTGTCCGTAACAGGATAATCATAAAGGCAGTTAATGGGTACTTCACGAAACATGCTATGGGGCAGCGGTGTCCTAGATGGAATTTGCCAATCCTGCATAACAGGATAAATGTCATGGGCCCAATATTGAACTGGACAAAGATGACACCAAGTATGCTTTGTGTTCAATATAGACATAAGGGGCAAAGGGGTAATTATACACACATGTATCATCGTTAAGGTTATGTTTAGATCACATGTAATTTCTCATGACTTGGGTAGCAATGATGTGTTGCTAGATACCGCTCATTGTTTATTGTATTAAAAAGGAAATTTAATATAATTGCCAACGTCATGGAAACCTACAGGGTCACACAGATAAGGACAGTCTAATATTGAGATAATTAAGGAACACCGTAAGGTACGGTAGGTATGCAAAGTGATAAGGGTATCACGGTAATTAAACAAACAAGATACACCGTAGTGTACGGTGGGAGCGCACGCGCATGAGCATGTACACTCATGTGGGGCGCGCGCGCCCTAGTATATCTTTTAAGAGATTTTTTGTTTGTTTTCTTTTTGTCCAAGATAAAGATTTGTCTTGTTGCACAAGACAAAAATATCTATAAATAGAGAAGGCAAAAGAAAAACACACCAAAAAGGCATAAGAAATATTTTAGAGTTGGAAACCCTAAAATAATCCTTCTCTCAATATTCTTGAAAGCCTTCATACTTAAGGGCTAGCACTCTTTTGAAGGTGACTGTTCGTGTGGACTAGCTAGAGGCGTCAGTGATCTTCATCAACGCTCGTGATCTTTTCTAGTTCGTGGCCTTAAGGGTTCTATTCTACAAGAGGTAACAAACCCTAAACACATATCATGCTCATTCGTAAGGATCAATAAAAGGAAAATTTTGAAATTTTGCTGCTTTAGTATGTCCATTTTCCTTCACTTACAAGCTGGCCTCTTTTGGCCCACTCTTTGGAAAGATGTCCACGCTGCCATAAGGAGTTGTGATCAGTGCCAGCGCGCTGGTGGCATCTCTAGGCGCGATGAAATTTCTCTACAAGGCATCCTTGAAGTGGAAGTATTCAATGTATGGGGGATAGATTTTATGGGACCATTCCCAACTTCTTTTGGGAACAAATACATACTTGTGGCTGTTGATTAAGTGTCCAATTGGATTGAGGTTGTTGCCTCTCCAACCAATGACACCCAATTAGTGATTAGACTCTTTAAAAACCAGATTTTCCCTAGGTTCGGTGTGCCGAGAGTTGTCATCAGCGATGGTGGCTCCCATTTTATCTCTAGAATGTTTGAAAGGCTACTATCTAAATATGGGGTCCGACATCGCGTAGTAACTCCCTATCACCCACAAACAAGTGGGCAAGTAGAGGTCTCCAAAAAGGGAGATCAAGCACATATTAGAAAAAACAGTTGCAACCTCAAGGAAGGACTGATCCTTAAAGCTAAATGAGGCACTGTGGGCATATAGGACAGCCTATAAGACCCTAATTGGGACCACAACTTTTAAGCTTGTTTATGGCAAATCATGTCATCTACCGGTGGAATTAGAACACAAAGCTTATTGGGCGATCAAAGCCCTTAATTTTAATTACACCACCGCCGGTAGGAAAAGAATCTTAGATATCCACAAACTAGAGGAGCTTAGGTTAGATGCTTATGAAAATGCTAAAATCTATAAAGAAAGAACTTAAAAATGGCATGACAAGCGTCTATCTAGGAGAGAGTTTAAGGTAGGAGAGCTAGTACTTCTTTTTAATTCAAGACTTAAACTCTTTCCCGGAATACTTCGCTCAAAGTGGTCAGGCCCCTTTAAAATCTCTAAGACATATCCTCATGGGACAATTGAAATAAGGGTGATTCCGGTGAGACATTCACAGTCAATGGACATCGGTTAAAACATTACCATCTTAAGGATAGTGACACTACTTTTGCAAACTTTAACTTATCCACACTGTCGGCTAAAAATTTGAACTAATTTCACCCTCCTTGAACTCGAGCTCACCGACTTTAAACAAAGCGCTTGGTGGGAGGCAACCCGTTGATTTTGAATCTAATATTTTCTTTTTAGTTTATTTTTATTTTGCAGAAAATAAAGGGATAGCTGCGCGCGACAATCTGACAGTTGTGCAATAGCATTTCTCACAGGTTCTTACTTCCAACCTCGCTTTTAGTCGTTGCATTGGGGACAATGCTCGATTTAAGTGTGGGGGAGGAAGCTTTATGGCTTTCTTTAATCTTCAGTCATTTAGTTTGCATGCATAATAAAACCCTAGGTTAGTTCATGATTAAGTTGAGTTAATTTTGCGTATTGTTTTGCTATTTGTCTGATTTTCCCATTTCTTGAGCTATACCAAAAAATTTCTTGTGAAAAGCAAAAGCGTTGAGTTTTGATACTTGACATGGTTGTTTGAAAGTATATAGGTTGTTTGCACTATTAGGCTATTTTGTGAAAATTGGGTAACGGTTCAATAAAATCAATACCGTTTTAACACCCTAGACCCCCAGAAATGTGTAAAATTAATTTGAGTACTAGTTTTGACAAAGTCTTGAACTTGAGTTTTAAAGAACCCTTAGTAGTTTATTAAGCAGTCAGCACCATCTCAAGGCACAAACTAAGTGGGAAACCGATGAATATAAGTGAATGATCTTAAAATAATGTTTATGAATACTATTGGTTGATTCTTAGAATGATTGATAAAAATTCAACAAATGTTGAAACATGCGAAAGAAAAAAATACCATAGTATAGAAAAAACTCATTAGTAGTTGGTTCAGAGGTGTCTGATTCTGAACTTCGTAGGGCGGGTTACGATCCGATCCCCCGCAACTACGAAGTGGGTAAAGGAAATAGGGGTTACCAAACTTATTTTATCAACACCCCTCGCTATATGATGATCATAATCACTAACAGGTTTCCTACCATAGGCGTGTACAAGATAACGGGCTTAATGTGATTGCGCTAGAATGAAAAGGGTAAATGAAACTTAGGTGAGAGGTAGAGTCAAAAGGAAATGCTTCAGGTCTGTTTTCATGTGATGGGAGTCTTTTGTGTTATTACGGTGTTTTTGTTGTTGGTATTGTTATTTGATTTTCACACTTTAGCCGGCAACCACGTATGAGTAGAATGATCGTGTCATGTGTTGTACTTATGCTATGCAATTCACTATTTTTTATGCTTGAGGACAAGCAAAAGTTCAAGTGTGGGGGAATTTGATGACACGAAATCATATCGTATTTTTAGCTTAATTTACATGAACTTTATGTTGGTATTTGTTTCCTTTTCAGTATTGTTGAATAAAATAGGTCTGAGAAGAGAATTGAGCAAAAAGTGTCAAAAACGGAGTAAAAAGGGGACTGCAAAGCACAAAATTCACGCAGCCCAAGTGAGCCCAGCAAATCAGCCTGGTGGCACCCGCCAGAGAATCCAAATCCAGCAAAAACTGATTTTTGCTATGCGTGGGGAGTTGGCAACTGCATGATGCGTTTTGTTCTCCTAATCGTACGACACTCATGAAACAAACTAAGAGCTTATCTATTCCTATTTTTGAGGATCGTACAAACAAAATACCTCTATAAATAGAGGACCACACAAGACAGAAACCCTCTTCTCTTTTTCACGTGTTTATGTGCAAGATTTCAATCAGATTCTAGAGAATCTCATCTCACTGCTGTGAAGAGAATCTTTAGATATCTGAAAGCAATTTGTAATTTTGGATTACTTTATAAGAAATCCAAGAAATATGAGTTAAATGGATTCTGTGACGCTGATTATGCTGGAGATAAACTTGAAAGAAAATCAACAAGTGGCAGTTGCCAATTTATGGGTGAAAATCTTATCTCCTAGTGTAGCAAAAGGCAGACCACCATTGCTATGTCTACAGCAGAAGCAGAATACATTTCAGCTGCTAAATGTTGCACACAACTTCTCTGAATGAAATATCAATTAGAAGATTATCATATAAGCAGTCATAAAATTCCTTTATATTGTGATAACACTGCAGCCATTCATCTTTCTAAAAATCATATTTGACACTCTAGAGCAAAACATATTGAGATCAAACATCATTTTATTAGAGATTATGTTGAGAAAGGGATTATAGATATCAAGTTTGTTGAAATTGAAAAACAATGGGCTGATATTTGTACAAAACCCCTAGCTGTTGAAAGATTTGATTTTATAAAGAAAAATCTCAACATGGTGTTTGTTCCTGATTGTTAGTTTCTATTGAGTAAAATACTATTTTCAAAATCTGATGAGGATCAGCAGATGTTGGACCTCAGAACCTCAAGGTCAGAAGTTCTGATGTATAACTACTTCTGATAATTATCAGAGTCAATAGAGTCGTTCTGATGTAGTAATGGAACAATTTATGTCCTATATCTTCTTAACTGTTGTCCACTAACATGTCAGTTATTTAAATAATCTTTTAATACACGTGGCTTGTTGCAATTAGTTGAGTATTGGTTAATGATGAGTTTTAGCGCTTAAAATGAATATGACTATTATGTCCTTTTGTGTTGTACTATGTTATTTGTTTGTTTGGTTTCTAAAAATATACATTTTTGCTCACTTGCACACAAACACGTTCACAACCTACACTTTTTCATATTCTCTCTAAACCTTCAACTCTTCAGTTTCTTTCTCACTTCTCTAGCAAAACCAAACCCTAAACTCCTACAATGGCTTCGTCATCTACTACAACTTCGTCTACTGCTCCTAAATCAGTTTCTCCTACAAAGATAGTGGTTAAACCACTGGTTGATTTGGAAATCAGAAGAAGTTTCGCATTGCTAAGGACACGATGCCGTTTAAGATTTCTAACCTAAAGTGCGTGGTGGAAAAGAGGGTTGATTTTGAAAGTTTGAAAGCTAATGGGTATGATTTGCAAAAGATGTTCTATGAACAGGGTTTAGAATGTTACTTCAATATTCTTAATGGTCCTTTTTATGAAGAAATGGTAAAGGAATTTTGGATGAAAGCTTATGTGTTTGATAAACATTCTGCGTTCTTGGAAGTTCAAAAGTTGGTTAAGAAAAATCCTCTGTTGAAAGGAAATACGGGGAAAGAATTGGGTCTTCCAGAGTTTACCCAAACTGAGATAAGGTCCAATATTGCTGGAATGGACATTAAAATCACTGTTGATCATATTGCAAAGGTATTAAACCTACCTAATCATGGAATGTATCTTGGTGCTTACAAGAACAAGCCATAAGATTCAATAGTTTAAGCGGTTCTCTTTGAAAATGCTAACTCCTCTGGGCAGAAAGACTTGAAAATTTATTTCAAGGCTGTTAACAAGATTTTGTTTGAATCTATAGCAACCAAGGTTGGTGGTACTGACTGTATTTCTTCTGAGCAGAAGTACTTTATGTACTATCTTCACAAATTTGTCAAAATGAATCTGCCAAGATACATTTTTTATCATCTTTGTGAATTCATCAACCATAGCATTGAAAAGGGTCACACAAACTGTCATCATGTTAGATTGTTGTCTCACATATTCTATCTGAGCAACTTTCATGAGATTTTGGAAAAGAATTACCCTGGATTTGTAAAAGCTACCTATCTGGAAACAAGAGTTGTGGATGGAAAATCCTTGAAGAAGATGTTCATAGTCAAAGGAAAGATTGTTGTACCTAACAATCGTTTGTTGATGAACAAAGAAGAACAAGTGGTTGATTCTTCTTTCCCTGCTGTTGATGTGGAAGAAGGAAAGAAGATTGTTGATGGTCAGTTTAATCATTGGAAGGATGTATATGGTGTTGAAACCCCTAGAAATGAAATAGATATAACCAAATTGGGATTTGATAGTAAGAAGCAGGATTTTGTCACTAAGACTGCTGTTAAGAGAGACAGAGTCAAAGTGAAGATGCCAACACACCCCATTGGTGGTGTTAAGGTAATGTCAGAAGAAGAAAAAGAGAACTTAAGAAGAGAAGAAAGGTCTAAGAAGCTTGAGGACAAGAACAAGAACAAAAGAAAGATTATTCTTGATGATGCAGATGAAGATTTTGATGAAGATGATGAACCTCTTGAGGTAAGAAGAGGAAGATCATAAGAGAAAGAGAAGAAGTTGCTCGCAGACTTCAAATGAATCAAGGTACATCTTCTAATTTTTTATTGATGAGCTTGTTAAATCTCAACCTAGGAATGCAAAACCTATATCAGAACTTGATATTGTTATTCCTTCTCTAACCAAACCTTCATCTGAACTTATATCTGAACCTTCTATCTTAGATGTTTTGTCTGAACCTTCAATTCTGTTTCTGAATTTGCTCAAATACTTTTCATTATCTTCTTCGGAAACATTGAAAATTTTGTTGATAAATTTTTGTCTTTCACTAACATCTAGCTTCTTAACATCAGCTTCCCTATGTTGCACTCTGTTTGGATGATTTTGATCACCATGTTCTTCTGCTTATGTTTGAATTATACTTGTTCTTAGCTTATTATAAGTAGGCAATTTTTATATTGTAGACCACTTAAGTGCTTCTTCATCAACATTAGAAGTTCTTCTAGAATATGTTCCACTAGCAAACACTTCCTCCATCTTTTTGGGATTTTGATCTGCTTAAACTTATGCCTCAACTTAAATTCCCATCCATCTTTTTATCTCTCCTTAATTAATTCTTCTTCTGCGGCTAATTTCAAGTATGACAACAATTGATTATATAAAGGTGTTAAGTATTTCAAATCAAGCTAGCTATATAGTATAAAATACAAAATAAATAATTTATGTTAGAAATTAAAGACTATAAACCAACCAATATTTTTCATATTCATCTAATATAATTGTGTAAATACTTACTTGTTCTAATATTAATTGTGTAAATACTTACTTGAGTATAAGTGCTTTACTCCTTTTGTTTCTTTTCTTTGATTTCGGTACATGTGATGTGTGTATGGTAGTAAGATTTGTAGATAAATTTTAAATAAGTATTAAATCCATTAAGGGACTTCCTTTTGTCTCCAATACAGATTTGTTGTGGTTGATTTATATGCTAAATGGAGATAATGTATTAGGGCACTGCTCTTGTATTGCTATCCAGTTCATAAGCTTGGTATTGTTGTCTTGTTTTTTTTACAAGAGTGCTATTGAATTTTTGTCCAGTTTTTATGATGTTGTCTTGTTTTTCTTTTATGAGACATTACTTGTGCTTGCTTATAAACCAATTTTGCTCTTTAAAAAGAGGTTTGGAATTTAATTGTTGCAGCTTGTCTCTACCTTTTCAGTAGTTTTTTAATCATGTTTTAGGCCTGAGATTGTTTCGATGTAAATTAATTTTGTTGCCCTCATTTATATTATCATTTGTGTGTTTACCATAGGTCTCAATGATGGTAAAAATTGAAGTCTCATGTTTTTCCGCTGCGTAAATTATTTAATTATGTTTTGAATTTTATGTTTCACAGTAACATTTTTCTCCCAAATAATATAATAGCACATAATATATTAATATTTTCTTGTGCTTTTCTTATACTTTTTTTTTACTGTGAATGAATTAAAACATATTGAAATTGTGAATTAAAATAATAAGTGATCAGTATAGATGCATTAAAACGATGCAAATTTTTTTTACTGTATCATGCTCTAATAAGAGATATTGATTCCTATGCAAGAAATTTTGTACGTTGGTATAAGCCGTTATTATCAAAGTGGGACCGCTTATATTGATTGATGGAATTTTCTTTGTAGTTTGAGGAATATTTCTATTTATGACATGTGATTTTCTGCCTAAAGGTGATTATTATATGTTATAATTAAAAACTAATTTGAGATGAAGTCATTGGAGAATATATTGAATGGAAGAATTTGTCTGCCTAAAGGTGACATTTTTCAAAGTTTGATATATCCTCATTGATTGACTCTTCTAAGGTTTTGACTGGGGCTTTGACCTTAGTTTGTACATTCTGCCCAAAGGTGATTGTACTGTTATATTGGCCTTGAAATGATAACTTGTTGACTTTGAGCTATATATTGTCATATAATATATCGGTCTATTAATCCTCAACACGACAACAAATTTGGAGAGTCTTAGATTTCATTTTAACATATACATTTGTGATTTTATTTTGAGAGTTGACTTTAGTTTTGCTTTTCTTTGCTATTATGCCCATCATTTGATCTTATTATTTTGTTCTTTGTTTACTCATGTTCCTTGTATTTATTTATTAGATGTTTTCATTAATATTCATTTCTAATAGGTGAATATTATAATATTACTACTCACCCCGTTCTGCTGGCTTTGCCCTACGGCTTGCAATCGTAGATTTTCAGGTAGAAGACGAGTCTTATGGTTTTTTAGACCGTTGCATCTTAGTTTGTGCTCAAAGTCCGTATTAGTCGTTTCTCTCTGATATCTGTAACATGGGGGAAATCATATCTACTTATTTTAGTCTTTTTAATCATGAGATAATTTTTATCTAAAAGATTTTGGACGTATCATTTAAATTATCATTACTTCCTTTCTTTTCAGGCGATTAGACTTTTACTTTAATTTTTGATTAAATGAAGTTTATTATTCAAACTATTTTTACACACTATTTAATATGTTATTTAATTAATTAGTTTTACATAAGTTTAATTTTGTTTCATTCTGCTGCGAGTTTTTGAATAAAAAGAGAATTGAGTCTTAATTTTTGCAAGTGACACTCTTAAAAAGAAAAAATAATTACCTTTTATTTAATAACAATTGATTGGAAAATGAGGGGGTTACAGGTTGACGTCGTGCAACACGCTAGTCTTTGTTTTGTTATGACCCATCCAATAAGAACCAAAAATTGCTCCAGACGCCCCCAAAGACCCAAACTATCAAAAAAACAGAGGAGGGTCGCAGCTCCGTAGCTACTGCTTTTCCTTTTTCTTTTGTTATTTTTTTATTTTTTTTGTTGCTCTCAACTATGTAATACTCTCTTCGTCCTGAAATATAAGGAAAAAAATAATTTTAAACATAATGATGAAAATTTAAAATATAAATTTGTGAGATTTTTCTTGAAATAAATTGCATAGGAAGGTGTAAAACCATTTTTCTTTGATTATTGTTTATTGAGTAATAATCTTTTGGTTAAAATTTAAACAAGAGCATATTTTTAGAATTTTTAAGTTTTTATGAGAAAATTTAAAATAATGTAAATTTAGTAAAAATTGTCACATTTTTGGAAATTTTTTATTTGTTCAGATAAGATATATTCACTCCATTTTAAAATGACCAAAAGTTTATTTTAAAATGAGAGTAGTTTTCAATTTTTAATGCAATAATTTTCAATTTTATCCTCTAATGTATTACTCCCTCCGTCTCACAGTATGTGTCACTTTTGAGTCTTTTCTTTGTTTCAAATTATTTGTCCCTATAGAAAATTAAGACAACATTTATTATTCATTTTCCAACAAACTACTCTTATATACTCACTCCGTTTTAAAATGACCAAATAATTGTTTTTGTTATGAAACTAATATAAACATAAATAAACATAGAAGATTAGAGTTGAAGAAGAGAAGAGAGAAAGGATCAAGAATGAATCATTATCGTTCTATTACAAATGAACCGTATTTATAGAAAAATACAAGAATATGAGATTATAAGGATATTGACAAATGGGCTAGAGAATTGGCCCAATGACTAATGGGCATCCACTTAGAATATATTCATAACATTCTCCCTTGGATTTCTTTTGAGGATATGCCTCATTAAAATCTTACTAAAATAAAACTCAATGGAAAAAAGATTTTAGTGAAGGAAAAAAGAGTACAACATCCTATGTGTATGAATCTGCGTTAAAAACCTTATAAAGAAAACTCAATGGGACAAAACCACGGTGAAGGGAAAAAGAGTGCATAAAATATTTATTTCTCCCCCTCATAAAGACAATTGCATCTGAGACGAAGAAGACTAAATAATCTTCGTTGTTAGGTGTCTGAAAGTATTACTTGGAGTTGGCTTTGTAGAAAAATCTGCTATATCTTTTTTTATTATATTCTTCTCCAAATTAGTGGTGTTGGTGATACTATCTTCTTATTAAATTGTTGCAAGAATCATTCTTATGCAATAAAAATCATTTGTTTCTTGTATGTGTAGAAATACAAACCTCAACCAAAGCGCATTCTCAACTTGCTTGTTGCAGTGCTAATATTTCCACATGATTGCATGATATTGTTGTATCTTTAACGTACATATTATTTGTTTGACTCTGTTTGTATTTGCTAATATAGACAAAAATAAAATACCACAACAAGTATAACTAGAAAAATACATTAGTGTTATCAATTGAATTAAGATATGGTACTTTATGACCAATTCAAGTTGTTTATTATTTTCTTGAAGCATGACATGATCTTTGTTCACATCAAGTTGTTGAGGCAAAATCCTTTATTAATGTTTTAAAGATAACAAACATTTAATTATATTTTAAACGTATAATTCTGATCATTTTGTAATATATCAAGTGCTTTTGAGTGTTACTATTAAGACAGGATCAATTAAGCTTTTTATCAATTTATACTCATATTCATAAAGCTTCAGCAGTTAGTCTGAGATTGATCTCTGGTCTGGGAACTAGTTTATGTCAAGAACACTCAACAAGTTCTATCATTTATTGACTTTTGGAAATTGATTACAAGAGAACAAATAAGCACTTTATGAAGAATCTCATCTGGTTGTGCAAAGTTCTTTAAAGCAAGGAATGTTCATGTGAAAAATATGGTCCCTCCATTTTTAACATGTTTAAGGAATAAACATGTGGACAAAAACAACAATGGTTTTTTGTCTCAAGACATTTGTATTTAATTCTTTACAGTGGCAAACAAAAAGAATCATGGACCAATAAGAATTAAACAACAAGTTACAAATGCAAGTTGTCATGTACTTGTGGCATGAATATTTAAAGTATTACTTTATGTGACCTTATCCTTTAATTGAGGAAAGGACAAATTTGCAAGTAAAATGAGCTAAAGACAACTATGAATAGCAACATACAGCTGGATCCAACTATGTCCTTTGCCAAAGAAGCAAGCTTGCTCAACAAGTCTTTGACAGCAAGCTACAGCTCACACGATACGCTCCTCCTCTCACGCAGAAACTGGGAGACCGGTCTCAGACCATTTACTGAAAGTTTTCATCTCAAGTTTTTTAATGAGCTGTCATGATCCAATGGCTGAGATTTCTCCAACGGCTATATTACTTTTTCATGCTTCTTGGCACTCTCATTTCCTATAAATAGGACAGCTTACAACCATGAAGAGCGAGAGTTTTCAATATACATCAAGCATACTTGTCTTTATCATACAAGCATATCACTAGCTCTTCTTTAGTTCTCTATCACTCCAAAGCTCTTCAATTCAAATACAGGATCTGTATTTCTCCTTTAAGTGATTTTAGAGAAATCATTTACATAAGCTTTTCAACTTGGTTGATTTTGTAAAGCTTAGACAAACAACAAACCTCTCTTTAAAAGAAAGTTGTACTCAAGTCAATTAATCATTAGCTCATTTTGGTGTGATCAAAAGAAGTGTTGTAATTAGAGATCGGAAGTATCTCAAAAGGACATAGTGAAGAAACTGGACTAATCCAATCATTAAGGGTAAACCGGTATAAAATTGTTTGTGTGTGCTCTTCTTACTCTTCTCTTATAACTTTTACACACTACACACATCACACTTATTTTTAGTAATCTTTGAATATTTTTAATATCTCTTTTATTTGATAAACTAACCTTATTAATTTTTATAAATAAACTTTTAAAGGTTCACAATTCAAACCCCCCCTTTCTTGTGAAAATTTTTGTTACTTCACAAGTGACATCGCAACAATAATAGTACAACGAATTAAATTTGTTAATATACCATTGTTATATAAGTTTCTTGATGCATAAAATCTTATTTTAACAATAAATTTGCAATTCGAAAAACAAACTTAGTGCATCGAACATAATTTATTTTATACTTTTCTTTGGTCATGAGATTTCATAAGCTCTTCAAGAGTACTGATAATAGTTAAAGCAAATATTCTTTTAAGTTATCCTAATTTTTTATTTTTCCATGTTGGTGTGATGTTGTCATCGGCTTAATCGCCGTGATTGAAATCCAATCATGCGATTCTACTTTAGTTACAAAATTTGGCAAATGTTATGATATAATACAATAGGCTAATTCTAATGTACGAGTACAATTGGTTTTAAAATTAGTAGAAATATTTATAAAAAATAAAATTGTGATTTTTCTTATGAAATTATATTTTCTAAAATATAATAGTCGTTAAATAACTTTTTAATTTATAAAATATTCGTTTATTTATTATTTTAAAAATCAAGTGTATCGATAAATTAGACTTTTGCTAATGTACTTCCTCCGGCCTTATTTATAAACAAAAAACATCAAAAAAAAATTGGCTTCAATTATAAGCAAAAGTCAACAAATTCAACTTTATTTAATATTTATTTTTCAAAGATATCCCTACTTTACAAGAGTTGTATCATCTTTCTCCCCTTAAAGTAAGGTCATTATAGAAATTGTTAGTATAAATTGCACATAAAACCATAAATAAGATTCTTTCTTAATAAGGCCCATTTGACCCGGCTTATTTCCTACTTTTTTTCTTCTCCTTAAAAATAGTAAAGAAGGAAAAAATTGTATTTGACTCCACTTCTCTTTATTTTTTACTTTTTTACTTTATTTCTCTAATACTTTTAAGAAGAAATATGATTAAATTTAATTTTATAATTCTCTATTTCATTTTAAAAATAAAAAAAAAAGTAAAAAATAAACCCGACCAAACGAGACCTAAGTGTACAAATTGGTATATTTACTTATAAAAAAGGCCAGAGGGAGTACCGTGGAAAATTCTCCATAATTTTCCATATTAGTGATTATCTATGTACTTCATGCAATCGCATTTTTTCCATGGAGACACGATGTTTGAGGAAGTTCAATCAAGATAGAACTACCTAAAAGAAACATACTTTATCTTCATTCAATAATTCTAAAAATGCTAATTAAACAATCACTAATACCAGATTGCATGAATACATGAACTTTATGACCACAAATCTTAATCGATTAATAAATGATACTTTAATTTTGAGGCAAACAATGAAACTTGTTTGCCTTCATCACACGTTTTTAAGGTCTCTACGGATTTTCAAACATTTGGTTCTCACTAATCATATACCCCACATCCCAAAAAAGTAAAACTCTCAACCTAAAGAAATAAGAAAAATAAATGAATGAAGCTAGTTCTTCAAACACCCATGAAATTAACCCAATCAAAAAAAAAATAACTATGTACAAAGTTAAAAACTTAACAAGCTAATTGATCTCTACAAGAAGAAATCTCTTCAAAAATTGGAAGTCTCTTTGTTCTAACTGGACCCCATTCATTCATCAACTCTTCCAAGCCTTTGATGAACTCATCATCCAGAACCAAAAGATCCAACGGATGAGATTGAGGTAGAAAGGATTTCAACTCTATTAGAATATCTTGGGCTCTTTGCCTAGACTTGATATCATTTGAGCCTGGAAGTTCTCCTTTTAATATGTCATCAATAATCAATTGGGCCTCTTCATATCGGGCTTGTCGAATGAGACATAGACCCAAATTACATGCTTTGTTGCAATCTGGATCGATCATTTGGGCTTTCCGATACACCACCTCTGCCATTATGTAGTTCATCTTTTGCATGTAGGCCCATCCCAAGTTTCCCTATATACCATAAAAATTTAGGCACATTTAGCAACCAAAAAATTTTTTGGAACCAAATACAAAATAGAAACTTTAAAGATGAAAACATAAACCTATGGCCATTTACTCTTGAGAAAATAAAACTATGTTTTCACTTTTCACTTCTTTAATTAACATTTTATATGAAAGGATAATGTGTTATCAAAGAGAGGTTTAGTTAAGATAAATTACCAGTAATCTGGATGTTTCTTGTTTAATAGAAACTTGGAACTTTTTTCCATGAGATCGAGCCGTCTTTGTCCGTTTCCCATTGAAGGCCTCACCTTGGTAGATCAATTTCAGCTTTTGCTTCAACAAATCTATTTGCTCGTCTATTTTCCCACATTTCTATCAATCACAAGAAATTTGAATTAATGTAGAGTTAATTACTAATAGACTCAAAGTTATAAAGACACTAACTAAGTAATTGGATTCAAGTGGTTAATGATTTCATCATAAGACGAATCGTTCATAAGACCTCGAGTTCAATTCCACAGTGAAACAACTTTTGGCCGCCGGAGGATTAACAACAAAAAATAAAAGTTATAAAGACACTATATTGAACAAGTACATCCTAGCTCTGATTAACATGACATTTCAAGGAACCAATTACGACATGTACACAATATATTTAGACCAATTAAATCAAAATTATTATCGCAAAATGTTACTTAAAAAATGAGGATATATATGATTTGTACCTTGTAAAGATCAATCAGTACATTATCAAGGGACTCTTGAGATTGTTTGGAGCAAAGACCTCTAAAAGAAGAGATAGCTTCAATGGCTTCTTCTGATCTGTCTAGTTGCTTCATCACCACTGCCATATCCTTCAAAGCACTATCCACTTTGTCCCCTGCATTTATTGCTTTCCAAAATAATACAATTGCAGCTTCCGGATCCTTCTCTACCAGCTACATAATTCATATGGTAAACACATTATGTCACACTTTCCTCAAAAACCAAATAATGTCACAGTCACACCCCCCATGATGAAAGTTTATAGGTATAAATAAGCAATAGAGATAGAAGTCAATCACCACTGGATCAATTAACGTTTGGTATACATTTAAAAAATCTTTGGTCAAAGTAATATTAAGTTGAATTTAAATTGCAGATGTGGTTATCCTGTGAACATTTATAGTACGGAAAAATGTGGTCCATGTGGTCAAAATTGTAGTTGCAATGTTGTTGCAGAGACTTCAAAAACCTTATATTGAAGTCAAAATTCGAAACCAACATTTTAGAGAAACAAAATATGTGTATCTTATGAAAATTTTGAAAGTCAACCAAATTGCTTGAATCCAATATCAAAATGAACAAGATTTTGCCTCCAAACTTGATTTTTAGCTTCAAATATTTTCCCATCACTTCACTTTCTCATGAATATATCTTAACACAAATTACCATTTAGTTTATTCAAAATCATTTTTCACGATCATATTGAACCTTCAAATGGAAATACTCCTATGGTTGTGTTTGGTCTTATATAATTTTCAGTCATGACTCATGTGTTCATATTCAAATTGACCACATTATACTTGGAATATTATTTGATTTTAGTCCTTCAAAATAAATACCAAAAATGAATATAGACTAAAACAAAATAACAAAATCCAAAATGTAACCAACTAACCATATACTAATATGGAGTAATTAATAATATAGGAAAAACCATTAGTTAAGTTCTGTTTTTATTCCGCGATAAGCCTCTCTTGGCCAAGAAGCAAGAGTTCCGGTGCGGGAGTTAGATTATTATCAAAAATATTACTATTACTAACAAAAAAATAGATAATATAAAGTCAACATATTCAACAAATCAAATACAGCTGTAACTAGCTTCAACATATGCATTCAAAAAAAGAGACAAATACCATTAGATTCATTCATGCAAAAAAATCAAACAATGAAACTAGATCATGAATTAATCTCTATCATTAAAAAGAAAGAGCGATTCTCTCCGGTGCCAATTTCGGTTGACCTGGTGGTATCCACTCGGGACCTGGGAGTGTGCTCCTCCTCGAGGTCCCAATTCTCTCTAGTACCAATTTAGGTGGGTTAGTTTAACTTTTTCAAAAAAAAAAAAATTCTCTATCGTTAAAAAGAAAGAGTGATTTAAATAAATAAAAAAGTATATATAATCTAAAAATGAAAGAAAACATTTACACACTCCGGCCGCAATTATAAACAAAATTTCCCTAACGACCAGATACACCGGTTATTCAATAAATCTGAAAAGTGAAATTTTTGTTTATAATTATGGTAGCAGGGGTGTACCTGAGCATGTTTAGCTCTAACATAAGGAGAATCACCATAAGGAACCTTGTAAACAACATGGTAAACATCATCTCTTTTACCCTTTGAACATAAGAAACTTTTGTTGTTCTTTTTTTCTTCTTCCATTGTAGTTCTTTCTTATTGTGAGATGCAGAGAAGAATAAGAAAGAGAAGAAGACTCGTTTGTGCCTTTGTGGTGTGTTTCACGCTTTCGAGTTTTCAACTAAGGGAATAGGAAAGGGGAACAGAAAGAAAGAAAAAGAGAGGATGATGAACTTGGATGGATTTGCGTCTTGGTTCGTTTGAATTTAGAGTTTGCTTCAAATGAGTCAATCAACGACTATCAGACGACGGTGGAACCAACATTAGACACGTGTCAACTTGTGATGCAATTTCAGAAAGAAGATGCCCCTATACTTTGTTTAATACTAGTACTAGTATGTTAACCCGGGCAGTGCACGGGATTATTTTCATTTTAATATTATTTATTAATTTATTTTAAATATTATTTTAAATTTATTTTAATATTAAATAGTGAATTTAGGATATTTTTTTGATAAACTAAAGGTATTTTCCGCACGCAACTACAGAAATAAATTCACTCGAGATAACTGAAATTTATTTAAGAGGTTTTTTTGAACGGCAAATATTATATTAATAAGACCATATATATGCACAAGACGAACATAAAATGGCAAAATAAAAGTTATAAAACAACGGCGCCTCGTATATAAACAGAACGCCGTAAAAAACCAAAATCTACACTACCTAAAATAGATATACTTCTAATCTCATTCTTAGAAGTTACTCTTCTGCTTTCATACCACCAGAGATACCTCAACCCGACCGAAAGAGTTGTCAAAAGACACTAACTTCTGAACTCAAATCAAAAGTGCTCAGCCCACAAAATTCAAAGAACAACTTCTTGAATTGAAATAAGGGGACAACAGTAGAAATTAGTTGCTTATAAATAATACTACCTCCGGTCCTAAATATAAGAAACTTTTTACTTTTTAGGTTCATAGAATGATTGATGTATTTGGTTCATAATATAGACCAAATACATCAAAGATTTCATGAACCTAAAAAGTAAAAAGTTTCTTATATTTAGGACCGGGGGGAGTATGTTTTTGCACACAATATATTATGTATCAATATATTATCTGATACATGTGTAAAATAGTTTTATACCAACAGTATGTATAAATTAATAAATTAAATTCATAATATAATGGATAGTTGGGTGCGGGTCACACGGGAAATGAACGGTATGAGCACAATTTTTTGTGGATACCTCACATAAATGATAAATCAATGTTATTATGACATAGTATCCATGATATTTTGTGATAAATTGTGTTTCCAAAATTGGCAATGTGGTTGTGCTTGGCATCACTTCTTTTCCATTGTTTTTGCATATTAAATATTTTTTTTTGAAAGTGCACATTAAATATTATTATAATCAAATATATACAATATTTGTTTGTATAAGTAATGTGAATATATTGTGGTTAGATATATGGTATGAATATTTAGAAAATATAGTTAAATTGTTTAAATAAGGCTTAAATACACTTTTGGTCCTCTAACTATTTTCAAGGTTTCACTTTGGTCCTCTAACTATTTTTTGTTCCGAATTGGTCCTTCAACTTTCATTCCGTTAATCAAATTGGTCCTAACCGTTAGAAAAATTTTAAAAAACGTTAAGTTAAATCTTCAGTATCATTTAGTGGCAGTTTAGAACCGCTGGTAATTATTTATTTTTCTAAAAAAAATTATTTCCGAGTGTTGCGGGTTTTTTTTGAGACATACCCCACTACAGTTTTATTTTTCATTTCCAAAGGAGGGGAAAAATTGAAAACCTTTAAAAGAAAGAGATTCTAAGGTACGGGGGTTAGTTGCACTTGAGGAAGATATTAGCACCTCAAGCGCCCATGGTACTCCATGGTAACCTCTTATATGTTTTTAGTGCTTTATGTACATGCTTAAAGAATGGAGGGAGAGATTGTGTAGAAAAAAAGAAAGTGGATAAAAATTAAGAAAATTTTCTTTCATGAAGTAAATAAAAGAAAAGAAGTGTAAATATTTTTGTTTGTAAAGAAGATTTTTTTTGAGAGAATTGTAGTTGTCGAGAGAAAGAGGTTGTAAGAAGAGATGTTGTAAAGAAAAAAGTTGTTTGAAAACGAAAGTGTATTCGTTGTTGACAAAAAAAATGTAAGAAAAGATGTTGTAAAGAAAAAAAATTGTTGTGATAAAAGCATGTTAAAATGATCGTAGTGACGTTGAGACTAAGGTGAACTTGCGTTTGTTTTGTAAAAGGATCGCATGTTTGTTTTGAAAAGAGTTTCTTTTTTAGTTTCAAAAAAGTCTCGTAATCAATTTAAAATCAATTACGAGTCCTCTCCCTTGGAAATGAATTTTTGTTTTGGCGTTTGTGTGTGATGTGTAAGCTAGGAAAGCAATAAAAGCGATAAATAAAGTCCTACGCTATTAAAACCCAATTGAATAATTAATTTACAACCATATCGAATCGAATGAATAAATGACGATAATAAGCAGTAAATAAATAAATAAGTAACAATGCATAAAAGTAAAATGCAAGTACGGAAAATAAATATGATAATGAATATGCACACAAACAATTAAGAAGAGAAATCATGGCAAGATATTATATTCTAACTTAAAGGTGAAGTGTGTGAAAAAAAAAAAGGTATGGGAGGCAAAGACAGGATAATAGAAATTTTGAAAGTCATTCGTAGTAACAAACAACTCCAACTAAAACACAAGCAAAAAGTAATTTTATTTAGCAAAAGAAATTTTTTATGTTTTATTTTTATTTTTATGAAGAGTATGAATTTAGGCCAAAAGGCCCTTAACTATCAATGCTAATGTTAGAGTTCAATGATTTTATAAAGTAAAATCTTGTCTCTAACATGCATTTTAAATGATGCAATGTCCTAACCTAAATGCAAATGCATGTATGCATGTAAAAATGTGTAGTGAAACATGTGATATAAAATTGTAATGTGATGTAGAAAGTTGTGTGAAATGTTAAGTGACATGAAAAATGCATAATGTGATGTAGTGTAAAAATGTAGGGTTTTTAATGCATGTATGCATGTATTTAAATTTTTATTTCTTGAAAAAAAGTAAAACATGTTATGTGTTTTCATAAAATGAAATTAAACAAGGATATAATCATGTTATTAATCATCACAAATAAAAAAATGGATTCAAATATAGCATACTTAAGAAAACACTAATTATAACAAAACATCTAGAAACTAAAAAATTAGACTTCAAAGAAATCCTTATGTTGGTGAAAATATTAGACTCAATAAGTTCAAATAAGCTATTATTTCAAATAAGCACTTGTTGAATTAAGTTATTAAAACTAACAAAGTTGTAATGGTGCGTGATTAAAAAAAAAATTGTGCAGAAAATAAAAACAGCTTTTAAAAAAAAGACTAAGCCCACATCAATCTGAGCCCAAACCCACTCTCCAACAAATAATCAATAATCAGAAAAGAAAAAAAAAATAGTAAAAGAAACAAAACATACGAGCCAATCATGGACTGACACGTGGCAAGAGTATCTTCTTCAACCTTTCAAACAACAACAAAACAGTACGCATAAGAAGGACATGAAATGAGGCTTCAAAACTCAAACAACACATAATTCAAATAAACACCAAATTAAGCAAATGAATATTCTTTTTCATAGTATTTTTCACATAGATCATGAATATGCGATTGGTTTTTACTATAGAACAACCCATCTCGAAAAACGAAAGCGTAAAGTATGAGGGTCAAAATGTGAAAATGAGTTTTGATGCAAACTGGACAAAATTAGTTTGAGGAAAAGCTTTAACACATCAAAATAAGACCACAGCAACAAGAATCATGCAAAATGATAGTCTATGGAGCTCGAAATATTTACCTCAAGTTTGCTCCAAAAGAGGACCCGAGCTTGATGCTTTATGGCTTGATTTCTTTGCGATTCCTTGTTGTTCCCTTCTACTGAGATGTATTGGACGCCACTGGGACCAACGAACTTGAGTTTTAACCAAGATTTGATGAGATTGAAATTTTGTAAACCCCCCAAAAAGTGAGCTCGGGTTTGGCTTTTGTTGGTGTTTTGTTGATGATTTGAGGTTGTTTTGTAGTGTAAATCTTGCTCTAAACTTGTTTTGGTTCTATAGGAATGATTAGAAGTTGATTTGATGAGAGTTTATGAGTTTTTGATGAATTTGTGAAGTTGGAAAAAATGAGTTTTGAGAGTGCACGAAAATGGTATTTTGTGATGGTGTTTGAATGATTGTTGTTTGTGTTATGTGTGGATATAGAGAAATTAATTTTTGTGTTTGATTAAAAATGAAGTTTATATGAAGATTTGGTGTTGGATGATGAGGGATTTGTGTTGAGATTTGATTTTGAATGGTGAGGGATGATGATTATGGTGAAGATAGTGATGAAGATGAAAATATTGTTCTTGTTGTTGCTTAAAGCTCACTGCCTTCGTCCTTTTTTTTCCTTCTTTTCCTTCATTTTGATTTTTTTGGTTGAGAGAGATATGAGATGGGAGAGTTGGTAGTGGTGGCTAGATCTATTTTTTTCTCTCCCCTTGTTCAGATTCTTTTTTTGATCTTTTTGTAGTTAGGTTTTAGGGTTTTTTGGAAGATAAAAGAAGAAAAACACATAAATGCTTTTGTTGATTAGAAATTTTGTTGCAAAAGTGTATTAAAATGGAGAAAGAGACAAAGTTTGTTGTTAGGTTGATGGACTATATTTGCAGAAAAAAAATGGTGAGTGCATTGGATCCCCTTTCAAATTCTTTTTGATATTTTTTGTTTACTAATTTAAATAATAATAATAAAAGTACTAATAATAATGATGATAAATGATAATTGATAATAACAATAGAAGTGATAAAAATAGTGATAAAAGAAAAAAGAAATGTGATGATAAAAAGAGTGTTGAAAAAGGTGAGTGATAATAATAAAAAATAAAATTTTTATAAAAGGGTAATGGTAAAAAGTACTTTAGAAAGAAAAAAAAGTAAAAAAAATAACAAGATAATTTAAAAAACAATGATAACGAGTAAAAATGAAGTAAATAGACGGAGATAAAACTGGTGCGAGAGTATTTTTCAAACGATGGATATTTTGATATTTTATAACGAAAAAAAGCGGACAATGGATTTTGGGTCCAAAATTGGGGTACAACAGCTGCCCCTATTTAAGTTTCTTCACCCGGAGAGATGAAGATTAAAATCTTCGTCTAGACGGGATTGAAGAGACTTTAATATAAAACGTGCACCATTTTTGGACCTAAAATCCTTTAACAATGCTTATGATGCAAATATGAATGCATGAAATGCAGATGATCAATTTTTGAATTTTGTATGAATGTTGTAAAAGACAGACAAATGAAGAAAACATAGTTAGGACTCCACAGGGGAAGAACATAGCATGGCCCGACTGGGAAAATAACAAGATGTGCCCCAAGTCTATTGGAAGAACGAACTCCACTGGGGAATAGAGTAAAACACTGGGGAAAATATTACTTACTATCATGTGGATGACAGTAATGTGAAAAGAACATTGTCCACCGTCTTACAAAGAGACGGATTGCAGATAAAAGACAACGTTTATAGAGAACAAGAGAATTGTCCACCGCCTGACAAGGACGGATTGCAGATAAAAGACAATTTCTACAAGAAAAACAGGAACATTGTCCACCGCCTTGCAAAGTGACGGCTTGCAGATAAAAGACAACGTTTACTGAGAACAAGAGCATCGTCCACCGTCTTACGAAGAGACAACTTGCAGATAAAAGACGAACTCCATAAAGAATAAGAACATTGTCCACCGCCTTACAAAGAGACAGCTTGCAGATAAAAGACAACGTCTATAGAGAATAAGAGAATTGTCCACCGCCTGACAAGGACGGATTGCAGATAAAAGACAATTTCTACAAGAAAAACAGAAACATTGTCCACCGCCTTGCAAAGTGACGGCTTGCAGATAAAAGACAACGTTTACTGAGAACAAGAGCATCGTCCACCGCCTTACGAAGAGACAGCTTGCAGATAAAAGACGAACTCCATAAAGAATAAGAACATTGTCCACCGCCTTACAAAGAGACAGCTTGCAGATAAAAGACAACGTCTATAGAGAATAAGAGAATTGTCCACCGCCTGACAAGGACGGATTGCAGATAAAAGACAATTTCTACAAGAAAAAACAGAAACATTGTCCACCGCCTTGCAAAGTGACGGCTTGCAGATAAAAGACAACGTTTACTGAGAACAAGAGCATCGTCCACCGCCTTACGAAGAGACAACTTGCAGATAAAAGACGAACTCCATAAATAATAAGAACATTGTCCACCGCCTTACAAAGAGACAGCTTGCAGATAAAAGACAACGTCTATAGAGAATAAGAGAATTGTCCACCGCCTGACAAGGACGGATTGCAGATAAAAGACAATTTCTACAAGAAAAACAGAAACATTGTCCACCGCCTTGCAAAGTGACGGCTTGCAGATAAAAGACAACGTTTACTGAGAACAAGAGCATCGTCCACCGCCTTACGAAGAGACAGCTTGCAGATAAAAGACGAACTCCATAAATAATAAGAACATTGTCCACCGCCTTACAAAGAGACAGCTTGCAGATAAAAGACAATGTTTATAGAGAATAAGAGAATTGTCCACCGCCTTGCAAATAGACGGAATGCAGATAAAAGACAATCTCTACATGTCACCCACTAGTAACATGATTCTCTGAAAGAAAAGTAACTTTGACGAGTACTTCGAAAAATAGATTCAATTTGATTGAACTGTATAAGTGTATGTATTTGTAGAGAAAAAGATTTGTATGTTATTTTGTGTAATGTACTGATAGGATTCACTGGGGATAAAAATCACATGAGGAACTGTGAAATGTATTTGTAAAACACAAGCTTCTTGTATGGAAAACTTGTCACTTGTTGTGTTGAGGATATAACTGATGATGTACAAGCTTCTCAGATGACGAGATTGCCACTTGTTGAAAGGGTACAAGCTTCTCAGATGACGAGATTGCCACTTGTGGAATGGATACAAGCTTCTCGAATGACGAGATTGCCACTTGTAATAATGTGCACAAGCTTCTAAGATGACGAGATTGCCACTTGTGAACATGACTGATGACATACAAGCTTCTCGGATGACGAGACTGCCACTTGTAAAATGAATACAAGCTTCTCGAACGACGAGACTGCCACTTGTAAACTTGGATACAAGCTTCTCGAACGACGAGACTGCCACTTGTAAAATTGGGTTGACGTCCAATCCGAGAACAAACCGGAGGGAAACTGTAAACAAGACTCTGTGTCCAGTTGAAGAATAAATTCAACTGGAATTTTCCTTTTGTTGTAGGAAAAACTGAAACAACCATCTTCCACAAGAAAGGAGTCTAGTGGGGAATTTTTGAAACAAGAGGTGTACACTTATCTGCCTAAGCTGACACTCTAATTGGGGAGAACAACATGCCCATCCCGACTCTATTTTTGTAGACACGGACAAAACGAAAGAGATAGACATCTGTATATGATGTAGTAATGTATGGATGATGTAAATGTTGATGGCACATATAAATGCTATGTTTGAATATATGAAAGTATGTATGAATGTTTGTATGTTATGAATGTATGTGTATATGTATGTATGTGAAACATCTTTTGATGGACAGACAAAGTGACCAAACCGGAAACACAAGCCAACGTCGCATCACTGCTCAGGATGTCTCAACAAAGTGTATATGTCACTGTAGATAAAGTAAGAGAACTCTTCTTGGGGAAGGAACAACTTCTCTGGGGAATTGACCGTTCTAGCCGAAACGATCTATATATTGAAACTTGACTGCACTCAAAACAACTTTGTCAACTTTCATTGGGGATGTACCCTTTTCTAAGAAAAAGATTGTTTACGTTCTCTAGAGAAAACATGTTTGTTGTTGATGAACATCTGAGAGAATGAAGACGACTTGCCCCTTACTTCAGACTCTTTGCTTTAGTCTAAAGATCTTTGAAAGAATCGCTCGAAGAGCGTGACTGGTTGACCTTTTACATTCAGTGTACCTTTTCAGGAATATATGATCTTGACACAGTATGTCCCAAGTGCTTGAAATCTTGAAGGATTTGCTCCTGACCAACTGATGTTTGTAATAACCAAATCCTGAACCATTTTCAACCTTGATAAGCAGAATATTCAACTTGTTTGCCCCTGATTGGCATAATCCACAGATAACATGCCCCTGGCTAGGAGCGTCTCAAGTCAGCTTTGCCCCTGATCAGACTATAGCTCAAATTTCTTTGATGTCAAGTATTATTTTGCAAGTAAAATTATTTCTTTTGAAAAGTATTTTTGATAAAATGCATATGTATGTTTTTGAAATTGAATATTTTTGTGATGGAAGCACATATGGTGTGTACAAAGTTAATTTGTGATTACTCAACAAACAGGATGAGTCAGCCTAACAATAAATTTGCCGAATATATGCTTTCACAGTGAACCTAGCTTCAATTAGGTCTTTTGTATGTTATAATGTGGCTGGGCTCACGGTTTTCAAAAGAAAGATTGTTAGGCTCAAAATTTATTTGGTCCCACCCATTCTTCTTGATGTTCTTCAATCTTAAATTCAATTAATTCAACTGATGCACTCAGTCGACAAGAGAATCTTTTTGGCAATGATGTCTGAGGTTGACACTTTGATCGAAGCTTCATTGATATTCTTTTTGAATAGACTTTGATGAGATTTCTTGAAGTGACAATCACTTTGTGTTTAGGAAGTGGTTCCTATTTTTTTGAATCACTCTTTATTTTGTATGGACTTGTTCTTTTCGAACTTTGAGTTTGTGGTCCATCACGGTGCCCCTCTTTCTTTCTTTTTTATGGGCTCTTTTTTTTGAATTCTTTTTTTGATTTCACTCTGTTTTTTTGTATTTGTATTCTCTCCCTTTTTTTGAACAACTCTTGTAAGATTCTGGTGTATGAATATTGTGACTGCCATATGAATTGTTGTGAGTCTCATCTCTTGACAGCTTCTTCTGTTAGAGGTAAGTGTTGGGTTTTTGTATGTTGGCTACATTTTGCAAAAACAACTATTAGCCAATGCTGCGACA
Organism: Trifolium dubium; assembly: GCA_951804385.1. Classification (NCBI taxonomy): domain Eukaryota; kingdom Viridiplantae; phylum Streptophyta; class Magnoliopsida; order Fabales; family Fabaceae; genus Trifolium; species Trifolium dubium. Next base: position 27,112,852 of record OX638065.1, read on the forward strand.
AATGCTGTAGCAAGTGGAACAGCATTGTGTCATCTGATTGTTGCGCGCCAACACGCGTTATATTTATGAGCAAGATCTTTGAAGATTCTATGGAGTTTTATGTTTAACCTAGCGTGCTGATCAAGACGCGCAGGTTTGATGGGCTGTGAAAGGCTGTCTTGCCTTGGTGTATTTCCATAATTAATATTGATATATTTTTGGAAATAATATTATTGCACTTGAAGAATTGTTAGCTGGATCTGACAACGTCCAAGCTATGTTTTGAAGCCCAAACCAATGACTGCTCAGTGCTATATATATGTGAAGACACAAACCCTAGTTTTGTGTGGAAAACCGTGTGTGTACTAAAGCGTGTGTCTTAAGGTTTTAGGTTTTCTTGTTAGTTGCGAGTCTTGCTTGTATCTGTTGATGCATGACAAGTTCTCTGTGTTATTGAGTTGTAACTGTGTACTTCTCCTAAGCCTTTAGGTACGGAGTTAGTTGTGTTCTTTAGAGTGTGACTCTTATTCAAACAAACAAACAAGTGTGTATATTAACAGTGCTGTCTGTACTGTTAGTTGGGAATTGAGACGGGGTCTCATACTTAGGAGTTCCTAGGTAGAGCAGCCATTGGTAGGGTCGTGGTGCAAATACAAGTAGTGAGTCTACGTTGTGCTTTTCACTAGAACTATTATAGTGGAGTTCATTCCTGGATTGGTATCCCCCAGACTAGGGCAAATTGCGCCGAACTGGGTTAACAAACCTACTGTGTTATTTATCTTTCAGTCACGTTTATTTTACCTGAAACGCTGCGTTTATTATTATTGTGTGACAAATGCTCGGACACTAGCTGTAACATTGTGTACAGCATTTGTCTGTCTGGTTGCCAGAATTTCAATTGGCATCAGAGCAGGCACCCTGCCTGATTGGGTGAGCTCCAGGGAAGATATTTCTGGCTAAGATGGACAAAGAAGGAGGACAAATGAATAGACCACCACTTTTGGTTGGTGATGCTAACTATGATGACTGGAAGTCTAAAATGACTACGTTTTTGAAATCCATGGATCACAAAACATGGAGAGCTGTGGTTGTAGGATGGGAACCTCCTGTGGTTACTACTGGTAAGGAAGGAGAGACTGTCACTAAGCTGAAACCTGAGGACGAATGGAGCAAGGATGAAGAAGCATGGGCCAATGCAAATTCAAGGGCTCTAAATGCCTTAACCAATGGAGTTGATGCGCACATTTTCAAACTGATAAAAAAATGTACTATTGCAAAGGAAGCATGGAAGAAACTCCAAACTGTTCATGAGGGTAACTCAAAGGTGAGGAGCTCAAGGCTGCAACTCTTGACCAGTAAGTTTGAGAACTTGAAGATGAAGGATGATGAAAGCATTCAAGATTTCCACATGAGAATACTCGAGTTCGATAATCAATTTGATGCCTTGGGAGAAAATATTTCTGAAGAAAACCTAGTAAAGAAAATGCTTAGGTCACTACCTAAGAAGTTTGACATGAAGGTTACTGCTATAGAAGAAGCCAAGGACATCTCAGAATTGAGAATGAGTGAACTAGTAGGGTCTTTACAAACATTTGAAATGGTTGCAAATGAAAGATCTGAAAAGAAGACAAAGAGTATTGCCTTTGCCTCTAAATCTGAGGAGACTGATCAACAGAATGATATGGAGGCTGATGATAGTTTAACTGAAACTATTGTGATGTTGGGTAAGAAATTTAATAAGGCTCTCAAACGGTTTGACAGGCAAGCCAAGACATATGCTCCAGACAACAGTCACAGCATAAATAAAAATGTTAACAATCTGAGGAAATCAAAAACAGATGACAAGACAAGTCTAGGCAAAGGAGTTCAATGTCGTGAATGTGAAGGCTATGGCCATGACAGGTCTGAATGTGGAACGTACCTTAAGAAGCAAAAGAAAGGGATGACCGTCTCTTGGTCAGATGAAGATGAGTCTGAAGAAGAATCTGAATCTGCCAAACATGTGATTGCTTTAACTGGAACTTGTACATCTGAGACTGAATCACAGGATGGTGAAATGACTTATGATGAATTAGTTGATTGTTATAAGGGATTATGGCTCAAAAGTGTAGAAGTTGGTAACACTGCAATAAGACAAAAGAAGACCATTGCTATACTGCAAGCCGACAAGAACGAACTCCTGAAAGAAAATCTAAGACTTGAGGGTGAGGTGACTCTATATAAATCCAAGATTGATAGCATGAACAAGCAATTAAGGATGTTGAATACTGGAACTGATAAGCTAGATGAAATTCTAGAGGTAGGACAGAATTCTAATGATTCCAGAGGTATTGGTTTCAACTATAGTTCACTACATCATCAAAAATCTGTGCCTGTGACGAAGTTTGTTCCTTCTGTTGGGACATATGATCCAACTATGCCAAGACAGATGCCCCAGCATCAGGTGAGACAACAGATAACCAGAAACTATCCCAAATCAAAGAAAAGATATACTGGTTGGGTATGTTATCACTGTGGAAGAAAGGGACACATTCGACCTTATTGCTTCAAACTGTATGGGTATCCAGACAAAACTTATTCATCAAGAACTGAGCCCACTTTGAAGAATATTAGGCAAGCATGGAAGCAAAAGAGTAATACTGTGGATCCAAATCAAGCAGAATCTGAAGGTGTGGAGATTGCTCAAATTGCTCATACAACTCTAAGAGCATCATCTAGTAGCGATTGGTATTTTGATAGTGGATGCTCAAGACACATGACTGGAAATAGAGATTATCTGACGGATGTCTTGCCATATGCTACAAGCTTTGTGACTTTTGGTGATGGAGCCAAAGGAGAGATTAAAGGTATAGGGTCACTGATCAATGAAGGGCTACCTAAACTTGACAAGGTTCTTCATGTGAAAGGGTTAACTGCTAATCTTATAAGCGTCAGTCAACTATGTGACAAGGGTCTGAAGGTCAACTTTACAAAGGATGAATGTCTAGTTACTAATAGTAAAGGTGATCTACTGATGAAAGGAGAAAGGTCAAAGAATAACTGTTATCTATGGGTCTCTCAAAACAAAGCTGAGTTATCTACGTGTTTAATAACTAAAGAAGATGATGTGAAACTGTGGCACCAAAAGCTTGGACATCTAAACCTCAAAAGCATGAAGAAAACTATTGCTGAAGGAGCCATCAGAGGTTTACCAAGGCTTCAGATTCAAGAAGGAAGCATATGTGGAGAATGTCAGATAGGAAAACAGACAAAGATGCCTCACCAGAAGCTTCAACATATGACCACATCCAGAGTACTTGAGTTATTGCATATGGATTTAATGGGACCTATGCAAGTTGAGAGCTTAGGTGGAAAGAAGTATGCTTCTGTCATGGTATATGATTATTCTAGATACACTTGGATTGACTTCATCAATGAGAAATCTGACACTTTCGAGAAATTCAAGGATCTGTGCTTAAAACTTCAAAGAGAGAAAGAATATGATACTATCACTAGAAACATAGCTAGATTAGAAGCTATTAGACTATTACTTGGAATTGCATGTATTCTAAAATTCAAGCTGTATCAAATGGATGTCAAGAGTGCATTTCTGAATGGTTATTTGAATGAAGTAGTCTATGTGGAACAGCCCAAGGGCTTTATTGATCCAGCCTTTCCAAATCATGTCTACAAGTTGAAGATAGCGTTGTATGGATTGAAACAAGCTCCTAGAACTTGGTATGAGAGACTTACTGAGTTATTGGTAAACAATGGCTACAGGAAGGGAGGTAATGACAAAACACTCCTTGTGAAAGATGAGAGAGGAAAGCTTATGATTGCGCAGATATATATTGATGATATAGTCTTTGGAGGAATGTCAGACCAAATGGTAGAGCATTTTGTTCAGCAATTGCAATCTGAGATGAGTCTTGTAGGTGAGCTGAATTTCTTTCTAGGTCTTCAAGTAAAACAAATGGAAGACACTATATTTATCTCTCAGAGTAAGTATGCTAAGAATATGGTCAAGAAATTTGGTATGGAGAATGCTGCCACCAAAAGAACTCCTGCTCCTACACATGTCAAGCTATTCAAAGACGTCAAGGGAGAAGATGTAGATCAAAGTTTATACAGAAGTATGATAGGAAGTCTTCTTTATCTAACTGCAAGTAGACCTGACATCACATTTGCTGTTGGAGTGTGTGATAGGTACCAAGCTGAGCCAAAGATTAGTCATCTGACTCAAGTGAAGAGAATTTTAAAGTATGTGAACAGTACCAGTGATTATGGTTTGTTGTATTCTCATGGAGAGAGTACTATGCTGGTAGGATATTGTGATGCTGACTGGGCTGGAATCGCAGATGATAGAAAAAGCACTTCTGGTGGATGTTTCTTCCTGGGTAATAATCTTATATCTTGGTTTAGTAAGAAACGAAATTGTGCTTACTTATCAACTGCTGAGACTGAGTACATAGCAGCAGGCAGTAGTTGTACACAATTGGTGTGGATGAGACAGATGCTGAGTGAGTACAATGTCAAGACAGATGCTATGACATTATATTGTGACAACTTGAGTGCAATCAATATTTCTAAAAATCCTATCCAACACAGTAGGACTAAGCACATTGATATCAGACATCATTTCATCAGAGATTTGGTTGAAGAGAAAAGTATTGCTATTGAGCATGTTTCAACTGAGGAGCAATTAGCATATATACTCACAAAAGCTCTTGATATTGCACAATTTGAAAAGCTTAGAAGACGGTTAGACATTTGCCAAATTGAGGAATTGTAGCAGTTATTGTGTGTAAGGCGTGCAGTAGTTATACTCTCTCTCCACAACCGCTCTTTGCACGCCTATCAAGGAAGTAAATCAAAACTTCCCTTAAACAAAACAATCACACGCAATCATCATTATTCCTTACAAAGCTTTTCTGAATCACTCAACTGCTCTATTGCCGCTCCCATTGTCGTTCAAAAATTCTCAAAATCTCATATCTTCAAACATCTCATCTTCACTATGTCTGATTCCACTCAATCTCCAAACTTCCCCCACCGTTCTAGAAACTAATTCACCAGGGAACATGAATACTCAACCGCTTGCAACCATAGTCGAGTCAAAAGCGATCAAACAGCGTCCTAAAGCGCTTGTTGCAAGGAGAAAGAGCACTAGAAAAGGATCAACTTCCTCTGCAACGAAGAAGATCTCGAAACCTAAAGGTAAGAAAACTCCCGCTGTTCAGCGTGTAGGTCTCACCATGCACGATCTGTATTGTAAAGAAAATCCGTTTAAATCAACTGTTGTAGAACCAGATGTTGACACTTCTGTCACTGGATCTGATGAAAAGCCCTCTGAGGGTACTGAAGCGTTTGATGAAATCCTAGGTTCTGATAATTCTAAGATAGATGACAATTTGCATGATGAAAATGTTGATAATGCTGGTGTTAATGACAAGACTACTGCTGATGATGTTAATGTTGCTGAGAAAGTTGCTGTGACAGAGGACAATGTTGAACCCTCTGCTGATATGTCAGATGCTGTGCCAGATGCTCAAGCATCTTTGGCACAAGCTCCTGTGGAGTCTTTGGTCATTCCAAACTCTCCTGAACCTGTAAGTGCTGATGAAAATGGTTCTCCCAAACCCCTGGATCAAGATGATGAGATTCAGGATCAAGATGAGACTGTACACATTGACCAAACTGATGTGGTCAATGTTGATGATGTAAAGTCTGTTGAAAAGACTCCTGCTGTTGGTGTTGCTCGTAGAACTAGAAGCAAAGCTGTGAAGGATGCTTCTGGTGTTGCTGTTGAAAGTGCTAAGAGCACTAAAAGGAAAGATGTTGCTGCAGGGAAGAAGCCAATGACTGGCCCCCCAAAGTCTTGGAGTAAAGTAACTCCTAAGCCTGTTCAAAAGAAGAGCTTAAAAAGAAAGGGTCACCCCTCTAGTGATTCTGACTTGGAGATAGCTGAGACAGATGCTGCCCCATCTGGTGGAGCATCTAGAAAGACTGTGAAGGGTATGAAAGTCCCTTTGGATATTCCTCCAGCTCCTCTGGATAATGTTTCCTTTCATCTGGAAAGTGGAGCAACTCGCTGGAAATTTGTGTATCACAGGAGGCTTGGACTGGAAAGAAATTTGAAGGCTGATGTGTTCAAATGCAAGGAACTGGTTGATGTACTGGAATTTGCTGGGATTGTGAAGACTGTGAAGGACCTTGGGAATTGCTATGACAAGCTGGTCAGAGAATTTGTGGTGAACATTCGTGAGGAGTGTGATGATCCAAGGTATGCTGAGTACAGGAAGGTGTATGTGAGAGGTAGATGTGTAAACTTTTCTCCACAGGTTATCAATGCTTATCTGGGTAGATCTCTTGAAGACACTCCTGAGCTGGAAGTTACAAATGACATCATCTGCAAGACCATCACAGGTAACAAGCTGAGACACTGGCCTGGACTTCTGTCCTCTGCAAAGCTGACACCCATGTATGCTGCCCTGAACAAAATTGCTGCAAATAACTGGTCCCCTACTACTCATTCCAATTCTGTGGCCACTGTGTTGGGTAAGCTGATCTATGCTGTTGGAACTAAATCTCAATTTGATTTTGGCTACTATATTTATCATCAATTTTTGGAGCAAGCCAAATCATTTGCTGTTAAATTTCCTATTCCTTTTCCAACATTGGTGTGTGGTATTGTTCTGCAACAACATCCTGATATTCTTGTGAGCACTGATGAGCCTATTAGAAGGCCTAGTCCTCTGAGTGTGGATTGCAGGTTAATTTCCCAGCCACAAGCTGATGAGTTGGCTGGCACTTCTGTCCAGTCATCTGGTGGTATGAGTAAGCAGGATATGATTGCTGAGCTCACTGATGTTAGTATGGATCTGGGTACGAAAAAGATGAAGGTTGACAGGGTCATAGCTGCCTTAAAAGCTGAGGTTGCAGCTGAGGGTGAAGCTCCTGCTCAAGACCATGCAAGGGAAGAAGAAGGAGGTGATGGAAATGCTTCTGCTGTTGCTGACACTGAAGAAGTGTCTGCTACATCTGATGATACTGCCTCTGATTAATGGCTGTGTAATATTTTTTTTCTTTTCCCTTTTATTCATGCACCTGAGAGTGCTTTATGGTCTGTAATAACTATATTTGTGGCCTCTCTTGTGCCTCTCTGACTCTGTGCCCTATCTGAACTGATGTGCTACTCTCTGGATTCCTTTATATGCAATTGTTATGTTTGTCAGAATTTATGGCTAAAAAGGGGGAGTAGAATGATGATATGCATATGTTGAGGGGGAGTGCTTCTATCTGATTATCTCTTCTATGTTGTGGAACTATTTTTTTAAGAGTATGTTTCCATCTCTTTATATGAACCCACTATATATATGTTCTTTTTATCTGGCGATTTCTGTGAGGCTAGGCGTATTATGATTATTGAAGACGAATGTCTCTGATACTATTTACAAGTTATCTTTATTCAAAGAGTCCCCTTGGAAGTAGTTTCTTTATATGCCAAGATTATGTTTAGTTGACTTGGGAAGGTGTGTACTTATGTGAATTGAAGAAATTCTGCGTGTCTCTCCAAGAACTGGCTATAGATTGTTTTAGCCAAAATTTTGCCAAAGGGGGAGATTGTTGGGTTTTTGTATGTTGGCTACATTTTGCAAAAACAACTATTAGCCAATGCTGCGACAAATGCTGTAGCAAGTGGAACAGCATTGTGTCATCTGATTGTTGCGCGCCAACACGCGTTATATTTATGAGCAAGATCTTTGAAGATTCTATGGAGTTTTATGTTTAACCTAGCGTGCTGATCAAGACGCGCAGGTTTGATGGGCTGTGAAAGGCTGTCTTGCCTTGGTGTATTTCCATAATTAATATTGATATATTTTTGGAAATAATATTATTGCACTTGAAGAATTGTTAGCTGGATCTGACAACGTCCAAGCTATGTTTTGAAGCCCAAACCAATGACTGCTCAGTGCTATATATATGTGAAGACACAAACCCTAGTTTTGTGTGGAAAACCGTGTGTGTACTAAAGCGTGTGTCTTAAGGTTTTAGGTTTTCTTGTTAGTTGCGAGTCTTGCTTGTATCTGTTGATGCATGACAAGTTCTCTGTGTTATTGAGTTGTAACTGTGTACTTCTCCTAAGCCTTTAGGTACGGAGTTAGTTGTGTTCTTTAGAGTGTGACTCTTATTCAAACAAACAAACAAGTGTGTATATTAACAGTGCTGTCTGTACTGTTAGTTGGGAATTGAGACGGGGTCTCATACTTAGGAGTTCCTAGGTAGAGCAGCCATTGGTAGGGTCGTGGTGCAAATACAAGTAGTGAGTCTACGTTGTGCTTTTCACTAGAACTATTATAGTGGAGTTCATTCCTGGATTGGTATCCCCCAGACTAGGGCAAATTGCGCCGAACTGGGTTAACAAACCTACTGTGTTATTTATCTTTCAGTCACGTTTATTTTACCTGAAACGCTGCGTTTATTATTATTGTGTGACAAATGTTCGGACACTAGCTGTAACATTGTGTACAGCATTTGTCTGTCTGGTTGCCAGAATTTCAGTAAGCATTGTGCTTAAACCTCTTACTTGGTATGACTGAATGAATTGATTCTCTTGTATCAGGATGCATCATCAAATTAATTGAAATACTACCATGCCCCAGGTTAAGAATAAGGGTTCAGAAAAGTAGAAAGAAACACCGACTTCAGGCTCAAAGGGGCTGACTACGGATTATCTCCTTATATCTCCACTGTTTGGGAAATTAAATAATGCCTTACATCGTCAACTAGGTTTTTCACCATTGAAAAGCATATATCAGCCAAAATTAGTTATTTATTTTCATCATCCTCGCTCCAAGTTTGTAAGTAATAAAAACAAGAAATGAGTGAATACGAATGGATTTATTCCAAAAACATGCATGTTTATTATATTAAGAGTACTTGACAAAAGACATAATGTTAAAAGCAAACAAATGCTTGACAAGAAAGAAATAAAAGCCTAGTGATCATAGGGGATGAATTTCCTTGTATCACCGACTTCAACGAGATGAGTGTAGCAAAAGTAACATGAGCAGCAAACCAGATTGCAACAAATCACTTAATGTATCACAAAAACTGGGTCTGCATCCTTGAATGAAAGTTGGTGCCTGTTGGATAGGCTGAGATTAAGTCTGTTGTTGAATCTGATGCCTTTGTTGAGATTGTAAAGGCAAAAACAATTGCTCAAGGAGTGAGATGGTGGTTATTTTGTGCCACCATTAATGAAGTGATCAGGGCATTTTTCTTTTCCAATTCTGACCGAAGTGCAATGATTTCTTGATGAAGCTGAGTGTTCTCTTGCACAATTGCTTCCATTCTTTTTGATTAACACGAGCGTTGACTTTCAAGTTGACTTTGGACAAGAGCGTCGGACCACTGAGAGGAAGACACGAAGCTTAGACTTTTTTTTTTTTTTTTTTGAAGAAGACCATGAATGCACAATGATGCATGCGAAAGAAAGTTTTGTTTTGATTTTTTATTTTCAAAGGACTTTAGGATATCAATCATAACGGACCTCATTTTTTTTGTTGTTGATCAAAAGATTTTTTTTTTAAAGCAACTTTTTTTTCTTTTTTTAAGGTCCATGATGATTTTGAAGTTTATGAAGAAATTCCTCTAAGTCCTAATGGAAAAAGTTTTCTTAAGAATGCATGGATGTATGGATGTATGGATGCAACAATCACAAACATAAGCAAACATGGTTGGTTTTGAGATATCATAATGTTGGAGTCGAAAGGTGAACCCACCACAATGTATGAACTATTGGTTTTCTTCTTTTTGTAACACGGGTTCTACAAAGTTCCCAACGTCATCAACTTTCCTTCTTGAATACCAATGTTCACGACTTAACTCACGGCCAAATGAAATATCCAAGGGAAAGTCTCGATTGAGCGTGGTATCGCGGAGTCAACTATTCCAAGACTTTTACTCTCGGCTTTAGCTATCGCACCACATCCTAAAAAAGGCCAAGATGGGTTAAAGGTGACTAGGTCCACAATATTAACAGATACATGTCATAACAACAATCTACGCGAACCTCGCGTCGAAATGAATACTACAACATGATCCTCCATTGTGCGTGGTTACATCACATGTGGATATGTGCGGAGTTTTGCCTTCCGCCCACTCACTATGATCCTACCACAATCTATCTCAAGGTAACTCAAGCTCGGGTCAAGCTTACCTCACTCAAAAACCCCTCCACAATATATATAAAGCATGTAAACATTTAAAGCACATAGAAACATAGAAGTTAGGTTCAACCCTCTTAAGGAGAGAATCCCCAGTGGAGTCGCCATTTTTCTGTTGCGGGTTTTTTTTGAGACATACCCCACTACAGTTTTATTTTTCATTTCCAAAGGAGGGGAAAAATTGAAAACCTTTAAAAGAAAGAGATTCTAAGGTACGGGGGTTAGTTGCACTTGAGAAAGGTATTAGCACCTCAAGCGCCCATGGTACTCCATGGTAACCTCTTATATGTTTTTAGTGCTTTATGTACATGCTTAAAGAATGGAGGGAGAGATTGTGTAGAAAAAAAGAAAGTGAGAAAAAAAGAAAGTGGATAAAAATTAAGAAAATTTTCTTTCATGAAGTAAATAAAAGAAAAGAAGTGTAAATATTTTTGTTTGTAAAGAAGATTTTTTTTGAGAGAATTGTAGTTGTCGAGAGAAAGAGGTTGTAAGAAGAGATGTTGTAAAGAAAAAAGTTGTTTGAAAACGAAAGTGTATTCGTTGTTGACAAAAAAAATGTAAGAAAAGATGTTGTAAAGAAAAAAAATTGTTGTGATAAAAGCATGTTAAAATGATCGTAGTGACGTTGAGACTAAGGTGAACTTGCGTTTGTTTTGTAAAAGGATCGCATGTTTGTTTTGAAAAGAGTTTCTTTTTTAGTTTCAAAAAAGTCTCGTAATCAATTTAAAATCAATTACGAGTCCTCTCCCTTGGAAATGAATTTTTGTTTTGGCGTTTGTGTGTGATGTGTAAGCTAGGAAAGCAATAAAAGCGATAAATAAAGTCCTACGCTATTAAAACCCAATTGAATAATTAATTTACAACCATATCGAATCGAATGAATAAATGACGATAATAAGCAGTAAATAAATAAATAAGTAACAATGCATAAAAGTAAAATGCAAGTACGGAAAATAAATATGATAATGAATATGCACACAAACAATTAAGAAGAGAAATCATGGCAAGATATTATATTCTAACTTAAAGGTGAAGTGTGTGAATAAAAAAAAGGTGTGGGAGGCAAAGACAGGATAATAGAAATTTTGAAAGTCATTCGTAGTAACAAACAACTCAAACTAAAACACAAGCAAAAAGTAATTTTATTTAGCAAAAGAAATTTTTTATGTTTTATTTTTATTTTTATGAAGAGTATGAATTTAGGCCAAAAGGCCCTTAACTATCAATGCTAATGTTAGAGTTCAATGATTTTATAAAGTAAAATCTTGTCTCTAACATGCATTTTAAATGATGCAATGTCCTAACCTAAATGCAAATGCATGTATGCATGTAAAAATGTGTAGTGAAACATGTGATATAAAATTGTAATGTGATGTAGAAAGTTGTGTGAAATGTTAAGTGACATGAAAAATGCATAATGTGATGTAGTGTAAAAATGTAGGGTTTTTAATGCATGTATGCATGTAATTAAATTTTTATTTCTTGAAAAAAAGTAAAACATGTTATGTGTTTTCATAAAATGAAATTAAACAAGGATATAATCATGTTATTAATCATCACAAATAAAAAAATGGATTCAAATATAGCATACTTAAGAAAACACTAATTATAACAAAACATCTAGAAACTAAAAAATTAGACTTCAAAGAAATCCTTATGTTGGTGAAAATATTAGACTCAATAAGTTCAAATAAGCTATTATTTCAAATAAGCACTTGTTGAATTAAGTTATTAAAACTAACAAAGTTGTAATGGTGCGTGATTAAAAAAAAAATTGTGCAGAAAATAAAAACAGCTTTTAAAAAAAAGACTAAGCCCACATCAATCTGAGCCCAAACCCACTCTCCAACAAATAATCAATAATCAGAAAAGAAAAAAAAATAGTAAAAGAAACAAAACACACGAGCCAATCATGGACTGACACGTGGCAAGAGTATCTTCTTCAACCTTTCAAACAACAACAAAACAGTACGCATAAGAAGGACATGAAATGAGGCTTCAAAACTCAAACAACACAGAATTCAAATAAACACCAAATTAAGCAAATGAATATTCTTTTTCATAGTATTTTTCACATAGATCATGAATATGCGATTGGTTTTTACTATAGAACAACCCATCTCGAAAAACGAAAGCGTAAAGTATGAGGGTCAAAATGTGAAAATGAGTTTTGATGCAAACTGGACAAAATTAGTTTGAGGAAAAGCTTTAACACATCAAAATAAGACCACAACAACAAGAATCATGCAAAATGATAGTCTATGGAGCTCGAAATATTTACCTCAAGTTTGCTCCAAAAGAGGACCCGAGCTTGATGCTTTATGGCTTGATTTCTTTGCGATTCCTTGTTGTTCCCTTCTACTGAGATGTATTGGACGCCACTGGGACCAACGAACTTGAGTTTTAACCAAGATTTGATGAGATTGAAATTTTGTAAACCCCCCAAAAAGTGAGCTCGGGTTTGGCTTTTGTTGGTGTTTTGTTGATGATTTGAGGTTGTTTTGTAGTGTAAATCTTGCTCTAAACTTGTTTTGGTTCTATAGGAATGATTAGAAGTTGATTTGATGAGAGTTTATGAGTTTTTGATGAATTTGTGAAGTTGGAAAAAATGAGTTTTGAGAGTGCACGAAAATGGTATTTTGTGATGGTGTTTGAATGATTGTTGTTTGTGTTATGTGTGGATATAGAGAAATTAATTTTTGTGTTTGATTAAAAATGAAGTTTATATGAAGATTTGGTGTTGGATGATGAGGGATTTGTGTTGAGATTTGATTTTGAATGGTGAGGGATGATGATTATGGTGAAGATAGTGATGAAGATGAAAATATTGTTCTTGTTGTTGCTTAAAGCTCACTGCCTTCGTCCTTTTTTTCCCTTCTTTTCCTTCATTTTGATTTTTTTGGTTGAGAGAGATATGAGATGGGAGAGTTGGTAGTGGTGGCTAGATCTATTTTTTTCTCTCCCCTTGTTCAGATTCTTTTTTTGATCTTTTTGTAGTTAGGTTTTAGGGTTTTTTGGAAGATAAAAGAAGAAAAACACATAAATGCTTTTGTTGATTAGAAATTTTGTTGCAAAAGTGTATTAAAATGGAGAAAGAGACAAAGTTTGTTGTTAGGTTGATGGACTATATTTGCAGAAAAAAAATGGTGAGTGCATTGGATCCCCTTTCAAATTCTTTTTGATATTTTTTGTTTACTAATTTAAATAATAATAATAAAAGTACTAATAATAATGATGATAAATGATAATTGATAATAACAATAGAAGTGATAAAAATAGTGATAAAAGAAAAAAGAAATGTGATGATAAAAAGAGTGTTGAAAAAGGTGAGTGATAATAATAAAAAATAAAAATTTTATAAAAGGGTAATGGTAAAAAGTACTTTAGAAAGAAAAAAAAGTAAAAAAAGTAACAAGATAATTTAAAAAACAATGATAACGAGTAAAAATGAAGTAAATAGACGGAGATAAAACTGGTGCGAGAGTATTTTTCAAACGATGGATATTTTGATATTTTATAACGAAAAAAAGCGGACAATGGATTTTGGGTCCAAAATTGGAGTACAACACCGAGAAAACACCATATCTTCTATTCTTTCTCTTCAAATTATTCCAGAGCATAGCCAGATCTGGAGGTTTAGTGTTATTTTTTATTTCAGATATGGAGGTTTAGTTTTCAAATCCGAATTTGTTGTTATTGTTATTGTTGTTATTGTTAAGAAATTAAAATTGTTATGAAAATTTGGACTAAATGATATTGTGGGTTAGGACCAAAGTGAAGAGAAAGAATTTTTTTTCTGGAATAATTTGAAGAGAAAGAAGAGAAGATATGGTGTTTTCTCTGAAATAATATTTTTTAGAAAATTAAATAATTACCGGCGGTTCTAAACTGCCACTAAATGATACTGAAAGTTTAACTTAACGTTTTTTGAATTTTTCTAACAGTTAGGACCAATTTGATTAACAGAATGAAAGTTGAAAGACCAATTCAGAACGAAAAATAGATAAAGGACCAAAGTGAAACTTTAAAAATAGTTAGAGGACTAAAAATGTATTTAAGCGTTTAAATAATTATACATATATTTAATAATGTATCAAAAAACATATATCACAAAACTCCCACATTGTGATATATTTTTGGTCCCTATAATTATTCTCATAATTTATCTTTAATACATATAAATAGACAGTCTTGCATATAACAAAAATAACATATTTTTTCATAAAAAAAAACTCTCACATTTAGTGATCTTCCTAAGTTTATTGTAGATTCATTCAGTTTAATCTCATCAAACTACATTTTTTTAAACACAATGTATATTAAGATATATTTTCAAATTTTAAAATAAACAAAAAAAAATAGACAACTTTGCATATCAAAAGCTCCGGTATTTTTACGTCAAATAAAAACCCTTCACATATGATGTTCCTATGTTTATTGTAATTTATTCATCTAAATCCCATCAAACTACATTTTTTTAAAATACAGTGTAAATTAAGATATATTTTTTCATCATTGTCCCACTTTGTTTGAACTTGTTTCATAGTAATCCACGTGTAAAATTTAAAAACAAAAAAAAAACAAAGAAAATATAATTCTTAATATCACAAAAGTTTGTCCCCGTTACATAACTTAGGTGGTATGAGCTGAGGAACGTATGAGTTGGAGAGGTTCAGGGATCAATTCCTAGCGGGAGCAATTTATCTTTCCGATCTACCAAAAAAACATATATCACAAAACTCCTACATTGTGATATATTTTTGGTCCTTAAAATTTTTCTCACAATTTATCTTTTTAGGGTCAAATATGTTTTTGATCCCTTTAAATATTCCAAATTTTGGTTTTAGTCCCTCTAAAAGTTTTCTTCGACTTTTTGTCCCTATAAAAATTTTCATCTTCACTTTTGATCCCTCGTTTTAAATAAACTCATAAGTAGAATTCATATTTTTGAATAAAAAATTTGCAGAAAAATTTATAAAATTATAATCATCTCTCCAAAAAAAATTAAATTATTTTAACAAAATAGGAATTAATTATGAATTTTTAAACTTTTTGTGGTTTAAAATTCATATTTAATTTATATTTTGTTAAAAAATTCCAATTTTTTTAGGGAGAGATTATCAAAATATTTTTCACATTTGTGCGAAACTTAATTAAAAATATAAGGACTAAATCCAAAATTTGATATATTTATAGGGACTAAAAATATATTTAACCCAAAAAAATATGTAAAAAAAAAATAAAAATAGGTTAAATATGTTTTTGATCCCTATAAATATATCAAATTTTGTTTTTAGTCCCTCAAATTTTTTTTTTCAATTTTTAGTCCCTATAAAATTTTCAATCACCACTTTTAGTCCCTATTTTTAATTCAACTCATGTGTAACTTTATATTTTTTAATAAAATTATGCAGAAATCTGTACAATATTATGAAAATCTCACTTTAAAAGAATTGGAATTTTTTAACAAAACATAAATTAATATTTTGTGAGAGATTAATATAATTTTATAAACTTTTCTGCAAAATTTTATTTAAAAATATGAATCATACATATGAGTTTACTTAAAAGAATGGACCAAAAGTGAAAATAGATAATTTTAAAGGGACTAAAAGTCGAAGAAAAATTTTAGAGGGACTAAAAACAAAATTTGGTATATTTATAGGGACCAAAAATATATTTTACCCAAAAAAAAATCTTAGAGAAGTTATAATGAATGACACATAAGCAAATTTTCTTGAGAATGCACGAGAGAGCTCCGTGGAACTATCGTAATGTATATAATAGAGATAGAGATAAAGATAGAGATAAGAACCTCTCCCACAAATGTTTAGAATTTTTTAACCTAAGATGAATTATTTATAAATTTTTAAACGCAAAAAACTAAAAAATTCATATTAAATTAATGTATTGGTAAAAAAAATTCATCTTTTGTAATAGAGATCCCCATAATGTACTAAACATGTCAGCGGAAAAAATTTTAAAATTTTGAATGATATACTCGAGTTAAATGATAAATAAGGATCAAAAATCATGATAGGAAATATTTGAGGGACCATAACCTGTTGAAAAAAATTTTAGGGACTAAAAATAAAATTTTGTATATTTATAGGGAATGCAAACATATTTATTCCCAAAAAAAATCCAAAAAAAAGACTTCAAACGTATTTATTCCCAAAAAAAAAAATCTAAAAAAATATGCTAAGAATGCACCTGAATTACGCTACAAAAAATATCTAAAAAAGAAATAAAAAAAAATCTTAGAGAAGTTCTAATTGAATGACACATAAACAAATTTTCTTGAGAATGCACGAGAGAGCTCCGTGGAACTATGGTGATGTATATAATAGAGATAAGAACCTCTCCCACAAAAAATTACAATTTTTTAACCTAAGATGAATTATTTATAAATTTTTAAACGCAAAAAACTAAAAAATTCATATTAAATTAATGTATTGGTAAAAAAAAATTCATCTTTTGTAATAGAGATCCCCATAATGTACTAAACATGTCAGCGGAATTTTTTTTAAAATTTTGAATGATATACTCGAGTTAATTGATAAATAAGGATAAAAAATCATGATAGGAAATATTTGAGTGACCATAACCTATTGAAAATTGTTTTAGGGACTAAAAATAAAATTTTGTATATTTATAGGGACTGCAAACATATTTATTCACAAAAAAAATCTGAAAAAAAGACTGCAAACGTATTTATTCCCAAAAAAAAATATAAAAAAATATATTAAGAATGCAACTGAATTACGCTACAAAAAATATCTAAAATAAATATAAAAAAAAATCTTAGAGAAGCTCTAATTAAATGACACATAAGCAAATTTTCTTGAGAATGCACGGAAAAGCTCCGTGGAACTATCGTAATGTATATAAATAAATAGAGATAAGAACCTCTCCCACAAAAATTTAGAATTTTTTAACCTAAGATGAATTATTTATAAATTTTTAAACGCAAAAAACTAAAAAATTTATATTAAATTAATGTATTGGTAAAAAAAATTCATCTTTTGTAATAGAGATCCCCATAATGTACTAAATATGTCAGCGGAAATTTTTTTAAAATTTTGAAAGATATACTAGAGTTAAATGATAAATAAGGATCAAAAATTATGATAGGAAATATTTGAGGGACCATAACCTGTTGAAAAAAATTTTAGTGACTAAAAATAAAATTTTGTATATTTATAGGGACTGCAAACGTATTTATTCCCAAAAAAAATCTAAAAAAAAGACTTCAAACGTATTTATTCCCAAAAACAAAATCTAAAAAAATATGCTAAGAGTGCACCTGAATTACGCTACAAAAAATATATAAAAAAAATATAAAAAAAAAAATCTTAAAGAAGTTCTAATTGAATGACACATAAGCAAATTTTCTTGAGAATGCACGAGAGAGCTCCGTGGAATTATCATAATGTATATAATAGAGATAGAGATAGAGATGTTAGCCTGTGCCGTGCACGGGATTATTTTCTTTTTAATATTATTTGTTAATTTATTTTAATTTATTAATTGATTAATTTATTTTAATATTAAGTAGTAATTTTGAGATATTATATTTTATAATTTACTTAAATATATATTGTCGGAGTAAATAAATTTATTTTGACAGAAAATAATATATTTTTAATCGTATAAATGACATTGAATTAAAATAAAAGTTATATTAAAAAAATATATTTTAACACTTTAAAGTTTAAGGATAATAAAACAATATTTAAAATTTAGAACATTAGGAAGGATTAAAAACATATTTAAAATATCTTTTTTCATCCTTATCAAAAAAAAAAAATTTTCACCGTTCTCTCAACTCGTTACAACTTTTTTCGTAGTAATTCCCACAAATAAATTTCAAGAAGAAAAAACAACTTATAATTAGACAACCTTGCATATAACAAAAATTCCACATTTTTTTGTAATAAAAAACTCATATTTAATGATCTTACTATGTTTATTATACATTTATTCATTTGAATCTCATCAAACTACATTTTTTTGTTAAATATAGTGCAAATTAAGATATCTTTTCTCAACGTTCTTTCATCTAGTTTCAACATATTTCGCAGAAATCCACATGTAAATTTCAAAAATAACAAAAAAAAAAAAACAAAGAAATAGAAAACCATGCATATTACGAACTTCCACATTTTATTGTAAAAAAAAACTCTCACGTTCAATCATCTTCCTTCATGTATGGTAGATTTATTCAACTAAATCTCATCAAACTACATTTTTTTGTAAAAACTATAGTGTAAATTAGGATATATTCTCACATTGTTCTTCCATCTTGTTTCATAGTAATCCACATGTAAATTTCAAAAAAAAATAAAAATAAATAGACAACCTTGCATATCACAAAATTCCCACATTTATTTTTTGGAAAATAACTCTCTCACATTCAGTGATCTTCCTACATTTATTGTAGATTTATTCAAGTTAATCCCATCAAACTTTATTTTTTAAATACAATGTAAATTAAGATTTTTTTTCATCATTATCTCACCTTCTTTTTTCAATTTGTTTCGTAATAATCTAGATATAAATTTTAAGAAAAAAATACAAATAAATAGTCAACTTTACATATCACAAAATTCCCACAGTTTTTCAACAGAAAATAGATAACATTCAGTAATCTTCCTATATTTATTATAGATTTGTTCATCTGAATATCATCAAACTACTTTTTTTTATGAAATTTAAGATATGTTTTCTATTATTCTCTCACCTTATTTCAACTTGTTTCATAGTAATCTACGTATAAATTTCCAAAATATAATAAAAAAATAGATAACCTTGAATATTACAAAACCCTTTTGTTTGTCAAAAAAAAAAAATTTCATATATTCAGTAACGTTCGCCACTGTTTTTATTCAACTGAATCTCATCAAACTATATATGTTTTCTATTATAGATTTATTCAACTGAATCTCATCAGACTACATATTTTTATTCATTGATAAGTTTGGTGTATCGCTCCTGTTTTAATAAACTCATTCGCCACTGTTTTTTTGGTTAGAAATAAGTATCAAAAATCATTCCTTTTTTTTTAGATAAGCTCAAAAATCGTTTCTTGATATTGTATAACTTTTTGATATAATTTGTTTTTGTGATTTAGAACAATTTTCTTCAGTAGAGCGTCTATGTTAAGGTTTTTTTTTGTAAGAATAGAGCGTTTATGTTAAGGTTTAGAATTGAACTACCTTTATAATAGATTTTTTTTTTAAAAACGTTTATTCTAGATTTATTAAACTGAATCTCATCAAACTATATATCTTTTTATAAATGTTCATAGTATATTTATTCAATTAAATTTCATCAAACTACATTTTTTTTGTAAAAAAAAAACTACATATTTTTTTAAATACAGTGTATATTTAAATAAATTTTTCCATCGTTCTCTCACCTTCGTAATTCAACCTATTTCATACTAATCTTTTTTAGTACATCAGAAATATAAATTGCTCCCGCCAGGGATAGAAATCTGGACCTCCCCCTACCCAACAATCCTTTTCATATATAATCTTTTTTTCGTACTAATCTACATGTAAATTTTAAATAACAAAAAAAATACAATTCCTTAATAACCTTTAGGGGGGGTTATTCAATTAGGATTTTGAGGGAATTTAATGGATTTTGAGGGATTTTATTGGATTTTAAAAGTCTTGTGTTATTCAATCAAGACTTTTTTTGTTTTTTTTCAATCCCACAAAATCCGTTGTTATTCAATGAAGATTTTTAATCAAGAATTTTTTTTTTTATAATCCCACAAAATCTCACAAAATTCTGTGTTAAGAATCTTGATTGTTTTTGTCAAAAAAAAAATTGATTGTAAAATATCTTTTAAAAAAAGTCTGTCAAAATCTCACAAAATCAATATAATCCCACGAAGTCTTTTAAAATCTTCAAGATTTTTTTGTCAAAATAATCCCTCGAAATCCCAATCCAATAACCCCCCCTTAATATCACAAAATCCTCACTGTTTTTTTTGATATAAATTAAAAGTTAAAATCGTCCCTTAATATTTTAAAACTTTTTTGATCTGAAAAATATTTGTGATTTAAAAAAATTACTTTTTGTTACAGATTAAAAAATAAGTGATTTTATAATTAAATAGTTTAGAGATTATTTTTTAAAATTTTTATAAAAATATGTAATCTATTTTGTGTTTGTTTACCTTTATAAAAAAAATTATAAAAAAAGAATCTTTAACTTGTTTGAATGCAACCATATAAAAGTGATATTGTATCACAAGATTACCATACTAAACATCCAAATATAATATTTTGTCAAAAAAAATATCCAAATATAATATATCATATAAAATAAATATATCCCAACAAATTAAAAAATTTCTGTCGAAATTTTTTGACACTTGTTTTCTCTTACTTCTATAAAAATCTATATAAAAAGCTAATAATATCACCTTCAGATTTTTAGCAATTTTTAGATTATTTTTAGATTTTGAATATTTTTAAAAGTTATAACAACCATATGTTATTTTTATAAAAAGTGATTATTTTTAAAAAATAAGTAATTATTTTAAAAAAAAACTAAAACAAATGATCATTATATGTATCTTAATTCTTACCAAAAAAAATGTCTCTTAATTGATTTCCCCTCCGTTCTTTTTTATTTGTCATTTTAGAAAGAAAGAAAAAAGACCAAATTAGGAAGGTGTATTTTTGCATCTTATTTTCCTATTATACCCTGCTTTATAGAATTTATATCCTAATTTTAATCCATCCATAAATTTCTATTTTTTTGCACACACACATTCTCTTTTTTTGTATATCGGAAGATACACACTTTCTCTTTCCAAAAAACTAAAACCACCAAATAAAAAATTTTAACAAACTTTTATTTTTTTTGTTGCAAAATTTGTAACAAAAACAAACTTTGTTACAAAAAATTAGAAAGGAAGGTATAATAGGTAAAATATAACCTAAATTGCCAAAACGACAAATGATTAGAAACAAATATAAAGGAATTGAGAGAGTATTAAAGCACGTTTGAAAATAATCAAAATGTATTATCGAAAACAATATATGTCACCAAACAAATTTATGATTAATTCCATCAATATGAGTAATAATGCATAATAACCAATGAGTGATAACATCGGTCTATTAAACTAAATCACAAAATTGAATAAAATTGTCAATAAAAAAAGTGCATAATAATGCACTAAAATTAAACAATGAAAATCTATTGTTTGACGATCAAATAATTAAAATGGTCTAGTCTTTCTTAATTTTTATATTGGTCTTCATATATTTGGTTGTGGATAAATCAAATCAGCTCCATCAGGGTAAACTCTCTTAACTGATATACCATCAACAATATGCGAGCATAAGTCTACGACATCTAAACCAATACTATTTTTGACCTTCTCCTCTACTGTTTCATCAAACTTTGTTATAAGATCATGTGAATCGCACTGATAAAAAATTAGAACATATAAAGTATAAAATTGCACAGATAAAAGTTAGAACATATAAAGTATGAATTGCAATGATAAAAAATTAGAAAATATAGAGTATGAAACTTATTAGTACACAAAATTATTAGTAGTAATAAGTCAAGAAGAAAAAGTTAATCTATAGATTTTATAAGTTAAGATGAAATAGTTAATCTATGAAAATTAGTTTTTCAAATTAAAATTCTAGGTGCTTACCGTAGAACTACTTTTGATGTATGTCTTTGACACTGCTTGCATTAGTAATTTGTGTCAGGATCTACTTGTATATTGTGTTTTTTACACGACTAATACCACCAAACACCATCATCAATAGATTTGATTTCAGCCATGTTTATAAACATTGATTCATACAATTTATTCACAATGATATTTGTCAAAGTGTTTTAGTAAAAGAAATAATAATAATAATAATAATAATAATAATAATAAAATTCCCATAAATTGACATTGAAAAAGAAAATTGTCTTACTTGTTGACATTCTAGAAGTATCTCAATATTTTTCATAGGTGTGATTTTCAGTAGATCGTGATGGAAAACCTTAAAGATGAACTGAAACTTGTATAAGAGAATCATTCTTTTCATAAGTTGTAAAAAAAATTGAAAGGAAAATTAATAAACAATTGCATATATACATAACTGAAAATTCATTAAATGTGATTTATAATTGATATAATAATAGAATCATACATCAATTTTAACGCCGCAACTTCGGGAATATCTGGATTAAACATGAGCCACGAACAGCCTAAACTGATGTTCAAATTCTTTGACCATGAATGTCATGTGTTTCTCACGATGAATGTGTTTTCTATATATAGCTAAATTATATTCAGTTGTTGTTATGCTAGAGTGGAAACAAATTAAGTTGTTGTTATCCGTAAAATATTATTTTTTGTTGTTATCCATATTTTTTATTTTAATTGCTTAGGTTAAAAAAAAATTTTATGAAAAAAAAAACAAAAAACAAATTAGTTAAACTTTAATTGAATGACACCTGACACCTAAGGAATTTTTGTAAAAAATGCAACTGAATTATACTAAAAAAAATATCTAAAAAAAATATAAAACAAATCTGAAAGAAACTCTAATTGAATGACACATAAGCGAATTTTCCTGAGAATGCACGAGAGTGTTAGACTATATGGCGATCACTTAGAGGGGGGTAAATAAGTGACTCTTTCTATACAACGAGTTTTTAAAAAAAAATTCGAGTACGCGGAAGGCTACCGGATCGATAGTCTACTTTGCACCCTTCGATCAAAGGAAAGGTAGTATTAGCCTTGGAGCAATTAACGATAAATTGAATATAGGTTATGTTTTGCAATCAAATTTCTAACATGAACAAAATCAACAAGTTTCAATTATCACGTCACACAATCACAATTCAAGTTTCAATTCAATTGAATTACGATGAACACTTACGATCACCTAATTCAATTGATCCAATTAATCAATAATACGAAAAGTAAAGAGTGTAAGGATAGAAAGACGCAAACAGATGATTAGGGAGTTCCCGCAGCTTTCGTGTCATCCTATATTGAATCGTCAAACGAATAACCCTATATTGAATCTACTGCAAATTGAGCTATGTAATCTCAACACCTCGCGAAGCATCAACCTCTGATTCCAACGTCCCAATCTTGCGCCGTCTTCGAACCGAAAACCTTCGCACCGAACGTCCAGCTGATTACCTCGCTTCCTCGATGTTGAACCTTCAAGATATCACACAATCTTGAATCCCTTGATGAAAATCCAAACCTTCAACACAACTCAACCCGATCGCAATTCTGATTCACCGCGAATTGCACCGAACGTTATCCACCGAATCAACTACGAACCCTAGATTGATCCCATACTCAATCTCAAATTGGAAGTGATTTGATAGAAGATGAAGAACTTGTGTTGAATAAGTCTTTGATCCAAAATTTCTCTTAAACTTTGATCAAATGTGTTTTTCAGATGGATTCTGACACTTACAACAAAAACTCATATTGCTATTTATAGAGAAAATAGAATTGAGCAAATTTAGGCAAAACAGAACAGACTTGTATTGATACATATGATGGTATGTATCGATACAAACACCTTGACCAGCGTTCAAATTTGAAATATTTGACCTATGTATCGATACAAACACGAGTATGTATCGATACATATATCAGTTTCTTGAAAACCTGACTGATATGTATCAAAGCATGCAAGCATGATTCGATACACAATGCTTTCTCTAGTTTTTTGAGAGAATTAGGTGTGTATCGATACATGCAAGCATGATTCGATACACAAGTGACTCTCTGCCCCTGAACACCAGATTATGTATCGATACAAATGAAGTATGTATCGATACAAAATGCTCAAAATCAGTCTGAAGTAGTTTCAGGACATTTGTATCGATACAAGTAATTATGTATCGATACAAAGAACCTTAAAATCAATTTTTCAAAGATTAAAAATAGTTTTTCGCTGTCAAGTCATTTCTAATGTTGCCAAAATATGTTCCACCTATTTTCATGTGTTTTGACAATTATTAAAACAAGGGAATGAACTGGTGCACTTACAGAGAGAGCTCTGTGGAACTATCGTAATGTATATAATAGAGATACTCCCTCCGTCCCAAAATATAAGAGAAAAAAGGTCAATAAAAGTTGATGTATCTGAGTCGACAAAAGTTGATGTATCTGGCTCCAAATACATCAACTTTTATTGACCATTTCTCTCTTACATTTTGGGACGGAGGGACTACATCTTAATACTATGACGAACATAAATTTTATTAAATTTAATGTTAAACTGAAAGTGTATAACATAAATAATTTATAAAAAAAATTAAAGACAATGAAAATCATTTGATTTGATATGTTATTAAAATTAATCAAGATTAACAATTTATGAGTTTTTATTAAATAATGTTAATTTTGATAAATTTCATCAACTAATTTTTAATATCTTTAAAAAAAATTATAGATGATTTATATGGTTGTAAACATTCAATTCAATAGTAAATTTTATATAATTTGTATTCCTTATACTGTTAATTAAAACTTATACACACTACATCAGTTATAGATGATAAAAATGTCTTTTTCTTTTTTTTAGAATATAAAAAATAAATGTCTTTTTTCTGATGTAAAAAAAAAAGACATTAAAATGAAAATGCTTCACATATTCTTAAATGAAAATGTTTTATCCGGATAAAAATACATTCAATTTAAATTATTATTTTTGGACAACTTAAGAGCGTCTAGGCATCAGAGTATGCATAGACATCCAAACTAAGTTGGCACACCTAGACATAGTCATCCTCTACATATATCTCATAATACTATAAAATATAAAAAGGAAAAATATGTACAAAAGAAGGGGGTGGGGGGCTAGACCTGAACCTAGAAAATAAAAGAATCAATGCAACTAACAAAAATGATAGCTAGGCAGACCCAACTTGTCATGTAGATAAGAGTCACGAGCAAAAGTTAGAATAGAGTCCCACCAAATAAAATCAGTAATAGCATGTCCATGATTGGCCAGCTTATCCGCATGCCGATTCCCTTCACGAAAAATATGTGTATGCACAATGTGTAAACCAAGGGAAGTTGCATTGCTACACCGGTTCCGGAGATCCCATGGGACAATGGAGGGCGTGTCAAAAGAAGATAAGGCACCCATTGAGTCACACTCAATCCAAACATGATGCCATCCTCTAGTAGCCCCATTCTCTAAAGCAATAATAATCGCCATAATTTGAGCAAATCTACCAACATGATTCGCCATATAGTCACGAAATAAATCACCACAGGCTGCCATAGAGCCAACCACAGAACCATCAATATTAGCTTTATACCATAACATAAGAGGAGTCCTCCACAAAACCATTACAATTTCTGGTGCTGGACGAAGCCGAGGAGGAAGGTGAAAATGTTGTAATATTTGAGAATCAAAAGACCTACTAGAGGAATACCCCTTCAGCAAAGGCGCCGAAAATGCTACAGCCGTGAGTATCTTAGTCTGGGATACATGTAAAGTGATCACCGAATTATTAAATCTAACTTCATTCCTACCCAGCCGAATGGCATGACATGTATGTATAATTGATGCACGTGCCACATTGAGCACATAATCACTCCACCAAGAAGGGAGATTCTCAAGCAATGACAAAAAAGAACTAGTAACCAAGACATAGTGCATCAATGATCCTAATCATTGCCACAATTGAGCTGTAAAAGAGCATCTAAAGAAAAGATGGTCTGTAGTTTCAAAATATGAGTTACACAAACTGCAAACCAAGATAATCACACAGCCACGTTTTTTCAAGTTGTCATCGGTGGGCATTTTCTTATGTAGGCAGCGCCATAGAATAAAAGAAGTCGTCGGCGGAATTGCAATGCTCCAAAGCCATTTAGCCCAGGAAATCGACGGATAATTAGAAAACAGAAAATCATACGCAAGTTTAGCCGTTAACCCGCCATCCTTGGTACCAGACCAAACCAACCGATCCGGGCAAAGAGATGTAGATAAAACTACCATGTTAATGCGTTGCGCAACCTCCGGGTAATTATCAATAATACAATTAGGAAGACGCCATGCATTATGATGAATAAAAGACCGCACCTTCCCCTTTAGCAGAGGTTGAGCTGAAATAGGAATATGTAGTAAATAAATCAAATCACCAAGCCAATTGTCCGACCATAAATTGATGTCATCACCCGAACCTATAAGCCAACGGGAATGCTGTTGAACAACAGTTAAGTGTTGTTTGATACCCGACCAAACCGACGAACGAATGTAAGATTGCAACGGGACACCAACACGCATGAACCGTGCCCGACACATATAAGCCCAATCATCCTTAGAAGACAAAAATTTCCAACACAATAAAATAATAACGAATTATTGAGATTTCGTAAAGAACACAACTCCAACCCACCCGCAGCTTAAGGTAGACAGACTGTTGCCCATGAGACCGTACATATTTTGCGAGTATTAATATCACTGCTCCAAATAAAATTGTGGATCCAACTCTCCAAGCGCTTTAACAAACGTACGGGCCAGACATAAACCTGAAAAGTATATGTAAGCATGGCATGTACAACAGAACGAGCTAATTGAACTCTCCCCATGATGGACAAAAGGGAACCTTTCCAAGTGGCTAACTTGGTTTTGATGCGATCAATAATATGGCGACAATGAACACCCTTCAGCTTGCACATAAAAATGGGACAATCGAGATACATGAAAGGAATACTGGCCTGTGTGAAACCAAGCAGATTAGATATCACTGTTAAACGAGCATTAGAAATAAAACCCGCATAGAATTTTCTCTTGGAAGTGTTGCTAAGTTGACCTGACGCTTGTCCATAGAGATTGAAAATCAAAAGCAGTCGTTGTACATTCTTTTTGGTTTCCTTGCAAAATACCATAATGTCATCCGCATACAAAACATGAGAAGGAATAGTGATCCCGCGACACAAGTGCATTGGTTGCAATGCACCGACCACCATTGCCATGGAGATATTGTGGCTAAGAACCTCTTCAGCCAAACAAGACAAAATAGAAGATAATCTCGCGGTGTATAAAATAGTAGAGATCCAATCACAAAAAATGTCACCAAAACCAAACTGGCGTAACACATCAAGCAAAAACCGCTAACTAATGGTGTCAAACGCTTTCTGAATGTCAATTTTTAGGGCTAAATTCCCTGCAAAAATCTTCTTGGTGAGTACATTAATGGCTTCCAAAGTCACTATAACACAATCCGCAATATGTCGCTCAGGAATGAAGCCACGTTGGTGAGAGGAAATAATAGTTGAAGCAAGCTGCGATAACATGTCAGATAAGTTTTTAGTGATGATTTTAAATTGGAAATTAGCAATAGGTCGGAACATCACAATAGAATCAGCTCCCGGAGAATTCGGAATCAACACCATGAGATTGGAATTAATAGTGTTGTGAAGCTGGCCCGTCAAGAAGAAGCTCTGGACTGAAGCAATAACATCCAGGTGAATAATACCCCAAAAAATTGATAAAAATGTCCACTGTAATCGTTGGGGCAAGGAGCGCCACCCCCATTCATCTCAAACACGACACGTTTAATCTCAGCGTAAGAAGGTACACACACCAGCTCAGCATTATCTTCACTAGAAACTAACTTAGGAATGCACTCTTGAATCAAGGTGTTTGGAGTTCACTCGCTGCTACCACAAAATATACTGCGATAATAATCCATTATGTGATTTTCCAAAGCAGCCGCGTTTGTGATAAAAATGCCATCATCCCCTTTAAGCGAGTGAATCTGTTTAGTGGCAGATTTGATTTTATGCAAGCGATGGAAAAAAAGCCGTGTTCCGATCACCGTATAAAAACTGATTAACCCGGGCCTTCTCCCTCCAAAAATCATCCTGCGCCAACAGAGCCTTGGAAATAACCAACTGGACCTCATAATCGTCACGCTGTAATTCATTGGTGTGTCCGTTAATGTCAATTAGGCTCTGGAGGCGGAGAACTTCATCAATCGCAATCTTGACATTAGAATCAACGTTCCCAAAAACCTCTTTGTTCCATTGCTTTAGACCTGGCTTGAAACGTTTGAGCTTTTGTTGAAAACAATACATAGGTGCCCCATATACTAGTTTTGACCAAGCCTCTCTCACGACCCGCACACAGTCGTCATGCATGGTCCAAACATGAAAGAACCTAAAATGTAACACCTGCTGGACCTCATTGATAAATTGAGAGGCTAAAATAGGCTGATGATCGGAACAATGTTTGAATAACGTGCAACAATGGATAATGTCCAGTGGAGAATCCAAGCTTGGTTACAAATCATGCGATCAAGGCGGAGAGCCACATATTCACTACAGGTCCGACCATTAGCCCATGTATAATGGACCCAAATAGTATTCAGATGAGTCAAAAAATTTGCATTAGTCTAGGTGAGAAATTCTTCACATGATATCTATGGAGGGATACGTTTGCTACGTTCCTCATGGGCACCAAGAACCGCATTAAAATCACCTACAAAAATCCAAGGACCTACAAACTGAGCCTGAAGCTGAGTAAGGTCAGACCATAACACCCGTCGATTGATGTATGACGTGCTTGCATACACCGCAGCGACATAAACCAACACCTGAACATAAGACAACTCGAAGACAATGCATTGGTCTAACGTAAACATCGGCATAACCTTAAGACCAGAGTGCCAAAGACCCCAAACATTAGAGTCAAGAGCAGCTCGGGTTATTAACACAAAATTTATCCACCTATATGCTTTTCTAAAACAAACCGGGAACAATATCAAACTTAACTTTAGGTTCAACAATAAAAATCATATCTGGTTTATGCGTATACAAATAACTTTTACAGCAACTTGTAAGTGCACCAGTTCACTCCCATGTTTTAATAATGTCAAAACCCATGAAAATAGTGTAGAACATGTTTTGGCAAGATTATAAAAGACTTGACAGCAAAAAACTATTTTTAAACTTTGAAAAACTGATTTTGAGGTATTTTGTATCGATACATACTCACTTGTATCGATACAAATGTCATGAAAATCCTTCAGGCTGATTTTGAGCATTTTGTATCGATACATAATTGACTTGTATCGAATCATGCTTACATGTATCGATACACATCAAACTCTCTCAAAAGACCAGAGAATGCATTGTGTATCGAATAATGCTCTCATGTATCGATACATATCAGTAAGATTTTCAAGATACTGGTGTATGTATCGATACAAACACGTTTTTGTATCGATACATAGCTCCATTTTTTCAAATTTTGTACGCTGTCAGGTGTGTGTATCGATACACACATACGTTTGTATCGATACACTTCTGTTATGTTTTGTCTAAATTTGCTCAATTCTATTATCTCTATAAATAGCAATATGAGTCTTTGTTGTAATTGTGAGAAACAATTGGGAAAACACTTGTGATCAAAATTTAAGAGGAATTTTGGATCGAGGCTTCATTCAACACAAGATCATCATCTTCCATCAATTCGCTATCATTTGAAGATTGAGTATGGGATCAATTGAAGGTTGTTAGTGCGATTGGTCTATAACGTTCGGTGTATTTCGCAGTAAATCAGAATTACGATCGGGTTGATTAGCGATGAAGGTTTGGTTTCTCATCAAGCATTCAAGATTGTGTAATTCTTGAAGGATCAACACTTAGGGAGCGAGGTAATCAGTTGGACGATCTTACGAGGGTTTTCGGGATGAAGACGGCGTAAGGATTGATCGTTGGAATCAAAGGTAGAAGCCACGACATTCTGAGTTTCGGAAATAAATTGGGATGCCTGAGATACCCCTACTTCAGCCTGCTTACGTGACCCTCCTGCTCAACCTGGACAGTATTGTTATTCATCTCAGTATTGTTATCCTTTTCCACCAACTGAAGAATAACATCCTCTTGTCGTAACTCCGTGTCAATTACTTCGTCGGTGGCATTGTTGAGTACAAAACTAAAAGCAGGGCCCTCTTTTCGAGCCAAGTTCACCATACCTACTTGCTCCGGAACCTTCTCAGCAGGGTCACGCACCAGCATTTGCCTGAGTAGAAGAAAAACTGTGTGCAATTGAAGACTCAGGTGTGTCCCCCTTGTCTTTGGCAATGTACTTTTGAACTGTTTTAGATTTGACTATCTCAACCGATTTTTTCCCATGATCACGTTTTTTCTTAGCCGGTGGGTGTAACCAAGTACACAAAGCAAAAAGACGGGAGTCTCTAATACTCCACTGCCAATTTGAAAGTAAAACCTTCCCGTTCAACCACAATATCCTCAAACAAACGACGGGATAAATCAACATCGACCAAAATACGCGTATAATGACCAAAATACGCGCATAAATTGCAGCGGTGTACCTATTGCACTGACAATCTTAAATAAAGTGTGCCGCCGCCAATACTCCTGCGGCCGTTCTAACAACCGGATCCAAATCTGTGCGTGAGTCTGCCTTTGAGTGTAAGGATTGAAATCATTTGTCCATTTCGACAGTCTTAGTAATCCCAGCTTGAGGTTTATAGTTCCAAACGACCTTGCAAGATGCATGTCCTCATAGGAGACAAGCTGAAACTCATAATAACCTCGCTCGAGGGAAACGATATGCCAGGGTCGTTGAGATTTCCATGTAGTCGATAACTTGGCGTTCAAATCCTTTGATGTGATTGGTTTATCCCCTTTGCTAAGAATCAGGCGTCCATGGAGATGTTTTTTTGCAATATTCTCATACTTAGATTGTGAGATCTTTATGTGCATGTCGTCACCGCGAATCGCCGGCACCGGTAACTGGCTAAGTTGAACCTCAAAAGAGTCATGAAGAACATGTGCGAAAGAACGATGGTTAATGGCTTTGGGGCTAGTCGGAATCGGTGCTGTAACGGCCAAGCAGGGCCAACCACAAATGGCGTTCATGGCTAGGGCATGCAAACCCTAGCAGATGTGGAGTAATTTTCAATTGACCTCAAAAAAAAAAGGGTGAATTTGAGGTATGTGAATGTCAAAGTAGTGAGATTAAAAAGTATATGAGGAGATGTGAATGGTGAAGTGAGTGTGAGAGGGAGAAGGTGGGTAAGTTGGTGAGAAAGGGGGGGGGGGGGGTGGGGGCTGTTACGGAGAGGTTGGGGAGGGTGGCGGTTATGGGAAGGTGGGTGAGTTGAAATGTGTTTTTGTGCAGAAGACAAAAGAAGGAAGGAGTACTATTGTTGAAGAAAAAAGTGAGGGAATAAAAAGGAAGGAACAGAAGTGCAGCCGGAAAGTAGTGTTCATGTTTTTCCAGAAAGTACAATTTTTATGCAACAATTCAAACGCACCACTGTCAAATCAACCAAAAGCTTCCAACTTTATTCTGTACAATACAATACCCAACTTAATTATTAATCATTTCACAAGCATCAACTCTTTTTTCTACACCCACATCTCTCAAAGATTCTTCTACTTTCCTCACATCTCAATTTTCTTCTCTTTTTGTCATTTTTCTTTTTCTATGTGCCTATTTATGGTTTGGTTGTTGTTTTTATGGTGCTCACTATATGTTTGATGAAATTCCCCAATCAATGCTAATTCTTAGAACACATTGATTTTTTATTTTTAAATTGTGTAGAGAAGAGGTGCAACTTTGCATTTTCCAATGAGCTCTACTCAAATAGGAGGCTTTCATTGTCCATTTCGGGAGTTCCATTGTTGTTCGGACGGTAGGGATGGGAGTAAGGGTTTTTCTCGTATGGTGTCTCATATTAAGACGTTACACCTCTCTAGTGATGAACGAAAAAGTACGTTACGATAAGCAATTGCAAGTGATTTGGGTTTATTTGTGGCATTGGACGAGTCTTTGAAGGTGTTCGAACAATGGTTGTGCGGTCCTTGTATGCGTATTCATGCTTTGAAGTGGCAATGTCATCATTCTGATGGCTCGGTTCATGTTAATTTTGAGTCAGGAAAGGTTGTGAGTCACATTATGGGTATTTTAAAACCATCTTCAATGGATCCTGATAGTCTTGGTGCAAACGAAGGCTTGGTTTCTGACGCCATGTTGTTAGAGAGAGTCCTTCAAACTCCAATTTTCACTGTGAAAAATATACCTCCTAGTTGTTGCCTAGCTTTCTCTCAAGCATTGAAAGAGACTCTTTATCAAGTGGACACTGAGCCGACTTCCGTTAGCGCTTGGGCTAAATTGTTGCTTCTTCCTCAGTGTACTTTACAGGTGGTCAAGCCTCAGACTAGGAGTGATCGTCGTTCTTGGAATCGGAAGTCCTTGCAACAACATCACATTATAGATTGTCTGGCTACTTGGAGAGAAAAAGATGGTCTTGCCAAGCTGGTTGATAGCATTTTGAGAAATTCTAGCCATGAATTGAGGAGGGCAACAAACAATTGAACAATAACATCAAGCAATGTCTCTGTAAGGTTGCCGATGGGCACTTCACAGCAGCGGTGAAGGTGTTGGGGTCATCTGGAGTGGCACCCTATAATGAAAGCACAATGAAAGTTTTGGAAGATAAACACCCATATAGGTCGTCTCCCTGTATGTCGACCACTATATTTTATGAAGCTCCACTTGTGGTTGGAGTTGACACTATTCTCAACTGTATTAAATCGTTTCTCAAAGGTACCTCATGTGGTCGAGATGGTTTGCGTGCCATCAACTTATTAGATGCTCTTTGTGGAGAAGGTTCAGCAGCGGCAAAAGATCTTTTAAATGTAATCACTCTAGTGGTTAGTTTATGGCTAGGCATCCGATGTCCCATGAGGTTATCTGAGTTTGTCGCTTCTGCACCCTGGACACCGTTATTAAAACCTGATGGAGGGATTCGTCCCATTGCTGTAAGTACTATTTGGAGGCGTTTGGTATCAAAGGTTGCCATGAAAGGGGTCAGTAAAGATATGGTTAAATATTTGAATGACTTTCAACTTGGGGTGGGAATATCAGGGGGTGTAGAGGCTCTTTTGCACAGTGCTAAAAGAGTAATGATCCAGCGACATGGAGATGGTTCATTGACTATGCTTACAGTAGATTTCTCGAATGCTTTCAACATGGTTGATAGGTCGATACTACTACACGAGGTCAGGGTGAGATGTCCATCTATTTCCTTATAGGTTGAATTTCTATATGGTCATGCAGCAAGGTTGTACCTTGAAGATGGACATATTATGTTTACCACTCGAGTGCAACAAGGAGATCCATTGTGACCACTTCTTTTCGCTCTTGTGTTACACCTTCTTATTCATAAGATTAGAGACTCTTGTGAGCTTCTTCTTCATGCTTGATATCTTGATGATGGGACTTTCATAGGATATTCAAGGGAAGTTGCTAAAGCACTTGATATCATTTGGGAGACAAGCCCTGGTTTAGGTCTTGATCTGAACATTCGTAAGACGAAAATCTTTTTGCCATCATGTGACTACATTAAACTTCATGAGGGGTTGTTCCCTGTGGACATTGGGAGACCGATGTTGGGGGTAAAATTGCTCGGAGGGGCTGTTAGTCGTGATAAAGGGTTTATTGAGGGGGTGGCCATGAGGAGGGCTGTCAAAGCTATTGAGTTAATGCACCTTCTTCCCAAGCTAAGGGATCCTCAGAGTGAACTTCTTCTACTTTGATCTTGCATGGGCATCACCAAATTATTTTTTGGCCTAAGGACGTGCCAACTAATTCACATGGAGAGGGCGGCTATTTTGTTTGATAAAGAGTTGTGAGGGGAAATTGAAGATATTGTGGTTGGTGGAGGTCCTTATTTTGGGGATTTTCAATGGAGGTTGGCATCTTTACCCATTAAAGTTGGAGGGTTAGGTTTATACTCAGCAGTAAAGGCCGCCTCATATGCTTTTGTTGCTTCTAGGGCCCAGTCTTGGGTATTACAAGATCATATTTTTTGAGAGATAGCAGAGTATGTGGTATGGACTCTGATTTTGAGAACGCTTTGAATGTGTTTCATGATATGATACCGACTTTTGATGTTAGCAGTTTCACTAGCAAGGACAACGTCCCCCTAGACCTCAACATGTTTTGGCGAGTGCTCTGTTTAGTAAAATTGTTCAGGACATGGAAGTCACCTTCGACATGACACCAAGACAGAAAGCGGTTTTTGGGTGTTTACGGGCTGCTCATGCTCAGGATTTTCTTTTAGCTATTTCCATTGATGGGTTAGGCCAGCATATGTGGCCGGTAGAGTATCGTACCATCCTACGATATCGCCTCATGATTCCTTTATTTCCTATTGATGAAGTGTGTTCAGTTTGTCGTAAGGCATGTTTGGACTCATTTGGGGAACATGCAGTTCACTGTAAGGAACTTCAAGGCTTCAAATATAGGCATGACTTTGTGAGAGATGTCCTTTATGATATTTTTAGACGAGCAGGAGTATCTGTAAAAAAAGAGGCGCTTGTGAACTTCCTAACTGACCCTCAAAAAGGAAGATCGATACTTAGGCCAGCAGATATTTTGGTGTATGGATGGGTTGGAGGAAAACATGCATGCGTAGACTTGACTTGAGTTTCTCCACTTGTGGGATTGAGGACTCACGATTTCATTGTGGGACAAGCGGCCCTCAAAGCTGCTTCAACCAAAGTTGCTAAACATGAAAAAGCATGTTCAGATAATCAACATGCTTTTATACCATTTGCATTTGACACTTTTGGTTTTCTAGCACCAGAGGCTGTGGATCTTTTAAATAGAGTTTAAAAGGTCATGCATAGCAACATTGTTTCTCCTTGGTCTATGGATGTAGTTTTTAAAAGAATGAGTTTTGCAATTCAAAAAGGGGTAAGGGTGCAGCTTGTTACCTAATTACCTTCTATTGATACATAATTAAATTATATATATATATATATATATATATATATATATATATATATATATATATATATTGACATTTTATAAAAAAAAATTAAAAAAATTAAATTTTTATTTGACAGTAAAACTTCACAACATCAATAAATAAAACTAGTATGAGACTCGTGCTTCCGCAAGGGTGTTGCGCTACGCGCTCTATATTAGAAAATAAATTTAACGTCAAAAGAATATATTATTATAAAAATTAAAATATAAGTATTCGTAGACATAAAATAGAATAAGTTATAAAAATATAATAAACAATTAAGTCTCCATATTAGTATAGTATATTAAGTGCCAAATTTTATAAAATTTACGTTTAGATTGAAAGTTTATATGATATTGAACATTAATATAAAATTTAAAATATTTGAAAATCATTTCAAATGTTCTTGAGACTTATCAAAGTTTTACGATATTCAATAAAACACATAAATGAGAAAAAAAGTGATGGAGTTAACTTTTACAAAAAAAATGTAGTTACTTATATAAATTGATAAAAAAATTAACTCTCGTATTACATAATACACGTTGATATCTGTTAAAATAAAAAACAGTTATCGTATATGGGTCAAAATTTAAGTACCCGTATAACAATTTTTTTTTTATAAATACACGTTAAAATTGTAACACCCTCAAACCCCAACTGATTATTATTGATATAAAATGATATTTAGTTATGAAAAGGGTGTCACATCAAAACATAATGACACAATTTATTTCGTTTGATTCAAAAATACACTGTGAATAATTAAAATATAAAAAAAACTAATATAATAAGATACTAATTGATAAACGAATTTTCTGAATAATTCAAATTGAGATTAAGTCTTGATAAAATAAATTACATGAAATAAAAAAATCCTTAAAAATATAAGTTCTTCATAAATTTAAGACATTGATAAGTAATAAGCTAAGTGATTCCCCCCGACGTCACGGTATTAGAGAGACTACAGACGCAACAACTGAAAGGCTGAACAAAGTGGCGAGCCAACTCTAAGATTACTTTTTTTTCTTCTTGAAAGTCTACGATTGCAAGTCGTAGGGTCAAACCAAAAGGGAATTAGTAATGATGTTTATATAAGGTAGCTGAATAATAACAATACTAATAACCTTACTAGATACAATAATAATAATAATAATAATAATAATAATAATAATAATAATAATAATAATAATAACAATAATAGTAATCAAGTAAAGTACTCAAACCAATGATTCAATGAGATACTCACAACAACCAAAATAAGAAAACAAACACAAATACATAAAATCAAAACAATATGAATGATGTACAAAATTCTAAGACTCTCTAATATGCATGTGGTACCAGGGTCGAAGGTCAGAATTATTTTACTGAACACTCCTCAACGTCACTGTGCATAAGCACTAATCAACTTCACTGTGCATAAGCACTAATCAACGTCACTGTGCATAAGCACTTATCAACTTCATTGTGCATAAGCACTAATCAACGTCACTGTGCATAAGCACTACACATAAATGTATGCATGTCAAAGTTATCCAAACAAATGCAAAGCTCCCAAATATCAAAAAAGTTCAACACTACAACAACTCAACCACAAAATCTCAAAAATTGAGGAGTCTCAAAAGTCAAAATTTCCAAACAGACAACTCTCTTACTCAGTCTCAGTCAAAATAAATCAAAAGTTATCAAGTACTCATCACCAATTTAATTCAAGTTGCTCATATCACAATATCACTTCTCAATTGTTACAACCAAAATTGATTTAATATGATAGGCCCTAACACAAAATTATAACTAAGAACTAGAATCAAATTTGAAGCCATGCCAGAAGCACACGACTCAAACTAAACCATTGTTTTATCCTACAAATTTCAAGGACAAATAGACTACAGCACATATTCAGATAAGTTGAGACCTCTTCATTAAACTAATAATAAGACAAAAGTTTTGTCTTTGTTTCTTTCATGTGTATACAAATTATTTGTTTATGTTTTACCCATAGACACAACTTTAAGCAAGGATTGCAGAACTAAAACAACGGAAGAGAACATGACATAGTCGTGCCAATAGGTTCACAAAAGAGACTTCATTAAAGCTTGATTCTTAAGTTCTAAAACAACCCCAAATGATTCCAATTAATTCGATATTGATTCTCTGATGGTGTTATGGTTAAGAAAATAGAATTACTCTACTTCGAGGGTAGAGAAGCCTCCTAAGAAAGAAGATAAGAAGAAAGACTAAATTCTCATATTTTTCCTCCTCATAATTCAATAAGCCAATACAAGATTATATAAGGATATCACTTATTCTAGACTCACTACTTAATTCTATTTTGGGCTTGACACTTAATTGGGCTCTAGGATCATTACATTACTCACCCCTTCAAATCAACCTTGTCCTCAAGGTTGTGGAAATCACTCTAGCATAAATTATACCCGGATCTCATTGCTTGAACTGTGATGACCAAATTGTTATATGCATATTGCCGTGTCTACCAAGATCCCACTTTTTCCTTCTTTCCATCTTCACTTGACTAGTGCAGCCACAAGGTCTCACAATTATGCACATGGACTCATTGGTTACTACCTTTGCTACAAAGCTTCCATTTAATAATATGCAACAAGACCATAATCTCACGATCTTTTTGCGGTTAATTTCCACCATAATATCAACAGCCTTGGCATCACAGATAGTTTCTTCAATATGCCACATCCTTGCTAACAAACATGGTACCCACACAACATGAATGATATCACTATCCACTCCATGAAGATCAACGCCACTTTGATGACTTGGCTTATACTCTAATGGTATCATAACATTACCTCCCCCATTAGAAATCAACCTTGTCCTCAAGGTTGAAGTTAAGACACTGTTGTTGGATGATACTTGCAACTTTCTAATTGGCATACAATTCAAGTGGTCTTTCCATTGAACAAGATAACATCCACCCGGATCCCAAATCTTGCTATATTTCTCATTCTCAGGTTTTAGCTTTTGAGCAGCCACAATAGATCCATACTCCAAAAGAATAGCAATTAGTATGTAACTGTTGCTATGGATAAGTTTACGCCTCTCGACGAAACAATTGGTCGCTGCCTCTTGAACATAGTCACCTTCCACCCTAAAATTTTCCATTGGTATATATGTGTCCTTTCTGCACTTACAAATGAGGCTAATTATTGAATTTGCAGTACCATCATCCACACAAGGCAAGTTCTTGCAAGTAATTACATGTCCATACCTCATATACAAGAAAACCTCACTAATTGCATTTAATTGAACTTTATTGATTAACAATATTTCTAACACCATCATGCCATCAACTAAAACTCTAATTGATTTAGCCTCCAACAAATACCGTAAACTAATCCAACCAAGGAAACACAAATTACCACATAAGTGCAAGGCACTAAATATTCTAACCTTGTTACATGATTCACAATTAATGCCAACTGTGTGAGATATGCATGTATCATTTTCTCACTCAAATCCATATGTTGACTTTTAAACAAACAAACCTCATTCTCAACAAGCTTTGCCAAGTTCAAAGTAGTAGCAGAAAATTCAGATGCAAATCCAATGAAATAGCCATAAAAAAGATATTTGCATTCCCAATCTTGCAAAATTTGGAATATAATGCAAGAACAAAGACACCATCTCCCAGAATACAATAGGGTTTTAGACACAGATTCTTTATATAAAAAAGTTGGAGAAAGCATTCAGAAGTTGGGTCACTCACCATCGCTCCAAACTTGCAGTCCGGTGGCTCCGGAGGTGGTGGAGGGATTGCCACTGTGCCATGATTCCAAACTGATGGTTCTGGAATTGATGTTGTCACAAGATGAGTTCCTCCGGGATCGAAAATAGAATTGAAGTTTAGTGGTAGCTTTACAGACATGGCGTTCGTCGTCTTCACCGCTGACGACACAGTGGTTGCCAAAGCAATCGGAGCAGCACACATTTTACCATGAACTAGATCCTTTGGGAAAGAAGTCAACAGATTGAAAGGAATGGTAATTTCTGGTGTGGCGATGTTCTCTTGGAAGGGGGTGATTGTAGTTACAGGCTCATGTAGTTCGGTAACAATTGCCGGAACGGTATCGATAATCGCGAGGTTGCTCTCTTCTGTTATGAACTCGTATGGCTGGAATGTAATGTCGTCATCCTTAATTGCTTGGTTGAATTCATTCTTGAATGAGGGTCCAGTCTCAAATTGGGATTGAACCAAAGAACCCTTATTATTAAAAGCTTCAATTTCCAGATCTGAAACGACACGTGAAGAAGAAATCTGAGTTGAATCCATGATTATTTCTTCCTCCACTGTTGATTGATCAACAACGCTTTCACCTTCCTGCAAATGAGGTGATTCCAACTCCAATTCATCTTCATCATCTGGTAAGGGTAAAATAACCCTCCATTCAGGTTTAAATTTCCAAAGGAATATTGTAGTAAACGCATCTCAAAATGGATGGAGTGGGTGCCAACGCAGCCACCATGTGAGAGCCGGACCCTTCATGGCAAGTCCAGCCACTATCATCTTCAATGTCTCTGGTGTATGCCATTGCTTGAAGTATTTTTCAGTGCACAACACCCACTAATAAGCATCTTCTGTAGCATCAAAAATTGGAATCATCATTGATTTAGCGGGTAAGAGCTCATCAATGAAAGCGCCAATGTTATGGTTAAGAAAATAGAATTACTCTACTTCGAGCGTAGAGAAGCCTCCTAAGAAAGAAGATAAGAAGAAAGACTAAATTCTCATATTTTTCCTCCTCATAATTCAATAAGCCAATACAAGATTATATAGGGATATCACTTATTCTAGACTCACTACTTAATTCTATTTTGGGTTTGACACTTAATTGGGCTCTAGGATCATTACAGATGGTTACTAGTTAATTAGGAATGAATTATGTGGTTAAAGCAAATCTAACCTCTAATTTTAATTATTGTTCAAAAATTCTGATTTTATAAAAAAAAACAACTAAACACCAAAAATAAAACTCAAAATTTGAAAATCAAATATAAGAATTCAAAGGAATGGATTATGATAACTCCAAAGGGCAAAGCAAAATTAGACGCAAAGCATAACAAATCACAGTATAGAACTAAATCAAATAATGAAAATTTAGAAGAATACATAAAGCTTATTTCTAATTTATTCCAAATACTAAGTGCTAATCTTCAAAATCTCATTTATATATATTTCCGGTCAATTGAAATAGACTCCAAAATCTTAAATTAAAACTAATACTATTCTCATCTTCTTCTTCTTATTATTATATTTATACAAATTATAAATAAATAAAGGTATATACATACACCTCATCGTGCAAGACCACATGCCTTATGATTCTTTTCCTTTAAAATTTATGTATGTATATTATTTATTTAGTTTTTAATGAACTAGCTTTCATGCCAAACGAAGCCAGTACAAACGGAGAACGAGAACTTAAAACAGTAACCAAATTCACAAAATCAAATGGAGAAAGATATATGAAAGCTATATTCATACCATCACAATTTCAGCAACGAAATTCAACACCAAGAACCACACAAGAACCGTACGCCGATTCACAGAATCAAAAGGAAAAAAAGAACAAATAGAATTCATAAACATTCCTTATTGCAATTACCAATACATAAACTCAAACTAATCCCTCACCTTAATTTTGATGGATTCTTTCTTTAATCCTAGCTGCTGCAAGAATTCTCTCTTCCTCTTCTATGAGCAGTTACTCACTCTCTATTCTCCAATTTTCAGATTTCTTTCACGTAAGGTAATTGTGTGCTAACCTACATTTTGACAAAATTTACTTATAACTAAAACTATGTTACCAAAAATCTGATTATTATTATTTATTTTTGTTTCTAATGGTCTTACCCAAAACCCAACCCCACTTCTCTATTTTTCTTTCTCTTATAATATTTTATTTTTCTCTACTCATTTATTTTATCTAATCATTTTACTAACAATTCTCATACAATCCACTAACCAACCATTTATTTTATTTTCTATTTTTCTGCACTAAATTAAAATATACCTATACTATGATATTCGAACTTCGTCTACTTCGCGCCATATTTCTCAATTACTATCCATACTCCCAATTATCCAATCTTTCTTATTCTCCTATTTTCTAAACTCAAATTTCATATTTTTACTTCTTTATTCATTAACTCTCAACCAAAAATCTACATACACAAAATGACTTAACAAGCACAAATGTAGAAAATAATTAATAACCAAAAGTATATTAAAATCGGGGTGTTACAAAAATCACATAAAAAAAATTAAATTTTCTTATTAATATATGAATAAAAATATAGATATCCATGACTTGTTAAATCTGATTGATAACGTTTAATATGTAAAAAGGTGGGAAAAAACCTAAAGTATTATTATCTCTTATTATAAAAGCTTGTTAGTTAACTAATTATATAAGTAGAAATATAACTTTCATAAAAATTACAAAAAAAATATGTCTCAGTAAAAATATGTAAAATTAATCATGTCTCCATAAAAATTACAAAAAAAAAAGTCGTTGTATTAATATATGAGTATCTATTGAAATTAGAAAGAAAAAAAATTAGGTACTCATAGTCGTTGTATTAATATATGAGTTTCAGTCAAAATTTAAAAAAAGTAGGTACCCGTACAAATTAGATAAAATTAAATATGTCTCCATAAAAATTCCTAACAAAAATAAGTCTTTGTATTAATATATGAGTATTTATTGAAATTAAAAAAAATTAAGTATTTGTACTCTTTGTATTAATATATGAATATATATCGAAATTAAATAAAATTAGGTACCCCAACAAATTAAAAAATGGTCATCGTATGTGAATAGAAATATAAATATTTATCTAACTAAAATTATAAGTTCTAGAAAAATTGTCTAAAAAATTAGGCTTTTTTTTATTAATCTACATAACGTAACTTGTTAAATCTGATCACATGTAGCATATGACATGAATAATCCTTATAAATAAAAATGACAACAATTAGAGAAAACCAATTAAGTTGATTCCAACTGTACCCATTTCAATTATTGGGTGCTTAATTATTATTTTAAATGGTTAATTACTTTATACTACTTTCTTATATTCTCTTATCTTAAGAGTGTGTTTGGGTGGGTCATTTTCAAATTCAAGGGATTTTGAGAATGCATGGAATTCAAATGCTTGAATTTGAATTTCCTTCATTTCAAAATTCTTTGTTTAGATAAAACATTTGAATTCCCTTCATTTCAAAATTCTTTGTTTGGATAAAGTAATGAATTACAAAGTAATTCATTTTTACATTTTTTTTATTTTAAGAAAAAAAGTTCTTAGTTTTTTTTTTGATAAAAAAAACTTCGAAATTTTTTCGATTTCGAGAAAAAAGTGCTAGAATATTTTTCCGATATTTCGGAAAAAAATTCCGATTTTGAGAAAAAATTTCATGATTTATTTTATTTCGAGAAAAAAAAATCGTTGAATATTTTTTGATTTCGAGAATAAAATCTTGAGTTTTTTTTTTATTTTGAGAAAAAGTCCTCATATTAGGGTTTTCAGCCGATTTTAGAGTTTATAGCCAATTTAAGGGTTTTGGTCAAGTTTATGATTGATTTTAGGGTTTATGTCCGATTTTAGAGTTTAAGTGGGGTTTATTGATTTTTTGTCGATTTTAGGATTTTCGGCCGATTTTAGGATTTTTGTCCGATTTTACGGTTTTCGGCCGATTTTTGGTTTTTTGACCGATATTAAGATTTAGGTCTGTTTTATGGTTGATTTAAGATTTTTGTTCGATTTTAGGATTTAGGTCTGATTTTAGGATTTTTGACCGATTTTATATTTTTTGGCCGATTTTTGGGTTTTTGATCGATTTTAGGATTTAGGTCTAATTTATAGTTGATTTTAGGATTTTGTTCGATTTTAGGATGTTTGCCCGATTTTATGGTTTTCGGCCGATTTTTGGGTTTATAGCCGATTTTGGGGTTTTTGACCAATTTTAGGATTTTGGTCTGGTTTATAGTTGATTTTAGAATTTTTGGTCGATTTTAGTATTTAGGTCTGATTTATAGTTGATTTTAGGATTTTCGACCGATTTTTGGGTTTTTCACCGATTTTAGGATTTAGGTCTAATTTATAGTTGATTTGAGAATTTTTGTTCGATTTTAGGATTTTTGCCCGATTTTACGGTTTTCGGCCGATTTTTGGATTTATAGTCGATTTTGGGGTTTTTGACCAATTTTAGGATTTCGGTCTGGTTTAAGTGGATTTTAAGATTTTTGGTCGATTTTAGGATTTTTCACTGATTTTATGGTTTTCGGTCGATTTTTGGGTTTATGTCGGGTTTGTTGTCGATTATAGATTTTTAGACCGATTTTAGGGTTCGTGTCGGGTTTATGGTAAATTTTATATTTTTATAATGATTTTAGGGTTATGCTCGGGTTAGGGGTAAATTTTAGGGTTTTCAGCCGATTTTATGTTTTTCGACCGATTTGACGGTTTACGTCGGATTTACGGTCGAATTTATGTTTTTGACCTATTTTAAGATTGAGATCGGATTTAGAATCGATTTTGGAGTTTCGGGTCAATTTTAAAAATTTTTACCAATTTTATAGAGAGAAGGGAATTTCAAATTCCTAGCTTTTAGGTGTCATTTGAAATTCCTTCAAATTAACTTATGTAAAATACTTCACAAATTCCCATCATTTTGAAAATTCTCCAAATTAATTATCCAAACAAGGGAATTTACATTGAGGAATTTCAAATCCCTCAAAACATTACTTTACCTCAAAAAAATCCCTCATCCAAACACACTCTATGCTTTCTACAAAACTTTTCTAGAAAGCCCCAACTTATAGCATGATTCATTGTATCAAACAATGTAAATAAACACAATATCTTAACTGTAACCCATATTTGTATACATTAGCTAGATATGTTTAACTTTAATGATACATTAAACACCGTTTAGCAAGAAGTAGAATATTTGAGAAAAATCTCTCCATTCTAAAATATAAGAGAAAGTTGGTCAACACATGTTTATGTATCTAGACCAAATTCTTAATCACATACATCTTTTTGACCATTAATCTTTTATATTTTGGGACGGAGTAGTATGTTCCTTTACAAGTTACAACAACTACAACACACATGACACGTCAGTGGTATGTCATAGTATTCATAAAGGATATTATAATTATAGACTCAACCCATTTTTTTTCTTCAGTACATCGGAAAAATAGACTCAACCCATTTATAAGCTTATGTAATTATAATATCTCATCTAATATAAAACTCTGAACAAATTTCAATATGGTTGAAATTCAACATTTTCAGTGTGATCTAATAAATTTTAGATAAACTCAAATACTATTTCAAAATTTAGGTTGCTTATAACACAATTTTGCGAAATTAACTTGTATTGTTAAGATTATTCATCACTTATGGACAAGCATTATGGACATGTTGTTAGAAATGAGCATGAGACAAGCCGAGTTCCACAATGATGACATGCAAGCTTACAACATCTCAAGGTTTGATCATCTTCAAAGCCAATTGGACGAGTGCATCAAGCAACAAACTCCCATTGACCAATACTTCAATCCTAACCCTAACCCGGATGGCATGAATGAATGATGTTGGAGTTTCACTACAACAATTCTGGCATGCGACGGCGGTTGCGAGGGCATACATTGGCGGTTCAAACCTCCGCTACATTCATACTGCGACGGTTGATCAAGCGTCCTAGAAAGAGGCGTCGCTAGGTCATGTAGCGGCGGTTCTGGGCAACCGTTGGTATAACCGCCGGTAAGGCATATAGCGACGGTTGACTGGGCTATTGCGGCGGTTGGGAAACGCCGCTAATTGTCTTTGCGTTGAAAGTTTTTCTGAGCATACAGCGACGGTTACAACCGTCGTCGCTATCATATTTTCTTTCTTTTGAGGATGTGT
Organism: Trifolium dubium; assembly: GCA_951804385.1. NCBI lineage: Eukaryota > Viridiplantae > Streptophyta > Magnoliopsida > Fabales > Fabaceae > Trifolium > Trifolium dubium. The sequence goes on from OX638065.1 coordinate 27,157,809, forward strand.
GTTTGCGGCGGTTTGAAACCGCCGCTAATTGACATTGCGTTGCAATTTCACCTGCAAATATTGCGGCGGTTAGAACCGCCGCTATTTTCGTTTCCCTCTTTTTTTTTTGTCTTTTGGTTGCCTACAATTTTTATTTTTGATTTCCCACAATTTATTAACAATTTTTTTTTTGTTCTCCAAATATTAACTCTGCACTAACATCTCCCCAATTCTAACTTACTATCCAAGTCAGACCACTACCTAATTGTGCAGTTTTTAATTTGCACACCGAACATGATAATGATAATAAGATAAAAATTAAAAGAAGAAAATATTGGATGTAAAGGACATACAAACACAGAGACAAAGTTGGACAATTAAGTATGTCAAAGTAATTTATTAATACCATAAGACTTTAGTTCTTACATTAGAACATAAGAAAAAGGGTATAAAACCACGGCACAAGTTATAGTGCATAAGCCATATGTTTATGCACCGTGCATAAATACTCTAGATTGCTTAATGTACCCCTCAAATTTCTAACGCACCTCCTAAATTTCTAGCATACCCCCAAATTGTTTAGCGTACCCCTCAAATTTTTAGAGGGTGAGCTAGAAATTTGAGGGGTGCGCTAAGTAATCTATGAGGTGTACTAAACAATCTGAGAATGCATTAAGCAATTTTCATTACTTATGCACGGTGCATAAGGAAAAAGCTTATGCACCATAACCACTCCCATAAAACCACTAGCAATGTCTTTTCAAATTGCATCAGAAATTACATCAAGGAAAAGTGCAAAATTTGTTGAAAAATCTGTTTTAAGCAACTTGCAAAGCTCTGGATTAAGTCCTCGCTCATATCTGCCAAAGAAAACAAAAAGACCATTATATAGTTCATCATTAAAATGATGTCTTCAGAAATAATGAAACCTTAAAGAATGCAACCAAGCAACAAAAAGAAAGACCTGTTTTCCCAAATGCAAGGTTCAAATCTATAACTCCTGCTTTTTGTAAAGCCGAATGTGTTTAGTTAGATGCATATGTCACAAGCTTAGGAATGACACTCCTTCTAATTGTCTGTAACATCTTATCACGGGCAGACAACAATACAACTAGAGAGTGCCTCAAAACTGCTGCAACATAAATGAAACAAATTCAGAGGCAGAGAAAAAATGAGATCAAGATATGCAAGAACTCTATAGAAACATTGTTTTCTACATAATTCTGCTTCTATTGTTTTCTTTCCATTAATGATGTAAACATTGAGGTATATCAATGGAGCTAAAACTACTAACCAATTAGGGTTACATTTTGCAATATTTAGGTATATCTTTTACATTAAAGAACTAAAATTATGCAATAAAAAGTTGAATCTAGAACCGATATCCATCTAAGAACATGCACCGTATATTATATATTAAGCAGTGTAAAATGAATTGATCCAATAGTTATACAACTAGCATGAGTAGTTTCAAAGATTAAAATAGCAATGTTAATCACAGTGCAAACTAAAAGTGGAAAAATTAAAAGACAAGTAAAATGTTAATCAAAGTATAAGAAAATATATAATATACGGTGCACCACGAGTCTATTACATAAAAGTACATAAAAGTATTACAATATTTTAACTCAATGGCCAAAGATTCGAAGGATAAAAATATAATTTGGCCTTACTCAACACCACGAGTCCCATCAAAAGTGCACAATCCGATTTGGGAACAAAACTTCTTTGGCTGTGCCTAGAGGAGTAAAGTGAAAAAGCATAAGAAAATTCATACTAAAAGAACCTTCCTTTAACATACCACTCATGACCACATGTAACAGTTTAATCAATCAAGATATTGTAGAACAAAATTACTAAAAAAAATATACTCACTTCAGCTAAAAGCTGAAGGTACGAAAAACACAAGAAGGGGGGGTTGAATTGTGTTTTGGATAGTTTAAAAACTTCTTCTAAGTTCTTTCGAACTTATCAGATTTAGCAGCGGATAACACAATAGAGGAGAGTAGAGAGAGAGAAAAGACACAAGCAATTTATACTGGTTCCTCTCACAAGTTGAGAGTAGTCCAGTCCCCTTGCACTTCCAAGGGAGTTCACTAAAAACACTTTTGTTACACTTGCTCAAACTCACTAGTAAGAGACTTCCACAATGCTCAAGTATTCTAACAAGAGACTTCCTAAACTAGATGATAAATATATTGTTTTTGAGAACCTTTGAGTATTTGATAAGAATCAAATACTCAAGGCAAATTACAACACTAAACACAAGAACTACACTTAAGATTCTAACGAAAGCTAAGTGATAAAGCAAGGCTGTTTGTTATCGGAAGCGCTGTTTTCTCTCTTGTGAATATGATCAGTTTGCAAGTTGTAATCCACACTTGACTATGTCTTCGAGGTCTCTATATATATGACAAGATAGAGACGTTGCTAATTTGACCGTTGTCAAGCTGTTTTGTTTGCTGGAGCAGTTTCTAGGTGGTCACATGTGATTAAGCTCAACAAGGAAACTTGTTGACTTCACTTTGCAGGTTAAGGCTTTGTGTGTGTCCAAATGAGGTAATGCGAAAGTGACTAATGCACATATTATCTTCCCAAGATAATATTACATCGTGCTTTGATTTTCCTTCACACATATTTGAATTTGACCGTTGTTAATCCCTAAGCCAACATGTGATTCCCTTTCATGAAACTTCCAGCACAAAACTGATCTCAGAAGTCTGTACTCCCAATACAGCTTCTGGTGTTGTGTACTTCTGATGACTTATGTTTCTGATGATCATCCTTCTGATAGATCATCAGAACTCGCGTTTGGTGCTTCTGATCAGAGCTTATGTTGATCCTTCTGATCATCATCAGAACTTCTAAGCTTCAGTGCATTGTTGACTTTTCACTAATGTTCCTGCACACTTAGATTAAATATTAAAATACCCTATTGTTCATTAATACTTTGTTATCATCAAAACTTAAGCAGATAATCGTCAGAACCACTTTTGTTCCAACAATCTCCCCCTTTTTGATGATGACAAACTAAGTATTAATTTACAATGGTTGTTGAATTAATTTATCAAGTTTCAAAACAGGTTTATGAGTTTTGCACACTCCCCCTGAGTTAAACATTGATTAATTAAATTCAGTTTAAGATTATATTTTAAATTTGAACTAATTTTCACATATTTGACTCTTGGGAAAAGAGTTTTGCAAGCTCTCCCCCTAAGTCTGATACTTCTAGAAAAATTGCACTTTTTCTTGAATTATCATATGTTTAATTCTTTCAAGTTTAACATATATTCCCCACAATAAAAAGACGTTTGTGTAAGGCATAAACTTAAATGTAATGACAGTTAAATGTAATGACAGTTTCAGTACAGTGCATTTAAGTTTTTATCCAAATTAATTCCTCTTTCTCCCCCTTTTGTCATCAATAAAAAACATTTACTTGAAAAGAAGAGAAGAGTAAAAACAGTCAACGCAAACTATTGGTCAGTTAAAACGGTATGCATGGAAAAACAACATGCAAGGTTCTATAAATGCACATGACCATGAAGAAAACATATTCATTTCAAGAAAACAGTTTTAGAAGAGCAATGAATAATGAAACTAGAATCTTTTTGGATCCAGCTTCTAAAAGTGCAAGAAAGAAGAGTCCAGCTGATAGAAAATCAACAGAAGCCAATCGTGAAGATGGCAGAACTACATCAGTGGAATCAACTGCACGCTCAAAAGCTAAGGAGAAGAAGCCAACAGATGATAATGGGCTTAGTCTCGTGTTAGACGGAGATAGGCTTATAATTAAGGAGGAGAGTGTAGGATCAAATTTCAATTCTGAGTAGAAATCAGAACTATACTTTTGTAACAAACGTTTTTGGACTAAAATTGATCCATTCTCAACCTTTATTATTTACCTATGTACCCGCTTTATTTTTCGTTAAAAACTTGGTATAGGTGAAATAAATGCAGTCAAATAAAGAGTTTCAAGACAAAAAGTTAAAAGAATTGGTTACAACTATGTCATAAATGACATTGTTGACCACGACTGACTCAAGTAAAAACAAAACTCTATAAAAACGCTGCCCATATCATGTATCTCAACACTTCCATATTTTCATTAAGGTAAGAAAATGGATAAGGATAGAAGAGATATCAATGGAAAGAAGTTGGCAGAGAAGAAGAAAGCTAAGAAACCACCAAGTCCACGACCAATAAATGGTAAAGGAAAGGGTGGAGCATCTTCATCTAGGCCACTCAGAAGAAGTTGTAGAGATCGTTCAAAGATAAAACCGTCAGAACCAATCACTATCTGTTCCTCAACAGATTCAGATGAGATTGATTCTGATTATGCAGAATTTTCGAGAACATATGATCCTATAGCTGCTGAAGGCTCATCATCTGCTTCAGACTCAACAAGCACAGATCCTGATTATGCAAGGTTTCTGGAGACTTATGTTCCTCCAGAAGAACCCTCTTCATCTGAAGGATCGGCCGTGTCTGAATTAGATTCTAAGTAGTAGCTTTTGAATTCTTATGTACTCTAAATTCTTCTGTTTGCAATAAAAAGTTATCTTTGATTCGTACTATAGATACTTCTGGCTTTATAATGCAAAAAAAAATATAACTAGGCACACCAAGCAAGTAAATCACATGCATCTAAATGAAACCGCATTCAGATTTAACACAACCAATAAGTTTTAACAAAACACATAAAAATATCCAAATACGTAATTGAGTGCATAGACATCCTAGGTTTGGTAGGAGATGAGAGAAGGGTTAGGTAGGTTTGTTCTGCAAGATATCCAGAATGGCCTTCAAGGATTGATTCATATTTGAGATTTCAGCAGCTTGGGCATCCTGTTTTGCTTCCAATGCAGCAAACCTTTGTTCTTGTTTTGCCTCCATTTCAGCAATTCTGGTATCCACAGAAGTACCTTGACCATCTGGTATGACCACTTCTGGTTGAGCTGCTTCTGGTGTGACCTCTTCTGGTGGAACCACTTCTGCTAACTTAGCTGCTTCTGCTATCCTAGCCTCTTCTGCTAACCTCTGCTCTTCTGCTAACCTAGCCTCTTCTGCTAACTTCTGCTCTTTTGCTAACCCGGCCTCTAACTCAGCAGCACGCCTTTCAGCCTCTTCAAGTCTTTCTTTTTCAATCTCATCATGAGATTTATGTGTTAGTAACAGCACTTGACTTGTTGAAGCAACAGTTGCCCTTTCCAATTCCTCCAGCTGTCTTTTCTTAGCTAATACAAGCTTTCTGATAGTCCTTCTAGAGATAGCTTGCACAACTTTTATCACATATTCTGACAACTCCTCCATCTTCCAAGCTACTTGATCAGGAACTATTTTCATTTTTGAAGCAAAGTACTCTACCTTGTAACCATCATTTCTAATTAGTTCTGTTAACTGATCATAAAAAGGGACAGATGGTTCAACTGAGAAGTCATTGATTCTATCAATCAATGCCTCATAAGGTAGGGCTTGGTGAAAGATGAGGTCATGAATGTTTGGTTCAGTGGGAGGTTGAGGGATTTCTAAAGCAAGTGGTTCAGCATGAGTTTTGGCAAACTTAGAGATCATCGGAAGAGTTGATGAAGATGATGAAGATTCTGAGGATTTTGACTCAGATGGTGATGAGTCAGAAGGCACATTGTGAATGACTGGAGATTGAAGTGTTTGTGGGATGGTTTCAGTTGGTTGTGAAATTGTTTCATCAGCAACAACTTCTTGAACATTGTCCTCAACATGTTCACTCACTGGTTCATCAACAACTTTTTCTAGTTGGTTAGTTTCTTCAGGTTCAGTGATAATTGGATGAGTTATTACTAGCTCAGGGTCAGGGCATGTATCTTTTGGAGACACAAGTGTTTCATCAGTAAAGTTGAATGGTTTTGCTACCAAAGTATCAGAATTTACAGGTTGTGTGGAGGGTGGTGATTGATTTTGTGGAGGTGAGTGAGGGGTTTGATAATCTGATTCAGGGGTAACTGTGATGACAGGAGACTGATCAACAGCTTGTTCAGGAATGTCAGAAGCATCTGCTACATTCAATGGTTGGACAACAAAAGGTGAGTTGTTTATCAGTGTTCTAATTGGTAGAGTATCATCTGGTGATGAGTCAGGAATGGTTTCACCAGGTTGAGGATTTGGCTCAGCATAGTCAGACTCAATAGGTATCTCAATTAAGGTTTCTACCCTAGGATTTAGGTTATCAGATACATCATGATCAGCAACAGACTTATTATAAATGAGATTAAAAGGTGTACCTGATGTGTTTCCTTCTGTTTTTCTCCTCCGAGTTAAAGGTCTTTCATCATCAGTGGATTCATCACTGCTAGGTGGCAGAATCAGTTTAGGAATCTTCTTTCCTTCCTTCTTTGACAGCATCCCCTCAGCTTTTCTCTTGCTCTCAGTAGCTTCTCTAGATCTTGCCTCATTCTCTTGCTCAGAAGCAAGACGAATTGTTCTACCAGACCTTAATGTCCTATCTTCCACAATAGGTTCTTCAATAATAAGCTTCTTGGTTCTTCTTTGTTGAGGTTTAGCAGCAGGCTTGTCTACCTTTACCACTCTCTTTCTTTTCTTCTTCTTACCAACACCAGCTCTTTCACAAGCTTCTTCAAAGACTTCTTTTGAAGGAATTTCATTTCTAGCAATGTAAACTCCATTTGCAGCAGCATCTAGGATCATAGCTTGGATCACATGCTCAGCATCAGCCTCAGAGATCATTGGGAAGTCATCATTATAGATGAAAGAATTTTTGCTTTGAATCAGGGGCTGAGCTGGATGAATTAATGCAGTGCTCTCTACCAGTTTCTTGTGACTCAAGGTTAACTCATTGATTACTTTCTTTTCAACTGTGTAAGGTGCACTCAGAATTTGAGCATACTCAGAATCAATTTGTTTAATCATTTCTAAGAACTTGCTTTGGTGAAAGAGTTCAGACAGCAGTCTTGGATGATGTACTGCTCTTCTGTTCTTTGTTTTGCTCTTCTTGATTGCATCACACAAATGCTCAAACAAACAACCAGCAAGGTCTACCTTCTGACCAGTTACAATAGCATATAGAAACGAGACACTGTCAAGAGACATGTACTCTACACCACCTTCTCTCGTCCAGATTGAGCAAATAAGAACATGATACACAATGTTGTACAAAGAAAGAAGCTGAGCAGAAGTAGGCTTTGTGCCTTTCCCTTTCTTCTCGTACCAATCATTCAGTTTAACAGGATCAAAAAGCAATTCCATCATCTCTTTTGGAAATTGAGTTCCTTTCTCAGCAACTTTTGGAGTGAAAATTTTCCCTTCCATACCAGTGTTGAGTATCTTAGCTATGTGTTCAGGTCTTATAGCCATATACGTTCCAAGTATCACTGACCTTATTTCTTTTCCAACATAGGGTCTCAGACCCATTTCTTCTCTGGTTTTTCCTTCTAGGTCATGATTGTCTCTTATCATAGCATCAACCTCTTCTTGAGCTATTACATCATCGTACACTTGTGCCTTCATCCAAAATAGAGTACACAGATCCTTGTAGATGATTCCGTTAAGAATCTCAAAGTATCTGTCCCATCCTTGCGCAGAGAAGAACGATTTCACATCAAACCCATTTATCTCCAGGCTTTCGAAATCGACCAACTTCTCAGTAGTTAGGGTTAGATCTTTTTCTGGAAAACTTAACACATTCCCAGTATCTTCCAGAAAACGATCACTCTCCTTGAAGATGTTGACAAGAGGAGGAATAGATTGTGTTTCAGAATCCATTGTTGAAGGTTAGGGTTTTGGTAAGGCTAAACGTTTTGAGAGAGAGAGAGAAAATTTCTGTAGTCTGAGAGAGAATGAAAATGCGTGTAGGTTGTGAAGTGTTTGTGTGCGAGTGTAAAGTGCTTTTGGAAAACAAAAGGTTTTGAAGACCGTAAAACGAGGTACACACAAAAGGAGGGAAAAAGGTAATTAACTTTATGCATTGATAACCGCACTTAATCATCATAAACTGTCTTCCCCATCAAATCACATAGAGACACGTGCATTAGAGACTATTTTTCTAACTGACGCGTTAGTGGGTGTTAGTTGAAAAGTAAGAAGTTACAACCTTTACCACTTCCGTGTCAGAACCATACATTAGCTTCTGAGTTATATCAGAAGCACTTGTTATCAGAAGTCTTTACCAGAGGCTTCTGACATCAATCTCTTCTGATCTATCTCAGAAGCTTCATCATTCCAGAACCAAACTTAATCAGAAGCAAGGACCATTTTCAGATTTTTCTTTATGAAATCAAATCTTTCAATTGTTAAAGGTTTTGTAAATATGTCAGCCCATTGATTTTCAGTCTCAACAAACTTAATATCAATGACACCTTTCTGAACGTAGTCTCTTATAAAGTGATGTTTTATTTCAATATGTTTGGCCCTTGAATGTAGAATAGGATTTTTGGAAAGATGTATGGCTGCAGTATTATCACAGTACAAAGGTATACTGTGACTGCTAATTTGATAGTCTTCTAATTGATATTTCATCCACAGTAGTTGTGTGCAACATTTAGCAACTGATATGTATTCTGCTTCTGCTGTAGACAGTGCTATGGTAGATTGTCTTTTACTACCCCAGGAGACAAGGTTTTCACCAACAAATTGACAAATGCCACTTGTGGATTTTCTTTCTAATTTGTCTCCTGCGTAGTCAGCATCACAGAATCCATTGAGTTGATAATTGTTGGATTTCTGATAAAGTAATCCAAGATTTGTTGTTCCTTTTAAATATCTAAAGATTCTCTTCACAGCAGTGAGATGAGATTCTCTAGGATCTGATTGAAATCTCGCACACAAGCATACTGAGTACAGAATATCGGGTCTAGATGCAGTAAGATAGAGAAGTGAACCAATCATACCTCTGTATTGCTTCTGGTCAACTTTTCCATCAGAGTCATCCAAGCTTAGACTTGATGTGGGATGCATTGGAGTGTTGTTTGGTTTGCATTCTTCCAAATTGAATTTCTTCAGAAGTTCCTTAGTATACTTGGATTGATGGATATAGGTGCCATTCTCCTTTTGATTTACTTGAATACCAAGAAAGAACTTTAGTTCTCCCATTATGCTCATTTCAAATCCATCCTGCACAAGCTTAGAAAAACTTTTGCACAAGGTAGCATTAGTTGAACCAAAAATTATATCATCAACATAAATTTGGATGATTAAAATGTCTTTCTTTAATGTTTTCCTAAACAAGGTATTGTCAACTTTTCCTTTTTCAAAACCATTTTCAACTAAGAAAGTGCTTAGTCTATCATACCAAGCTCTGGGAGCTTGTTTGAGACCATATAGTGATTTCTTTAGTCTAAAGACATGTTCAGGAAATTGTATATTTTCAAAACCAGGAGGTTGTTTGACATATACTTCTTCAGTTATGAAACCATTCAGAAAGGCACTTTTAACATCCATTTGATATAGTTTTATATTATGATTAACTGCATAGGATAGAAGTAACCTTATTGCTTCCAGTCTTGCAACTGGAGCAAAAGTTTCTGTATAGTCAATTCCTTCTTGCTGACTATACCCTTGTGCAACAAGTCTAGCCTTGTTCCTAGTTACTTCTCCTTGTTCATTTAATTTGTTTCTGAAGACCCACTTTGTTCCAATAATGTTTTTCCCTTTAGGTCTTGGAACTAGATTCCAGACGTCATTCCTTTCAAACTGATTCAATTCTTCTTGCATAGCTAGAATCCATGAATCATCCTTCAAAGCTTCATCAATGGTCTTTGGTTTTATGAATGATATTAGACCAAACAATGATTCTTCACTTCTGAAGCTTGATCTTGTTTTCCTTGGACTATCTTTGTTTCCAAGAATTAGTTCTTCTGGATGAGATGATTTATATTTGAAGGCTCTCTTGGGAGTTTCTTCAGATCCTGAATCAGTATCATCTTCTTGAGCTTCTGAATGAATATCAGAAGCAACATTATCAGAAGTAGTTACTACTTCAGAAGCAATTGTTGATTCTGATATAGCAATAGGTTCTTGTTCAGTTTCTTCAATTCTTCTAACAACTTCTAGGAATTCATCATCTGATTCTTGAGTATCTGCAAGTTCTTTAACAGGCTCTGACTTTTTATTGTCAAGCACTTTGTCATCAAATCTAACGTGCATAGATTCCTCAACTGTTTTAGTTTCTGAATTATACACTCTGTATGACTCGGAGCGTTCAGAGTATCCAATAAAGATACCCTTGAATGCTTTAGAGTCAAATTTCTTTAGATGGAGCTTATTATTCAGAATGTAACAAGTACAACCAAATTGATGAAAATAAGAAAGATTTGGTTTTCTTCCTTTAAACAATTCATATGCTGTTCTATTTAACTTAGGTCTGATGTAGATCCTATTTTGAATATAACATGCAGTGTTAACAGCTTCTGCCCAAAAATATTTAGCCAAGTTAGTTTCATGCATCATGGTTCTGGCCATTTCTTGTAGTGATCTGTTCTTTCTCTCTACAACTCCATTTTGCTGTGGAGTTCTAGGAGATGAGAACTCATGGAGAATTCCATGCTCATTACAAAAAAGTTCAAAAGGTTCGTTTTCAAATTCACCACCATGATCACTTCTAACTTTGATAATTTTTAAAACCTTTTCATTTTGTATTTGAAGGCAGAAGGTGCTAAACACTTCATATGTCTCATCCTTTGTTCTTAGGAACTTTACCCAAGTCCATCTACTGTAATCATCAACAATGACTAATCCATATTTCTTTCCATTTATTGAGGCTGTGCTAACAGGCCCAAATAAATCTATATGAAGTAATTCTAGTGGTTTTGAGGTAGAGACAAAGTTTTTAGATTTGAAAGAGCTTTTGAAAATCTTGCCCTTCTGACATGCTCCACAGAGAGATTCTGAGTGATATTTAATTTCAGGCAGGCCTCTTACAAGGTTGTCCTTGCTAAGTTTAGAAATTAATCTCCAATTAGCATGACCAAGTTTCTTGTGCCAAACCCATTTTTCATCACTCACTATCAGAAGGCATAAAACATTTTGCTCCATTAATTCAAAGATATTTATTTTATACATATTGCATTGTCTCTTTCCTCTAAACACAGTGGATTTATCAGATGCTTTGCTTACAGTACATGCATTCTTATTGAACATTACTTCATATCCACTGTCACATAATTGGCTTATGCTCAGAAGATTATGAAATAGTCCCTCTACATAGAGTACATCAGAGATAGAGGCAGAGGAGTTACCAACTGTACCAATACCAACTATCTTTCCTTTTTGGTTCCCACCAAACCCTACACTCCCTCCCTCTTTGGGAGTCAGGGTGAGGAACATATCCTTCTCGCCCGTCATATGATGCGAACATCCACTGTCCAAGTACCAGGTACTTGGCTTCTTGTTTCTTAGTGTGCAAACCTGAAAGACAAACAAACTCAGATTTTGGTACCCACAACTTGTTGGGTCTGTTTGGGTTAGTGTAGGCTTTCTTGAAGTATGACTTTTTGAAAGTCCTTTTTGGTTCATACTTCTTCTTGCCTGAGTTTGTAGTTGGCTGAGCAAACCTAGCTTTAGAGGTGCTAGCTTCTGATGATCTCAGAACCTTAGTTGCCTTAGGTTCTGGTCTCTTTAGAATTCTGACCTCAGCATGCTTCTGCTTTGAATAAGTGCTGGTCTTAGCTTCTGAAGTTCTCACTTCTGAAACTTTAGACTTGCCTTTATTCAAGGCTTTGGTTTGATCAACCTTCTCAACTCTACCGGTAGCTGGTGTAAAAGTGGAATACAAATGAGGTGGAGTTCTGCTAATGCAAACTGATGAACTTGGATGTCCTTTATCATCAGAAGCAGAATAACCAAGTCCTTCACCTTTGTTCTTTGTAGCGCTATAGATCATGGAAGCCACCTTACTCTTATTGACATTTTGATTAACAAATTCATGCAATGCAACTTCATGCACGTCATGAGATTTGCTGCAAGAGGCACAACCACTTTCAAGCTCTTGTATTTTTAAAACAGATTTATCATATTGAGCTTGAAGTTGATCAAATCTCTTAACAAGCAAGCTAACATCATTTTTCAAACTTTTGACACTTTTAATTTTGCTTATGTATTGTCTCATTGTGTCTCTAAGAGCAGGTAAAAGCTTTTCATGAGGAATATTAGAAGTTACCTCATCAATGTCATCTGTTTCTAATTCATCTCCAGAGTCATTATCATTGTCAGAAGCAGTTGTAGCCATCAGTGCCAGATTTGCTTCTTCATCATCTGCTTCATCATCTGATAATTTATCCAGATCCTCAAAAGTAGCCATTAAACTCTTCTTCAAATTGTTTTTAACACTGCTCTTTCTTCCCTTATTTTTGGAGCTTAGATCTGGACAATCAGCAATGAAATGTCCAGGTTTCTTGCAGTTAAAGCACGTGTTCTTAGATTCATCCTTCTTATCCTTGTAGTTTGAGTTTCTGCTTCCAGAACCTTTTGAATTAAATTTTCTACCACCAGACTTATCAACAAACTTGTCCCATTTTCTGAATCTTGTCATTAAAGCAAAGAATTCTTCATCAGAGTTGTCTTCAGGACCTTCTCCTACAGATTCTTCAACATTAGACTCTACTACCTTGGCTTTTAGAGCCTTGGAGGTAGATACAGTTGTTGAAGCTTTTGATTTCTTCTTTATGTCATCAGAAGCTAACTCCATCTCATGACTGATGAGATTGCTGGTTAGTTCTTCCAGAGTTAATGTGTTCAAATTCTTTGCTTCCTGTATAGCAGTGACCTTGGGTCTCCACTTAGGAGGTAAACTTCTTAAAATTTTCTTCACGTGATCAGCAGGTGTATAACTTTTCTTCAGCACAGAAAGACCAGCAACTAGGATTTGAAATCTTGAGTACATCTCTTCAATACTCTCATTGTCCTTCATTTTAAACAACTCATACTTCTGAACCAACAGGTTAGCTCTTGCTTCTTTAACTTGTTGGTTTCCTTCATATAGAGAACAAAGAGAGTCATAAATGCCTTTAACACTTTGCCTGTTTCCTAGTTTTAGAAATTCATCATGAGTGATACAGCTGGCCATAATGGTTTTTGCTCTGCTATGCTTCTTCCATTCTTTCTTCTGATCAGCTGTAAATGTTTTGATTACAGCTGTTGACACTTTGCCATCTTCATCAAGCAAATGATGGAAGCTAACACCTTCCTCAACCATTTCCCATAGACTAGGATCTTCAGCTATGATGTAAGGATAGATTTGGCATTTCCACCAGCTGAAGTTATCAGGATCACCATTGAACTTAGGTGCCTTGCCATTGTTTCCAGACTTCTCATTGTCATAGTCATATGGAATCTGAGCTCTTTGATCAGGACCACCAGTAGATGTGGATTCGGTTTCACCTGACATAGTGACTTAGAGTTTTGTGTTTTTCAAGATCTTTATGTCTCACTGTTAAGTGACTTAAAGACAACCGGGCTCTTGATGCCAATTGAAGGTACGAAAAACACAAGAAGGGGGGGTTGAATTGTGTTTTGGATAGTTTAAAAACTTCTTCTAAGTTCTTTCGAACTTATCAGATTTAGCAGCGGATAACACAATAGAGGAGAGTAGAGAGAGAGAAAAGACACAAGCAATTTATACTGGTTCCTCTCACAAGTTGAGAGTAGTCCAGTCCCCTTGCACTTCCAAGGGAGTTCACTAAAAACACTTTTGTTACACTTGCTCAAACTCACTAGTAAGAGACTTCCACAATGCTCAAGTATTCTAACAAGAGACTTCCTAAACTAGATGATAAATATATTGTTTTGGAGAACCTTTGAGTATTTGATAAGAATCAAATACTCAAGGCAAATTACAACACTAAACACAAGAACTACACTTAAGATTCTAACGAAAGCTAAGTGATAAAGCAAGGCTGTTTGTTATCGGAAGCGCTGTTTGCTCTCTTGTGAATATGATCAGTTTGCAAGTTGTAATCTACACTTGACTATGTCTTCGAGGTCTCTATATATATGACAAGATAGAGACGTTGCTAATTTGACCGTTGTCAAGCTGTTTTGTTTGCTGGAGCAGTTCCTAGGTGGTCACATGTGATTAAGCTCAACAAGGAAACTTGTTGACTTCACTTTGCAGGTTAAGGCTTTGTGTGTGTCCAAATGAGGTAATGCGAAAGTGACTAATGCACATATTATCTTCCCAAGATAATATTACATCGTGCTTTGATTTTCCTTCACACATATTTGAATTTGACCGTTGTTAATCCCTAAGCCAACATGTGATTCCCTTTCATGAAACTTCCAGCACAAGACTGATCTCAGAAGTCTGTACTCCCAATACAGCTTCTGGTGTTGTGTACTTCTGATGACTTATGTTTCTGATGATCATCCTTCTGATAGATCATCAGAACTCGCGTTTGGTGCTTCTGATCAGAGCTTATGTTGATCCTTCTGATCATCATCAGAACTTCTAAGCTTCAGTGCATTGTTGACTTTTCACTAATGTTCCTGCACACTTAGATTAAATATTAAAATACCCTATTGTTCATTAATACTTTGTTATCATCAAAACTTAAGTAGATAATCGTCAGAACCACTTTTGTTCCAACAAAAGCAAGTTCATTATTGTTTCTCCATACTCTGCAACAATGGTTTTGCACTTTTTGCTTACAACTCTAGATGCTCCAATTGCATGGTTTATCATGGTAATTACAGCCTACAATAATAAATCACATGGACATTGATACAAGCTAATTAAAACCAGTAGTCAAAACCTTTTTTCAGTTGGAAACTTAAACAATAGAATTCAAATTTTCAATTTCTTTAGGCCACAACAAAGGGACATTGTCTCATCAAAGTGAAATAGAAAGGAACAATCACTATGCAAGCTAATAGTTTCTTTCCAGTTCCTATCAAAGGAAAATCTACCAACCTATCAAACTCCATAGTTAAAATAAGAAAACACTATCATATATTACAAAGATAAATTGTAATTTCTGCCGACAGCAATCTACACATACCAGTGGATTTACAATCAATAATTACATCTCCCATATTAAACTGAAAAGAAAAACAGAGAAAAAAGTAAAAAAAAAAAAAAACAATATTTTGTAGGAAAAAATTGTTGGAACAAAGGATGTTCAGATCTAACTCTTGATGTTTTGATAATAACAAAGTATTAATGAACAATAGGGTATTTTAATATTTATCTGAAGTGTGCAGATTAAATATAATGTTATATTAAAAGAAGCTCTGAAACAAAGTATTAGCAAGGATATCAGAAGCAACGCTAATCAGAAGCAAGTCATCTCAGAAGTTATGTTGAATCAAAAGCAACGTATGGAGAAGACCAACAGTTTCAGAAGCTGAAGACTCAGAAGCATATGTCTGATACATAGGCTCTGAATAACAAGCCAGAAATGTCAGTGTTAACTGATAGTGATTCAATGATTGGAAATCATTTGAATGAAAAGCTGAGATTGATTAATACATCATAGTACTACATCCTTATCATCAAGGATAGTGACGTTAGTACTATTTTACTTCATAAGGGCGAATATTCTCAAACAAAAAGAATAACAGGATAAGCATTACCAGAATTGGCAAATATCCCATGTTACCTTTGTCCTTTCACAGCTGGCTTGAAAATGACCTCTGCAACGGTCATTATCTTCAAACGTCTCTATTCTCTCTTCACATATAAATAGAGAACCTCTTTTTGAAGATTAAAAGTTACAATTACAACAACTTACGCACATATACAACTTTACTTCTTTGCATAAGACTGAAAGCACTGCTTCTGAAACTATTTCTGTTGTGCTTCTGACACTCTGTTTTTCTAATTCATTAGGAATTCTATGTTAGAGTCTTAAGAGTCTTGAGTTGTAATCTTGAGAAAACTCTTGATTTTATAATCAAGTGTTTATCACTTTCTATTATTTCTTTTTGTATTAAAAAGTCTCTTGCTAGTTTGCTTGAGCAAATAGGAAGTCTCTTACTTGTGTGTTTGAGCATTGTAATAATCTAGGTGATTATAGTGAAATCCCTTGGAAGTGCAAGGGGACTAGACTACTCTCGGTTTGTGAGAGGAACCGGTATAAAATTGCTTGTCTTCTCTCTCTCTATCCTTACTCTTGTGTGAGTGTGTTAATTGTGTTTCTTTATCCGCTGGTGCTTCTGATAAGCTTCAGAACTTAGCAGAAGTTTTTAAAATACAAAAACACAATTCAACCCCCCCCCCCTTCTTGTGTTTTTCACACCTTCAATTGGTATCTAGAGCTCCGGTTTGTTACGTGTCACTTAACAGTGAAACAAAAAGATCCTGAAAAACACCATGTCTGGAGAGTCAAGTCCAAAGAAAACTGCTATTCCATATGATTACAGTTTTGAAAAGTCTGAGAAATCTGGTGGAACTTATAGCAAAGCACCCAAGTTCAATGGTGATCAATCAACCTTCAACTGGTGGAAATACAAAATCTATCCTCATATCATAGCTGAAGATGAAGGTTTATGGGACATCATTGAAGAAGGTGTTAGTTTTCAAGACAAGCTTGATGAAGATGGTAAGACTACAGCAGCTGTCAAGAAGACTTTCACAGCTGATCAAAAGAAAGAATGGAAGAGACACAACAGAGTTATTTCTATCCTTGCTAGCTGTATCACTCATGATGAGTTTTTAAAACTTGGAAGCAGATCTAGTGCGAAGGGTATTTATGACTCTTTGTGTGCTACTTATGAAGGAAACCAACAGGTGAAATAAGCAAAGGCTAATCTTCTGGTTCATCAGTATGAAATGTTTAAGATGAAAGACACAGAAAGCATTGAAGAAATGTATGCAAGGTTTAAAATCTTGGTTTCTGGTCTTGGAGTCTTAAAGAAAAGTTATACCACTGCTGATCATGTTAAGAAGATTCTGAGGTGTTTACCACCCAAGTGGAGACCTAAAGTCACTGCTATACAAGAAGCAAAAGATCTCAATACCTTAAGCCTAGAAGAGTTAACTAGTTCTCTCATAAGTCACGAGATGGAATTAGCTTATGATGAGCCCAAGAAGAAATCAATGTCATTGGCCTTGCCAGCTACTTTGAAATCTCCTAAAGCTTTAAAGGCGAAAGTTATTGAATCTGATGTTGATGAATCTTCTGTAGATGATCAGGAGGATGGATCAGATGAGGAACTCTTTGCTCTGCTTTCAAAGTTCAGAAAATGGAATAAGTACAAAAATAACAAAGCTTCTGGAAGAAGTTCTGGTTCTAAGAGTTATGGGAACAAAAGCTCCAATGTTAAAGACAAGAAGGATGGTTCTAAAAATAGTTGTTTCAACTGCAAAAAGACTGGTCATTTTATTGCTGATTGTCCTGATTTGAACTCCAATGATAAAGGGAAAAAGGGCAACTTCAAGAACAAAATGAAGAAGAGTCTTATGGCAACTTTTGAGGACCTTGAGAAGTTATCAGATACTGATGAAGATGATGAGGAAGCAAACATAGCACTTATGGCTACAACATCTTCTGATAATGAATCTGATATGGAGAATGAATCTGATACTGATGATATTGATGAGGTAATTTCTAAACTTCCTCATGATAAGCTTCTTATTGCTCTAAAAGACACTATGAAGCAATACATAAACAAGTCAAATGATTTCAAAAGTTTAAAAACTAAAATTGACTTGCTTACAGAGAAATCTGACCAACTTCAATCTCAATACAATGAATCTCTTTTGAAAATCAAAGAGCTTGAAGAAGGTTGTGTTGCTTGTAACAAATCACATGATAAGCACGAAGTTGCTCTTCATGAGTTTGTTAAACAAAATGTTAACAAGAGCAAAGTAGCTTCCATGATTTACAGTGTGAGCAAGAACAAAGGATATGGACTTGGTTATTCTGCATCTTCTCATAAAGAAAAATCAAGTCAGTCTGTTTGTTTGAGCAAAACACCTCCTCCTCTCTATTCCACTTTCATATCAGAAGCTGGTAATTCTAAGAAAGTTTCACAAACTTCTGTTTCGGATAAGGGAAAATCAAAAGTCTCAGAAGATGACACTTCAGTGATTTCTGATAACTCAAATTAAAAAATGAGATATTCAGAAGTAAAGATTCTGAAGAGACCAGTTCCTAATTCAATTAAGGTTCTGAGAACTTCAGAAGCTAGTACTTCTGATACAAAGTCTGTGAAACCTATTAGAAGTTTTGGCAAGAAGAAGTATGCTTCTCAAACTGGTTTTCAAAAATCATACTTCTACAAGGCCTACACTAACCCATCTGGACCCAACAAGTTGTGGGTACCAAAATCTGAAATAGTTTATGTTGCAAGTTTGCACTCAAAAAGAGAAAAACTCAAGTACATGGTACCTGGACAGTGGCTGCTCTCGACACATGACGGGAGAAAAGCATTTATTCCTCACCCTGAATCTGAAAAAGGGAGGATCTGTAGGATTTGGTGGGAACCAAAAAGGCACAATAATTGGTACTGGTACAATAGGTAATTCCTTCTCTACTATTTCTGATGTTCTTCTTGTTGATGGACTTTATCATAACCTTCTTAGCATAAACCAATTATGTGATAATGGTTATGAAGTTGTTTTTAATAAGAACACATGTACTGTAAACAGATACTCTGATAAGTCTGTAGTTTTCAAAGGAAAAAGGAAAGGCAATGTTTACAAAATCAATCTTTTTGAATTAGTAGAACAACAAGTTGTTTGTCTTCTGACTCTGAGTGAAGAAAAGTGGGTCTAGCATAAAAGATTAGGTCATGCTAACTGGAGATTAATCTTTAAGCTTAGTAGTCAAGATCTTGTGAGAGGCCTACCTGTCCTAAAATATCAGTCAGACACAATTTGTGGTCCTTGTCAAAAAGGAAAGCTTTTCAAAAGCTCTTTTAAAGATAAAAACATTGTCTCTACCACAAGGCCTTTGGAACTGCTTCATATTGATCTATTTGGACCAGTTAGTACTACTTCAATAAATGGTAAGAAGTATGGACTTGTCATTGTAGATGATTTCAGTAGATGGACTTGGGTTAAATTCCTTAGATCCAAGGATGATACATATTATGTGTTTAAAACCTTCTGCACTCAAATACAAGTTGAAAAAGACTTGAAAATTGTTAAGGTTAGAAGTGATCATGGTGGTGAGTTTGAAAATGAACCTTTTGAAATCTATTGTGAAAACAATGGAATTCTTCATGAGTTCTCATCTCCTAGAACTCCACATCAAAATGGGGTTGTAGAGAGAAAGAACAGATCTTTACAAGAAATGGCCAGAACCATGATGCATGAAACTAACCTAGCAAAACATTTTTGGGCAGAAGCAATAAACACTGCTTGTTATATTCAAAATAGGATCTATATCAGACCTTTATTGAATAAAACAGCATATGAATTGTTCAAAGGAAGAAAACCTGATATTTCTTATTTTCATCAATTTGGTTGTACATGTTACATTCTGAATTCTAAAGTTCATTTAAAGAAATTTGACTCTAAAGCTTCTAAGGGTATCTTTATTGGATATTCTGAACGCTCTAAGTCATACAGAGTGTATAATTATGAAACTAACACTGTTGAAGAATCTATGCATGTAAGATTTGATGACAAAGAGCTTGATGATGATAAGTCAGAGCTAGTTGAAGTTATTGCAGATAATCTAGAATCAGAAGTTGAAATTGTAGAAGTTAACAAAAGTTCAGAACCTGAAACAACTTCTGATGATCAAGAAACTGCTCCTTCTGAAGATGTTCCAACTACTCAAATTGATAGTGATTCTGATGCTGAGATTGAAGAAGTAATGAAGAAGAATTCTTTCAAATACAAGTCATCTCATCCAGAAGAATTGACCATTGGAAACAAAGAAAGTCCTAGAAAAACAAGATCAAGTTCACAAAAGGAAGATGCAATGGTCAGTTTGGTTTCTCTCAATGAACCAAAGACTATTGATGAAGCTCTAAAAGAAAAAGCTTGGATCTTAGCTATGAAAGATGAACTACATCAGTTTGACAGAAATGAAGTTTGGAATCTAGTTCCTAGACCAAAAGACAAGAACATTATTGGAACAAAATGGGTGTTCAAAAACAAGCACAATGAACAAGGAGAAGTAACTAGAAACAAAGCAAGATTAGTTGCACAAGGTTACAGTCAACAGGAAGGGATTGATTACACAGAAACTTTTGCTCCAGTTGCTAGATTGGATGCAATCAGGTTATTTCTTTCCTATGCAGTTAACCTTGGTATCACTCTATATCAAATGGATGTGAAGAGTGCATTTCTTAAAGGTTTTATTACTGAAGAAGTATATGTCAAACAACCTCCTGGTTTTGAAAATACTCAAAATCCTGACCATGTTTATAAACTGCAAAAGTCACTTTATGGTCTGAAACAAGCTCCTAGAGCTTGGTATGATAGACTGAGTAACTTTTTGGTTGATAATGGTTTTGAAAAAGGACAAGTTGACTGTACACTTTTTAGAAAAACCTTGAAGAAAGACATTCTGATCGTTCAAATATATGTTGATGATATTGTTTTTGGTTCAACTAATGCTTCTCTATGCAAGAATTTCTCTAAGTTAATGGAAAAAGAATTTGAAATGAGCATGATGGGAGAGATGAAGTTCTTTCTTGGAATTCAAATCAATCAAACAAAGGAAGGAACATACATTCATCAAACCAAGTATACAAAGGATCTCTTGAAGAAGTTCAATCTTGAAGATTGTAAGCCAATGAATACTCCAATGCATCCAACAACAAGCATGAGTCTGGATGAATCTGAAGACAAAGTTGATCAGAAGTTATATAGAGGTATGATTGGTTCTCTACTCTATCTAACTGCATCTAGACCTGATATTATGTTCTGTGTATGCTTGTGTGCAAGATTTCAATCAGATCCTAGAGAATCTCATCTCACTGCTGTGAAGAGAATCTTTAGATATCTGAAAGTTACTTGTAATTTTGGATTACTTTATAAGAAATCCAAGAAATATGAACTAAATGGATTCTGTGACGCTGATTATGCTGGAGATAAACTTGAAAGGAAATCAATAGGTGGCAGTTGCCAATTTATGGGTGAAAACCTTATCTCCTGGTGTAGCAAGAGGCAGACCACCATTGCTATGTCCACAGCAGAAGCAGAATACATTTCAGCTGCTAAATGTTGTACACAACTTCTTTGGATGAAATATCAATTAGAAGATTATCATATAAGCAGTCACTATATACCTTTATATTGTGATAATACTGCAGCCATTCAGCTTTCCAAAAATCCTATTTTACACTCTAGAGCAAAACATATTGAGATCAAACATCATTTTATAAAAGATTATGTTGAGAAAGGTATTATAGATATCAAGTTTGTTGATACTGAAAAACAATGGGCTGATATCTGTACAAAACCTTTAGCTGTTGAAAGATTTGATTTCATAAAGAAAAATCTCAACATGGTGTTTGTTTCTGATTGTTAAGTTCTATTGAGTAAAATTTGTTTTTAAAATCTGATAAGGATCAGAAGATGTTGAACCTCAGAACCTCAAGGTCAGAAGTTCTGATGAGTAACTACTTCTGATAAGTATCAGAATCAACAGAATGGTTCTGATGTGGTAGTGGAACAGTTTTCAACCTTTTTTTTTTTTAACTGCTGTCCACTAACGCACCAGTTATTTAAAATAATTTTCTAATACACGTGTCGTTTTGCAATTAGTTGAGTATTGGTTAATGATGAGTTTAGCGCTTAAAATGAATATGACTATTCTGTCCTTTTTTTTTGTGATGTACTGTTTGTTTGTTTTCTAAAAATATACACCTATATCACTTGCACACAAACACGTTCACAACCCACACGTTTTCATATTCTCTCTAGACCTCCAAACGCTTCAGTTTTCTTTTCTTCTTCTCTAGCAAAACCAAAACCCTAACCTTCGAACAATGGCATCATCATCGTCTACTGCTTCTCTATCGGTGAAACCCATAGTTGATTTGGAAAATCAAAAGAAGTACAGAATCAGAAAAGACACTATGTCTTTCAAGTATAAAAGTTTGAAGTGCATGGTAGAAAAACGGGTTGATTTCGAGAGTTTGAAAGCAAACGGCTTTGATTTACAAAAGATGTTCTTCTATCAGGGGTTAGAACGCTACTTCAAAATTCTGAAATCAGATCAAACATTGCTGGAATGGATAACAAAATCACTGCAGATCATATTGCAAAGGCTTTGAATCTACCCAATCAAGGAATTCATCTTGCTGGTTACAAGACTAAACCACAAGATCCAACTGTTCAAGCAACTCTTTTTGAGAATGTAAACTCTAATGGACAAAAAGAGTTGAAGGCGTATTTCAAAGGAGTTTACAAAGTGTTGTTTGAATCCATTGCTACGAAAGCAGGTGGTACTGACTGTATTTCTTCTGAACAGAAATACTTCATGCATTATCTTCATAGCTTTGTCAAGATGAATGTGTCAAGATACATCTTTGATCATCTATGTGAAGTGATCAAATATAGCACTGATAAAGGTCACACTAACTATCATCATGTTAGGTTGCTATCTCACATCTTTTATCTGAGCAACCTTCATGAGATTCTGAAAGAAAAATTTCCATCCTTTGTCAAAGCTACTTATGTGGAATCAAGGATTGTTGATGGTAAGTCCTTAAAGAAGATGTTCCTAGTCAAAGGAAAAGTTGTGGTTCCTAACAACCCTTTGCTAATGAACAAAGAAGAGGAAGTGTTTGATTCTTCCTTCCCTGGTGTTGATATTGAAAAGGGAAAGAAGATTGCTGATGATTGTTTTAATCACTGGAATGAAGAGTATGGATTGGAAACACCTAGTAATGAAGTGGATATTACTAAACTGGGCTTTGATCAGAAACAAGATTTTGTGATGAAGACTATTGTTACCAGAGACAGAGTAAAAATCAAAAATCCTTCTATTGGTGGTGTCAAGATCTTAACAGAAGAACAGATTGAGAATCTGAGGAGAGAAGAAAGGTCCAAGAAGGCTGAGGACAACAATAAAAACAAGAGGAAGATTATTGTTGAGTCTGATGAAGAAGAAGAGGATGATAATGAACCTCTTGAGTTGAAGAAGAAGAAGATAGTTAGAGAAAGAGCTGCTCACAAACGTCAGAAACATCAAGGTACATCTTCTATTGCTTTTATTAATGAGTCTGTTGAATCTCAATCTAGAAATGATGAACCTTTTCTTGAGCCTGTTTTTGTGAAACCTTCTCCAACCAAACCTTCATCTGAACCTGTATCAGAACCAAATGTTTTAGAAATGCTATCTGAACATTTGTCACCTCAAACCATTCATGCAGAAACTAACAGCTTACCTGAAACACCTTCCAAACCTTCTGTTGTTATACCTTCTCCTTCTGAGAAATCAGGTCTTGATAAGCTTAAAGAAAAATATGGTGATCCTCTTAGTGATGTCAGTTCTGATTCTGATACTGAATCTGATAGAACCAAGCTTAACCCCACTCCTACTCATGTTTTTCACACTCCTCCACCTGTCACTATGTCAACTAGCCCATTCCTAGAAATTATTAATCCTTTAATTCAATCATCTTCACAACCTGCCTTCACTGTTAGCTCACCTCCATCACCTCAACCTCCTGTTTCTCCTCCATCTAACCTTGAGCAAAATATCAACCAAACTGTTTTTGAGCCTGAAATTACATATCAATCTATCCTAGAAAGCATTCAAACTCAACACTCTAGCCAAACTATTTCTAGCATTGAGATTTTAGCAAGGATTGTTAATAATGATGTTAGAAGAATGCACAGCTTAAAATGAACGTGGTATTATGCCAAGTCAGATTGTTGAGAAGTTTGATGAGATAGATAATGCTCAAAGGTTGATAATGGCTGCTCTAAAGAAGAAATATGTTAATGAGTTAGTTTATGATCATATGCTCTTCACAGATTCCTTTGAAAATGCATTTGGAAGTGCACTTCAAAAGGAAAGACTGATGTTAACTAACTTATCACATAATGAGATGGAAGTTCTGAAGGCTGAAGAAAGAGAACAGAGGATTCTGGAACAGAAGCTGATGGAAAATGAAGATGTTAATGTGTTGTCTCCTGAAGATGCAAAGATAATTGAAAGTTTTGATGCTGATGCAAATAGGATTCTGAGAGTTGAACAAGTTCAAAGGGAACAAAGAGAAAAGCTCTTAGTGTTGGAAGCTGGTCTAGAAGAGGTCAAGACTAATCAGATGGATCTGAAAGAAACTATCAACAAGAATGCTGAAAAGTCTGACAAAGCTCTTGAGAAGTTGATGCTGATGCTTGAATCAAGACTTCCTTCCAACCCCTCCTCATCTCAACCCTAGGATTCTATGTTTGAGCACATGTTATTTTCTTTATTTTGGTTGTAATATTTGAACAAGTTTATTTCCTGTTAATTGCATGAACATCTTATTTGATTTACTTAATTATTTGTTTGCTATTTAACTGTTTACATGTTATGTTCAAATATGTCTTTGAAAAGTAAGTCAAACACAAAGAAACTATAGAAAAAGATTTCACAACAGAACCATAAATCTTTATTGATTGAATAAAATATCATTACATAAGGTCCTAATTCTATTTAGAATCTAATTCTGACTTCTGAAAATCACCAGAGCCTGAGGTTTCTGTTGGAGAATGATAATTTTCCAAGTACCTCAGATAATCCAAATCTGGCTTATCAGAACCAGAAGAGGATCCTTCTGAAGAATCTTCACATTGATCTGGATCATATGTTCTGAGAAATTCTCTATAATCAGAATCAGTTTCATCAGAATAGGATGAAAGATTGATATAAACTGGTGGTTGTGGTTTTGCTTTAGATCTTGTTCTATAACTTCTTCTCAATGGAACTGAAGAAGATGCTTCACCCTTAACCTTCTTTGCTCTTGGTGTTGTTCTCTGTGGTGATTCTTCCTTCTTCACTTCTTGAGGATTCTTACCTTTATTAGCTCTTCTATCCTTATCCATTATGAAATTCTGGCAAACAGACAGACAAATGCTGTGCACAACGTTAGAGCAATTGTCCGAGCACTTGTCACACAGTAATAATAATTCTAGCGTTTCAGATAAAGTAAATGTGACTGAAAGATAAATGACACAGTAAGTTTGTTAACCCAGTTCGGCGCAATTTGCCCTAGTCTGGGGGATACCAATCCAGGAATGAACTCCACTATAATAGTTCTAGTGAAAAGCACAACGTAGACTCACTACTTGTCTTTGCACCACGACTCTACCAATGGCTGCTCTACCTAGGAACTCCTAAGTATGAGACCCCGTCTCAATTCCCACTAACAGTACAGACAGCACTGTTAATACACACACTTGTTTGTTTGTTTGAATAAGAGTCACACTCTAAAGAACACAACTAACTCCGTACCTAAAGGCTTAGGAGAAGTACACAGTTACAACTCAATAACACAGAGAACTTGTCATGCATCAACAGATACAAGCAAGACTCACAACTAACAAGAAAACCTAAAACCTTAAGACACACGCTTTAGTACACACACGGTTTTCCACAAAAAACTAGGGTTTGTGTCTTCACATATATATAACACTAAGCAGTCATTGGTTTGGGCTTCAAAACATAGCTTGGACGTTGTCAGGTCCAGCTAACAATTCTTCATGAGCAATAATATTATTTCCAAAAATATATCAATATTAATTATGGAAATACACCAAGGCAAGACAGCTTTTCACAGCCCATCAAACCTGCGCGTCTTGATCAGCACGCTAGGTTAAACATAAAACTCCAAAGAATCTTCAAAGATCTTGCTCATAAATATAACGCGTGTTGGCGCGCAACAATCAGATGACACAATGCTGTTCTACTTGCTACAGCATTTGTCGCAGCATTGGCTAATAGTTGTTTTTGCAAAATGTAGCCAACATACAAAAACCCAACAATCTCCCCCTTTGGCAAAATTTTGGCTAAAACAATCTATAGCCAGTTCTTGGAGAGATACACAGAATTTCTTCAATTCACATAAGTACACACCTTCTCAAGTCAACTAAACATAATCTTGGCATATAAAGAAACTACTTCCAAGGGGACTCTTTGAATAAAGATAACTTGTAAATAGTATCAGAGGCATTCGTCTTCAATAATCATAATACGCCTAGCCTCACAGAAATAGCCAGATAAAAAGAACATATATATATTGGGTTCATATAAAGAGAAGAAAACATACTCTTGAATAGATAATTCCACAACATGGAAGAGATAATCAGATATAATCGCTCCCCCTCAACTTATGCACATCAACAACATATCATAGTGCTCCCCCTCAAAATAGGCATGCATAGAAAACAACATAGAAGAACTTACTTCAAGTGACATATGTAGGAGCATCTGTCAGAGCAATCTTCAACAAATAAAATCTACCTTCAACAAATAAAATCTACTGTATCATCATTCTATCATTCTACTCCCCCTTTTTAGCCATAAATTCTGACAAACATAGAAATAGCATAGATGGCATATATAGAAATCCAGAGAGTACCACATCAGTTCACATGGAGCATAGAGTCACATAGGCACAGAGAGGCCACAGATATAGTTATTACAGACCATAAAGCACACTCAGGTGCATGAATAAAAGAAAAAAATTACAATCAGAAAGAGGCAGTTCCAACAGAGTCATCAGACACCTCCTCAGTGTCACCGGCAGCAGAAGCATTTCCATCACCTCCTTCTTCTTCCCTTGCATGGTCTTGAGCAGGAGTCTCACCCTCAGCTGCAGCCTCAGCTTTCAGAGCAGCTATAACCCTGTCAACCTTCACCTTCTTCATACCCAAATCCACACTCACAGCTGTAAGCTCATCAATCATTTCCAGCTTACTCATACCACCAGATGACTGGACAGAAGTGCCAGCCAACTCATCAGCTTGTGGCTGGGAAATTAACCTGCAATCCACACTCAGAGGACTAGGCCTTCTAATAGGCTCATCAGTGCTCACAAGAATATCAGGATGTTGTTGCAGAACAATACCACACACCAATGTTGGAAAAGGAATAGGAAATTTAACAGCAAATGATTTGGCTTGCTCCAAAAATTGATGATAAATATAGTAGCCAAAATCAAATTGAGATTTAGTTCCAACAGCATAGATCAGCTTACCCAACACAGTGGCCACAGAATTAGAATGAGTAGTAGGGGACCAGTTATTTGCAGCAATTTTGTTCAGGGCAGCATACATGGGGGTCAGCTTTGCAGAGGACAGAAGTCC
The DNA here is from genome assembly GCA_951804385.1 of Trifolium dubium. Classification (NCBI taxonomy): domain Eukaryota; kingdom Viridiplantae; phylum Streptophyta; class Magnoliopsida; order Fabales; family Fabaceae; genus Trifolium; species Trifolium dubium. Next base: position 27,184,978 of record OX638065.1, read on the forward strand.
AGGCCAGTGTCTCAGCTTGTTACCTGTGATGGTCTTGCAGATGGTGTCATCTGTAACTTCCAGCTCAGGGGTGTCTTCAAGAGATCTACCCAGATAAGCATTGATCACTTGAGGAGAAAAATTTACACATCTGCCTCTCACATACACCTTCCTGTACTCAGCATACCTTGGATCATCACACTCCTCAGGAATGTTCACCACAAACTCTCTGACCAGCTTGTCATAGCAATTCCCAAGGTCCTTCACAGTCTTCATCATCCCAGCAAATTCCAGTACATCAACCAGTTCCTTGCATTTGAACACATCAGCCTTCAAATTTCTTTCTAGTCCAAGCCTCCTGTGATACACAAATTTCCAGCGAGTTGCTCCACTTTCCAGATGAAAGGAAACATTATCCAAAGGATCTGGAGGAATATCCAAAGGGACTTTCATACCCTTCACAGTCTTTCTAGATGCTCCACCAGATGGGGCAGCATCTGTCTCAGCTATCTCCAAGTCAGAATCACTAGAGGGGTGACCCTTTCTTTTTAAGCTCTTCTTTTGAACAGGCTTAGGAGTTACTTTACTCCAAGACTTTGGGGGGCCAGTCATTGGCTTCTTCCCTGCAGCAACATCTTTCCTTTTAGTGCTCTTAGCACTCTCAACAGCAACACCAGAAGCATCCTTCACAGCTTTGCTTCTAGTTCTTCTAGCAACACCAACAGCAGGAGTCTTTTCAACAGACTCTACATCATTAACATTGACCACTTCAGTTTGGTCAATGTGTACAGTCTCATCTTGATCCTGAATCTCATCACCTTGATCCAGGGGTTTGGGAGAACCATCTTCATCAGCACTTACAGGTTCAGGAGAGTTTGGAATGACCAGAGACTCCACAGGAGCTTGTGCCAAAGATGCTGGAGCATCTGGCACAGCTTTCTGAACATTAGCAGAGGGCTCAGCATTCTGCTCTGTCACAGCAATGTTCTCAGCAACTTTATAAGCAACAGTCTTGACACTAACACCAGTATTACCAGTACTTTCAACATGCACATTTGATTCATCAGCAACCAATTTGTCATCTACCTTAGGATTAACAACATTTTCAATATCTTTAGCAGAACCTAGGGTTTCAGTAAAAGCTACAGTACCTTCATCAGGTTTTTCATCAGATATGTTGACAGAAGTGTCAACATTTGGTTCTACTACAGTCGATCCAAACGGATTTTCTTTGCAATAGAGATCATGCATGGAGAGACCTCTACGTTGAACAGTCGGAGAAGATTTCTCACCTTTTAATTTTGTCGTCTTCTTCGTTATCGATGAAGTGGATCCCTTTCTGACTTTCCTTTTTCTTGACATAGTTGCAAGCGGTTGATCCTCCATGACCACTGGAGAAGTGATTTCTGGAACCATGGGAGAGGTTTGATCGGTGGGAGTAGGCGAGTGAGGGTTTGTTGAAGTAGACATGATGATTGAAGTAGTTTTGAATATTTGAGTGATTTGAATGGTTGAGGCAGCGAAGAGAAAAGCAACCGAGAAGATGAGCAGTTTTGAAAAAATAGGAGAAGTGAGATACTGACAAAAGAGCGTATTTGTTTTGTTTAAGGGAAGTTTAGATTTTCTTCCTTGATACGCGTGCAAATAGCGGTTGAGGAGGGAGAAATTAACTGCTGCACGCCTTCTTTTCAATAACTGCTATAATTCCTCAATTAGGCAAATGCCTAACCGCCTTCTTAATTTTTCAAATTGTGCAACATCTAGAGCCTTTGTGAATATATCTGCTAATTGCTCCTCAGTTGAAACATGCTCAATAGAAATAATTTATTCTTCAACCAACTCTCTAATAAAATGATGTCTGATATCTATGTGCTTGGTCCTGCTATGTTGTACAGGATTCTTAGAAATATTGATTGCACTTAGATTATCACAATACAATGTCATAGCATCTGTCTTTACATTGTACTCACTCAGCATCTGTCTCATCCACACCAATTGTGTGCAACTACTCCCTGCAGCTATGTACTCAGCTTCAGCAGTTGATAAGGAAACACAATTTTGTTTCTTACTGAACCAAGATATGTGATTATTCCCTAGGAAGAAACATCCACCAGAGGTGCTTTTTCTATCATCTGCACTTCCAGCCCAATCTGCATCACAATATCCTACCAACATAGTACTTTTTCCATGAGAATACAATAAGCCATAATCACTAGTACTGTTCACATATTTCAAAATTCTCTTCACTTGAGTGAGATGGCTAAACTTTGGCTCAGCTTGGTACCTAGCACATACTCCAACAGCAAATGTGATATCAGGTCTACTAGCAGTAAGATAGAGAAGACTTCCTATCATACTCCTGTATAAACTTTGATCTACATCTTCACCCTTGTCATCTTTAGTCAATTTGATATGTGTGGGAGCAGGAGTTCTTTTGGTGGCAGCATTTTCCATACCAAATTTCTTGACCATATTCTTAGCATACTTACTTTGAGATATAAATATGGTGTCTTCCATTTGTTTCACTTGAAGACCCAAAAAGAAATTCAACTCACCAACAAGACTCATTTCAAACTCAGATTGCATTTGCTGAACAAAATGTTGTACCATCTGGTCAGACATTCCACCAAATACTATGTCATCAACATATATTTGTGCAATAATAAGCTTTCCTCTCTCATCTTTCACAAATAGAGTTTTGTCATTACCTCCCTTCCTGTAGCCATTATTCACCAAGAATTCAGTCAATCTCTCATACCAAGCTCTCGGAGCTTGTTTCAAGCCATATAATGCCTTCTTCAATTTGTATACATGATTTGGGAAGGCTGGATCAACAAACCCCTTGGGTTGTTCCACATAGACCACTTCATTCAAGTACCCATTCAGAAAGGCACTCTTGACATCCATTTGATACAGCTTGAATTTAAGGACACAAGCAATTCCAAGTAGTAGCCTAATAGCTTCTAGTCTAGCTACTGGGGCAAATGTTTCGCCAAAATCAACTCCTTCAATTTGAGCATAACCTTGAGCCACTAGTCTGGCTTTGTTCCTGGTGATAGTTCCATTCTCATCTGACTTATTTTTGTACACCCATTTAGTTCCTATGATGTTTGCATTATCTGGTCTAGGAACTAGATCCCATACATCACTTCTCTTGAACTGAGTTAACTCTTCTTGCATAGCATTTATCCAGAACTCATCAGTCAGAGCCTCCTTGACATTCTTGGGTTCAAAATTGGAAATAAAACAGGAATTGGATATTTCATTGTTTCTTCTTCTTGTTGTGATGCCTTGATTAGGATTACCAATGACTTGGTCAATAGGATGATACTTCTGAATTCTAGTAGATGGCCCTTTGTCATTAGCCAAATCTTCAGGACTTCTCACATCACTGCTTTCCTCATTTACACTTTCTTCTACTGTTTCTTCTTGTAAGTCAGATGCTGTGCCAAATGTACTATCGTCTGGTGCAGCATTCTTTCCCTTATCATCAATTACAACATTTATGGATTCCATCATGACTTTAGTCCTGGAGTTGAAGACTCTATAAGCTCTGCTATTTGTTGAATAACCCAGGAATATACCTTCATCGCTTTTTACATCCATTTTCCTTTTTGGCTCTCTATCAGCTAAGATATAACATTTGCTTCCAAACACATGAAAGTATTTCACAGTTGGCTTCCTTTCTTTCCATAGCTCATACAGAGTTGTAGTTGTCCCTTTTCTCAAAGTTACCCTGTTATGTATATAGCAGGCTGTGTTCATAGCCTCAGCCCAAAAATGGAGAGGTAACTTCTTAGCATGTAACATTACTCTGGCAGACTCTTGTAAGGTTCTATTTTTTCTCTCTACTATTCCATTTTGTTGAGGAGTAATAGGAGCAGAAAACTCATGAAATATTCCTTCAGTCGTGCAAAACTCAGAGAATTTACTATTTTCAAACTCCTTACCATGATCACTTCTGATTCTAGTAATGCCACATTCCTTTTCTCTTTGAAGTTTTAAACAAAGATCCTTGAATTTTTCAAAAGTGTCAGATTTCTCCCTGATAAAATCAATCCAAGTATATCTAGAAAAATCATCTACAATGACAAACGCATACTTCTTCCCACCTAAGCTCTCAACCTGCATGGGTCCCATTAAATCCATGTGCAACAGCTCAAGCACTCTGGATGTGGTCAGATGCTGCAGCTTTTGGTGTGGCGTTTTTGTCTGTTTACCTATTTGACACTCTCCACATATATTTCCTTCTTGAATCTGAAGTCTGGGTAAGTCTCTAATAGCTCCTTCAGCAATGGCTTTCTTCATACTTTTAAGATTTAAGTGTCCAAGCTTTTGGTGCCACAGCTTCACATCATCTTCTTTAGTAACTAGACATGTAGATAACTCAGCTTTGTCTTGAGACACCCATAGGTAACAGTTATCCTTTGACCTTTCTCCCTTCATTAGTAGATCACCTTTGCTATCAGTAACTAGGCACTCACTCTTTGAGAAGTTGACTTTCAGACCTTTGTCACATAGTTGACTAATGCTTATTAAATTTGCTTTCAACCCTTTCACATGAAGAACCTTGTCAAGTGTAGGTAGTCCTTCATTAATCAGTGTTCCTATGCCTTTGATTTCCCCCTTTGCTCCATCACCAAACGTTACAAAGCTTGTAGCATATGGCAAGACATCTGTTAAGTAATCTCTGTTTCCGGTCATATGTCTTGAACATCCACTATCAAAATACCAGTCGCTTCCAGAAGATGCTCGCAGAGATGTATGAGCAATTTGAGCAACTTCCACACCTTCAGGTTCTGTTAGAATAGGATCCATATTATTGGTCTTCTGTTTCCATTCCGGCTTGACACTCTTCTCTTTACTTTTGGATGAATACATATTGTCAGGGTATCCATACAATTTGAAGCAATAAGGTCTAATGTGTCCCTTTCTTCCACAGTGATAGCATACCCAGCCAGAATACCTTCTCTTTGGCTTGGTCCTGTATCTGCTTGTCTGTTGTCTCACCTGATGCTGGGGCATCTGTCTTGACATAGTTGGATCATAGGTAGTAGTAGCTGGAACAAACTTCATCACAGATGCAGGTTTCTGATGACGTAGTGAATGATAGTTAAAACCAATACCTTTGGAGTCTTTTGAACTCTGTCCTATTTCTAGGATTTCATCTAACTTCTCAGTTCCTGTATTAAGCATTCTCACCTGCTTATTCATGTTATCCATCTTGGATTTGTATAGCTCCACTTCATCAGCTAGTCTTGAATTTTCTTCCTGAAGTTTGTTCTTCTCTGCTTGCAACATAGCAATGGTCTTCTTTTGCTTTAACATGGTGTCCCCAACTTCTAAGCTTTTAATCCACAATTCCTTGTAGCACTCAACTAGTTCATCATAAGGCATCTCACCTTCATGTGATTCAGTATCAGATGCACATGTCCCAGTTAAGGCAATTACATGGTTAGCAGATTCAGATTCTTCCTCAGATTCATCCTCATCTGACCAAGACACAGTCAATCCTTTCTTCTGCTTCTTAAGGTATGTTGCACATTCAGTCCTGATATGCCCATATCCTTCACATTCATGACATTGAACTCCTTTGCCTTGGCTTGTCTTGTCATCTGCTTTTGATTTTCTCAGATTGTTGGCATTCCTGTTTATGCTGTGACTGTTGTCTGGAGCATTTGTCTTGGCCTGTCTATCGAATCTCTTGAAAGCTTTATTAAATTTCCTACCTAGCATTACCATAGTTTCAGATAGACTGTCGTCACTCTCCATATCATTCTCCTCAGATTTGGAGGCAAATGCAATACTCTTTGTCTTCTTTTCAGATCTCTCATTTGCAACCACTTCAAAAGTTTGTAGGGACCCTACTAATTCACCCATTTTTATTTCCGAGATGTCCTTGGATTCCTCTATAGCAGTCACTTTCATGTCAAACTTCTTTGGTAGAGACCTTAACATTTTCTTTACCATGTTTTCTTCAGAGAGGTTTTCTCCCAAAGCATCAAACTGATTATCAAACTCAAGCAGTCTCATGTGAAAGTCTTGAATGCTTTCATCATCCTTCATCTTCAAGTTCTCAAACTTACTGGTTAATAATTGCAGTCTTGAGCTTTTTACCTTTGAGTTGCCCTCATGAACAGTTTGAAGTTTCATCCATGCCTCCTTTGCAACAGTGCATTTTTTGATTAGCTTGAAAATGTGTGCATCAACTCCATTAGTTAGGGCATTTAGAGCTCTTGAATTTGCATTGGCTAATGCTTCTTCATCCTTGCTCCATTCATCCTCAGGTTTCAGCTTAGTAACAGTCTCCCCTTCCTTACCAGTAGTAACAACAGGTGGTTCCCATCCTACAACAACAGCTCTCCATGTTTTGTGATCCATGGACTTCAAAAACGTAGTCATTTTGGACTTCCAGTCATCATAGTTAGAATCACCAACCAACAAAGGTGGTCGATTCATTAGTCCTCCTTCCTTGTCCATCTTAACCAGAAATATCTTCCCTGGAGTTCACCCAATCAGGCAGGGTGCCTGCTCTGATGCCAATTGAAATTCTGGCAACCAGACAGACAAATGCTGTGCACAACGTTAGAGCAATTGTCCGAGCACTTGTCACACAGTAATAATAATTATAGCGTTTCAGATAAAGTAAACGTGACTGAAAGATAAATGACACAGTAAGTTTATTAACCCAGTTCGGCGCAACTTGCCCTAATCTGGGGGATACCAATCCAGGAATGAACTCCACTATAATAGTTCTAGTGAAAAGCACAACGTAGACTCACTACTTGTCTTTGCACCACGACCCTACCAATGGCTGCTCTACCTAGGAACTCCTAAGTATGAGACCCCGTCTCAATTCCCACTAACAGTACAGACAGCACTGTTAATACACACACTTGTTTGTTTGTTTGAATAAGAGTCACACTCTAAAGAACACAACTAACTCCGTACCTAAAGGCTTAGGAGAAGTACACAGTTACAACTCAATAACACAGAGAACTTGTCATGCATCAACAGATACAAGCAAGACTCACAACTAACAAGAAAACCTAAAACCTTAAGACACACGCTTTAGTACACACACGGTTTTCCACAAAAAACTAGGGTTTGTGTCTTCACATATATATAACACTAAGCAGTCATTGGTTTGGGCTTCAAAACATAGCTTGGACGTTGTCAGGTCCAGCTAACAATTCTTCATGAGCAATAATATTATTTCCAAAAATATATCAATATTAATTATGGAAATACACCAAGGCAAGACAGCTTTTCACAGCCCATCAAACCTGCGCGTCTTGATCAGCACGCTAGGTTAAACATAAAACTCCAAAGAATCTTCAAAGATCTTGCTCATAAATATAACGCGTGTTGGCGCGCAACAATCAGACGACACAATGCTGTTCTACTTGCTACAGCATTTGTCGCAGCATTGGCTAATAGTTGTTTTTGCAAAATGTAGCCAACATACAAAAACCCAACACATTATTTCTGATAATAATGTGTGGAAGTGTTGAGTTGATTGAAATGGTAAAGCGTTCTCCTTTTATAGACTTTTCATAGAGTTTAAGTCACACAGTTCTTGATATCAGATAAGTCATTTAATGGCTTTGTTGTAACTGTTTTCTGACTTGACTTCTTGGTAGTTGTGTTTTTGACTGATCTTTTTACGCGCTTTTTAAATGTCTTTACTTCTTTTTATACAAACTGTTTTTGTTTGATGACAAAAGGGGGAGTAAGAGTCATTAATTAATGATACAGAAGCGCTAATAACTGAAACCAATTAAAAGAACCTATTTAATTTTGTTCGTTACTTTTTATGTTAGTTTATTATTTTATTTATTTATTCTAGAGAATAATATTTTATATTGAACTGAGTTCTTCATATGATGATGAATGAAAAGAGTGCATTTTTTTTTATTGAATATCAGACTCAGGGGGAGAGCTTACAAAACTAGCCTCTAAAAGTCAAAATATGAAAAATTATATTCTTAAACTATTTTAATTTTTTAATGTTACAACTTAGGGGGAGCATGCAAAGCTTATGAACCTCTCATGAACATATTAAATTAAAATAACAACCATTGTTAATTAATACTAAATTTGTCATCAATCAAAAGGGGGGAGATTGTTGGAACAAAGGATGTTCAGATCTAACTCTTGATGTTTTGATAATAACAAAGTATTAATGAACAATAGGGTATTTTAATATTTATCTGAAGTGTGCAGATTAAATATAATGTTATATTAAAAGAAGCTCTGAAACAAAGTATTAGCAAGGATATCAGAAGCAAGGATATCAGAAGCAAGGATATCAGACGCAAGGATATCAGAAGCAAGGATATCAGAAGCAACGCTAATCAGAAGCAAGTCATCTCAGAAGTTATGTTGAATCAGAAGCAACGTATGGAGAAGACCAACAGTTTCAGAAGCTGAAGACTCAGAAGCATATGTCTGATACATAGGCTCTGAATAACAAGCCAGAAATGTCAGTGTTAACTGATAGTGATTCAATGATTGAAAATCATTTGAATGAAAAGCTGTGATTGATTAATACATCATAGTACTACATCCTTATCATCAAGGATGGTGACGTTAGTACTATTTTACTGCATAAGGGCGAATATTCTCAAACAAAAGGAATAACAGGATAAGCATTACCAGAATTGGCAAATATCCCATGTTACCTTTGTCCTTTCACAGCTGGCTTGAAAATGACCTCTGCAACGGTCATTATCTTCAAACGTCTCTATTCTCTCTTCACATATAAATAGAGAACCTCTTTTTGAAGATTAAAAGTTACAATTAGAACAACTTACGCACATATACAACTTTACTCCTTTTCATAAGACTGAAAGCACTGCTTCTGAAACTTTTTCTGTTGTGCTTCTGACACTCTGTTTTTCTAATTCATTAGGAATTCTGTGTTAGAGTCTTAAGAGTCTTGAGTTGTAATCTTGAGAAAACTCTTGATTTTATAATCAAGTGTTTATCACTTTCTATTATTTCTTTTTGTAATAGGAAGTCTCTTACTTGTGTGTTTGAGCATTGTAATAATCTAGGTGATTATAGTGAAATCCCTTGGAAGTGCAAGGGGACTGGACTACTCTCGGTTTGTGAGAGGAGCCAGTATAAAATTGCTTGTCTTCTCTCTCTCTCTCTATCCTTACTCTTGTGTGAGTGTGTTAATTGTGTTTCTTTATCCGCTGGTGCTTCTGATAAGCTTCAGAACTTAGCAGAACCAAAACACAATTCAACTCCCCCTTCTTGTGTTTTTCACACCTTCAATAAATTTAGTGATTAACCAAAACATAAGTGTGATTTCCCTTTTAGTGACTCACCTCCTTCCTCTTCTTCTTCTGGTTTATGGTTCAGCCAAAATGAAAATACTGGTTCCTGAATAAGACCTTGTTCAACCATATTGTACCTGTGACACATAAGATTTGATAATGACACGGGGATTCATAAAGCTTTAAAAGAAAAGAGAAACTTAAAGCTATAAGGCTCCCACTATACAAAAAGAGAAAAGGCCAATAATTATAAACCAATAAACACAATCTAACTAAGTCTATGTTTGGTTTCACATTTGGAGTCGTCATAATTGATTTTGAGACAAGTAGAAATTCAAATAAGAATATAACAGCCACGATTTGGACAATGAAGAAAGAAAGAGATGAACAATAGTTCTAAATCACCCTTATTCAGAAACTTAATCAAATGGAACTCATTGCTTAATGTGTACTGAAATGGAGCTTACTTGCTTAATGCGTACCTTCTCAGCCGCATTGAATACTTGCTTTGCAACAGTTAACTGACTCTTGGGTTTTTTATCATTTCCTCCCTAAAATTCATATATCAATAGTTCCTTTAACATGACTTTTGTTGTTTCATAAGTCATTCATATTATGAAATAGAGTTCTCCTTGATGCTCTAAAATGAATTATGCCTTATATCTGTTGCGGGATTTTTGTGACATACCCCACTACAGTTTGATCTTTCATTTCCAAATTGGGGAAAAATCGAAAACCTTTTAAAAGAAAGGGATTCTAAGGTACGGGGGTTAGTTGCACTTGAGGAAGGTATTAGCACCTCAAGCGCCCATGGTACTCCATGGTAACCTCTTATATGTTTTTGTGCTTTTTTATATACATGCTTTAAGAATGGAGGGAGAAGTTGTATAGAAGAAAGAAAGGAAAGTGGGTAAAAGTTAAGAAAATTTTATTTCATAAAGTAAATAAAAGAAAAGAAGTGTAAATGTTTTTCTTTGTAAAAAAAGAGATTTTTGAGAGTAATGTTTTTATTGTATTGTAGACGAAATGTTTAAAAGAAAAGAAATAGTAAGAAAGTGTAAATGTTGTTATGTAAAAAAAAGGAAGTTATTGTTGTTTGAAAAAGAATTCGTTTTTTGTGTGTTTGAAAGAAAAGAAGATTGTAAAGAAAAGAAGATTTTGTTGTCAAAAGAATTAAGAAAAAAAAGTTATATAAAAAAAATTGTGATAAAAGCATGTTAAAATGATTAAAGTTACGTTGAGATTAAGGTGAACTTGCGTTTGTTTTTTAAAAGGATCGCACGTTTGTTTGAAAAGGTTTTTTTGTTTCAGAAAAAAGTCTCGTAATTAATTTGAAATTTAACTACGAGTCCTCTCCTTTGGAAATGAATTTTTGGCGTTGTGTGTGATGTGTGAGCTAGGAAAGCAGTAAAAGCAATAAATAAAATCCTACGCTATTACAACCCAATTGAATAATTAATATTTACAACCATATCGAATCAAATGAATAAATAATAATAAGCAATAAATAAAATAAAAGGGCGATGCATATAAAAATAAAAGAATGCAAGTGCGGGATAGTAAATATGATAATGAAATGCGCACAAACAATTAAGGAGAGAAATCATAGCAAGATATTGTATCCTAACTTAAAGGTGGAGTGTGTGAAAAAATGTGTGGGAGGCAAAGACATGATAATGGAAATTTTGAAAGTCATTCATAATAGCAAACAATCCTAATTAACATATACAAGCAAAAACATTTTATTTAGCAAAAAGAAAAGTTTTTATTTCAATGAAGAGAATGAGTTTAGGCCAAAAGGCCCTTAACTATTAATGCTAATGTTAGAGCTCAATGATTTTATTAATTAAAATATTGTCTCTAACATGCATTTTTAAAATGATGCATTGTCCTAATCTAAATGCAATGCATGTATGCATGTAGGAAAATGTGAAGTGAGATTGTAATGTGAAATTGTAGTGTGACGCAAAAATTTGTAAAAAATGTTATGTAAAAATGCAAGAAGTGTAGATTGTGATGTAGTAAAAAAAATGTAGTGATTTTTAAATACATGTATGCATGAAAATGTGTAGTGAACATGTGATATAAAATGTAATGTGATGTAGAAAATTATGTAAAATGCTATGTGATATGAAAAATGCATAATATGATGTAGAAAATTATGTAAAATGCTATGTGATATGAAAAATGCATAATATGATGTAGTGCAAAATGTAAGGTTTTTAAATGCATGTATGCATGTGAATTTTTTAAATAAGGCATGTTATATGTTTTTTTCATAAAGTGAAATTAAACAAAGACAAAATCATGTTATCAATCATCACAAAAAAAAAAGGATAAATCATAGCATATTTAACTTTTTTTCTAATATTTTTGTTATTTTCATTTTTTTTGTATTTTTTGCATTCTAAATAAATAAATAAAAAGCCATAACAAATAAACTAACATTTTTATTTTTTGACATCAAAATGGTTAGAAAGAATTTTTTTCAATTTTAGGATTAACACTTTAATTCAATGACAAAGCATCTAAACCTATAAACACAAGTGCATGTAAACATATTTAAATGATAACAATGAATTTACTAAGACTAATAAACCAAAGTGGGAAAAGAAACAAAACAAACAGCATGTAATAAGCAGAAAAAAGGAAGAACTGGGCTCTTTTGTCAAGCCCATTCACAAATCTGTGAGTCCGGGGGGTGCGCGCAGCAACCCAGGGGGGCGCGCGCAGCAATTCGTATAAGGGGCAGACTGGGAACTGGGTCAACCGACCTGGCCCACGACCCAGTTCGTTGAACCGGTTTGGGTGGGGGTATTTGTTCATTTTCTTTCCCTCTTTTAGTTAGTTTTTTTATTTTCTTTCTCAGCTTTTCTCTCTCATGCTCTCTGATTTCTTTCTCTCAAAACTCAAGAACATTCATGATGTTCTTCATCTCCGCCCCAAATTCCATATTCCGGCGCGGCGGCCGGCCAACAAGGTGGCGGCGCCGCCGCCGGAAACTCACCAAAACAGAATATTTTCAACACTAACCCCACCTAAAAAACTCTTCTAAACACAAATCTGAGGTCGGAATCAACGAAAGACCAACCAAACGGCCGGATCGGAGGAAAAATCAGTTTCAAAGCCTAACCTTAAAAACTTAAACAGATTTGCACGATGCACAGTAAAAAAGAAGGGTAAACGAAAAATACATACAGTGGAGGAGGAGCTCCAGCGGAAGCGTCACTGTGGTGGCCGCCGGCGGTTGTTTCGGGAACGGAGTGTTGCGCGCGGCTGATGGTGTCCGCTTACTGCTCCTTCCTCCTCCGAGTTCTTCGATCTACTTTTTCTTCTTCCCTCCTCTATTTTCGAATTTTTGTTTGGGTTTGTTTACTCTACTGTTTTTTGGTTTACGGGTTTCGGTTCTGTTTTCTTCTTTTCTCTGTTTCTGTTTTTTTTTTTTATGATTGAAGGTAGAAAATGATGGTTTGTTGAAGGTTTATGTGTTTGTGTTTATTTTTGTTTTGATGATTGGAAAGGAAAATGGCTAGGGTTGTGAGATTTTAGTTAATTTATGTTTTCTTTTCTCTGCCGTCCTTTTTTTTCCCTTGATGTTCTGATTTTGTATTTGTTAAATAGATGAGTTTTAGGGTTCTAGTGATTGAAGTAGAAAAGAAACAGATTTGCTTTTGTTGCTCAGAAATTGGTTTTGAAAAAAGTAATGAAATTGGGAAGGAGACAAAGAAATGTCACTGTCTTGCTGGTTTTTTTGCATAGGATCCCTCTTCTCAAATTTTTGTTCTGTATTCTGTTTGGTTGAGAAAGAAGCAAAAAAAGGACATAACCGAAAAAAGAAAAGAAAACTAGGTATTTTTGGTCTTTTGTAATAATAATAATAATAATAATAATAATAATTTTAATAATAATGATAAATAATAATAATAATAATAGGTGACTGAAAAATAAAATTAAAGAAAAAAAAAAGACAATTAGAAAAACTGTTTTTTTTTTATGATTATATTTATTTTTAAGTAAAAAAGAGTAAGTGAAAAAGAAAGGGATTTGGATTAATAGTAATAATAATAAATAAAAGTAGAAAAGAAATAAAGGAAAACCCTCTTGTGTTTTTTTTGAAAATGAATTTTGATAATAATAATAATAATAAAAGTATTTATAATAATGATGATAAATGATAATAGTAATAATAATGGTTAAAAATAAAACGATGATAAATGAGCGGACATGAAAGTACGAGGATAAAAAAAAAAAAAAAAAAAAAAAAAAAAAGTGATAAAAAAACGAACATAAACAAAACGACGAAATAAAGAACGGATGTGATGACACTTTTATTATGCGATGAATGTTTTTGATATTTACGCTAATTTAGCAACTATTTAAATAAAGTGAACTAAAAGAGTGAAATAGTTGAAAAAAAGTAATTGTGAGAAAAGTGATAAAAATGTGAAAAGTATAGAAAATATGCATGAGAAAGAAAATTAAAACATATATAATGAAAGCGTATATTTTTTTGTATTTTTTTGGCATAAAAAAAGTAAATTGGATTTTAGGTCCAAAATTGGGGTACAACAATATGTACCAATCAAAATTAACAATAGGCTTTCATTTGAAATTAACAATATGTGAACCAAATTAACAAAATGCTTTAAGAAATCAAAACCTAAAATTCATAGTAATTCACATAACTCAAAATTGAAGATAAAATGCATAATATTTCAGAGTCTCAAAAGTACCTGTGATAGAAAAATGCGAGAGGAGAATATCGTCTTCACATGCACCGTCAATATCGTCGTCACCACCCTCACAATCACAGCAACAATGCGAGAGGAACGTTTGAACATCAGAACATGAACAATAAAATAACACAAACAAACGATAACATAACACGAAAGAGAAACAACGATTGAATAGAACACGAACATGAACAGAATGATGGAACATGAACAGAATGATGGAACACGAACAAATGAACAGAACACGAACAGATCGATTTGGCAATGATAGTAGTTGCGGCGGCGGCGGCGGAGGAACGAACGTTTCAAGGATTTAGGGTTAGGATTTGCGGCGGCGGCGGCGTTTCAGTGAGTGAGAGAAATTTGCGTTTCAATAAGTGAGTGAGATTTGCGTTTCATTACATGAGTGTGAGGATGATTTGCGTTACGGTGAATGTTTGGGTTGGGGTGAGTGATTTGGGTTTCAAGGAGATGGAAAGATATAGGGTTACGATACAAAGTTTGAGTATATGAGTTTTCCTAACGGTGGAAAAACTCACTGAAGGGAAAACGGTTTTAACAAATTTCAAGATAATTACATGTTTGCCACCACGTTTTTTAACAAACACCCAAAACTAAATAAATAAACACAAACCGCGATTCAGTAAACACAACATTAAAAAAAAATTAAAAAACGAAACCAGCGGCGGTTAAGAACCGCCGGTAAATGATTCCAAGTGCGGCGATACACCTAACGGCAGTTTAAATCGCCGCTAATGAACGAAGGAACCGCCGATATATTTGAAAGTGGCGGCGGTCCTTAAAGGATGTTCGTGTTTACTGCAGCAATCCTAAAACCGCCGGTATATTTGCAAGCGGCGGCGGTTATGCCATAACCGCCGCTATCCGACCGCCGCTGTTTGTTTTTTTTCTTGTAGTGTTTAAATTTGTCTTTTGTTGTACGTTATTTCTTTTTCTCATGAACTCATTTATTTGTGTTATTGCTTATGACTTTCTATGAATTTGATGTGGTTGTACGGATAATTTTAATGTTGTCATGCTTTGGACAACATTTACTTTGGTGTGTATGACTTAATCTTTTGGATATATATTTTGGTTTGTATGGATATTTTTATGTTTATGCATAGGTTGCATTTTTGTTAATTATATCGTCTCGTATTTTGATATGATAATGCGATTGATAATGTCGATGTTTTACAATATTCATGCATTGGTTTTGGTTTGTTGTTCTACATTCCAAATTTGTCATGATATTTGGTATTCGTCATTGGACTACTTTTGCATATCTTGTACGTATTTATTTTGATTAGGATGTTCATCATAAAGTGCATTTCGACAAATGTAAGTGCACGATATGACCATATTGAAAGCTTTATTGAACTTGATACTTCTCACGTGTGTTCTCTTCTTCTTTTTGATATTGTCAAAGGGTGAGAGATTTTGATTGCACAAGCTAAGGATAAAGAGCTAAGAGTCTTGTGTTAGCATTTTTGTATGTTGGCTATAATTTTGCAAAAACCCATTTTGTCACATGCTCTAGAAAATGCTGTAGCATCTGAGTATGTTGTGACCGGAAGCTTCTAGACGAGTGCGCGTCTTTGTTTGTTATTTCTAGAAGATATCTTTGAAGAAGATTTGTTTCAGAAATTATATTTTTGTTGGAAATTATATTTTTGGTTAGGCGGAGCTGGCACAACACGCGCGCCTTGTGTCACAAGTAACCTCTTGTGTGAAGATTTAGTTCTAAAATATATCTCATATATTTTAGGAATTATTTGTTTGGTGCTGAAGACTTATTGGATATATTTTTGAAGACTCCTATTCTTTAGGAAACTCCAAAGCTCTAAACGCTTTATTTAATGGAGTGGATCCAAACATGTTTAGATTGATCAATCAATGTACTGTGGCCAAGGATGCTTGGAATATCTTGAAGACTGCTCATGAAGGTACTCAGAGGGTGAAAAAGTCAAAACTCCAAATTCTAACAACTCAGTTTGAGAACCTTAAGATGAAGGAAGAAGAAAGTGTGCGTGACTTTCATATGAATGTGCTAGAGTATGCAAATTCATTTGAATCCTTGGGAGAAAAGATATCTGACGAGAAACTAGTAGGCAAGATTCTAAGGTCTTTACCCAAAAGATTTTATATGAAGGTATGTGCAATAGAAGAAGCTCAAGATATTAGTGATATGAAAGTTGATGAGCTAATTGGTTCTCTTCAAACGTTTGAGTTGAAAATCAATGAGAGGGTAGAAAATAAAAATAAAAGTACAGCTCTTGCCTCGAACATTGATGAAGATGATGTGGGGAGTTCCATAGATACTGATGAAGGTTTATCAAATGCTGTAGTAATGCTTGGAAAACAGTTTAGCAAGGTGCTGAAATCTATGGACAGAAGACCCATATTGAGATTTGCTGGAGGAAATGCTAGAACATCTGCGCAGGGAAAATCATATGAATTCAACAGAAACTCTGCCTCTCAAAAAGGTCCAAGAACTGATGATAAACTTGCTCAAGTCAAAGGTGTTCAGTGCCACGAATGTGAAGGGTATGGTCACATTAGAACTGAATGTGCAACATATCTGAAAAAGCAGAAGAAAGGTATGACTGCAACTTGGTCAGATGAAGACACCTCTGAGGAAGAAGCTGAGACTGAGTCTACAAAGAACATCACTGCACTAACAGGAATATGTTTATCTAATGGAGAATCAAGTGATGGATTTTTAACCTATGATGCATTAGCAGCTGCTTATAAGAAATTATGTACCAAAAATGCTGAAGAGACCAGAGTTAATGAGCAACAAAAGGAGACCATATCCCAGCTTCTAGGTGAAAATGAAAAACATTTATCAACTATCTCTGAGCTCCAAGAAGAAGTGACCGTGTTGAACTCAAAAATCCAAGATGAAAGGAAGTTTGTTTCTATGATGACTAATGGTACTGAGAAATTAGATGATATTCTGACTCAACAAATCTCAGGTAAGCCTAAAGGAGTTGGATTTGACTATGAGAAGTTTAACAAAAAGAAGAAGTATATTCAGAATATTATGTATCCACCTCTCAATGAAACATATTCAAGGCTAAGTCAGTTGCTGCAGCAACCGGAACAACATCTGGGAGTAAAAGAAAAACCTCAACCATGGATATGTCACTACTGTGGGAGAAAAGGTCATATAAAACCGTATTGTTTCGTGCTTCATGGACACCCCAGTAAGATACAACAATCAAAGTCCAGAAAGACTGTCAAGAAAGACTGGAAACCTAGAAAGAAACTTGTTTCACTCATTGCTCACACATCTCTAAAAGCAACATCTAGGGAAGATTGGTATTTTGACAGTGGCTGCTCCAGGCACATGACTGGAATTGAGAATTTTCTGGTTGATGTTAAGTCTTATGCAACAAGCTTTGTCACTTTTGGTGATGGCTCTAAAGGTGAAATCAAGGGGATAGGAAACTTGGAAAGAAAAGGTCTACCTAAACTTACAAAAGTTCTGTTTGTGAAAGGGTTGACGGCCAATCTAATTAGTATCAGTCAGCTATGTGATCAAGGATTGTTAGTTAACTTTACAAAAGCTGAATGTCTGGTCACTAATCAAGAAGGAGAAGTCATAATGAAAGGTGTAAGGTCAAAGGATAATTGTTACTTATGGGAACCACAAGAGGAAGTTGGCTTGTCAACTTGCTTGCTTACTAAGGAAGATGAAGTAACTTTATGGCACCAAAAGTTAGGTCATCTGAACCTAACGAGTATAAAGAATGCCATAGTTGAGGAAGCAATCAGAGGTCTACCAAAACTCAAAATTGAAGAAGGGAACGTATGTGGTGAGTGTCAGATTGGAAAACAAACGAAAAAGCCTCACCATCAGGTACAACATCTAACAACTTCCAGAATACTTGAGCTATTACACATGGATTTGATGGGACCTATACAAGTGGAAAGCTTAGGTGGTAAAAGATATGCTTTTGTAATGGTTGATGACTTCTCAAGGTACACCTGGGTCAAATTCATTAGAGAGAAATCTGATACTTTTGATGTCTTCAAGGAGTTATGTGTTCAAATACAAAGAGAAAAAGATAGTACAGTCTTAAAGATAAGAAGTGATCATGGAAAGGAGTTTGAGAATTACAGGTTCTCTGAGTTCTGTACAGCTGAAGGGATATCACATGAATTCTCTTCACCAATCACACCACAACAAAATGGAGTGGTTGAGAGAAAGAATAGAACCTTGCAAGAGTCAGCTAGAGTAATGCTACATGCCAAAAATCTTCCATATCATTTTTGGGCAGAATAATTGAATACTGCCTGTTATATACACAATAGAGTCACTCTGAGAACTGGAACAAATGTTACTCTGTATGAGCTATGGAAGAATAAGAAACCAACTGTCAAGTACTTCCATGTCTTTGGAAGCAAATGTTATATCCTAGCTGATAGGGAACAACGAAGGAAATTGGACTCCAAGAGTGATGAAGGCATATTCTTAGGATACTCTACCAACAGCAGAGCATATAGAGTGTTCAACTCCAGAACTAAAGTCATGATGGAATCCTTCAATGTAGTTGTAGATGACTCAAGTGAATATAAGAGGTCTGATGCTCCAGCAATACCTATAGCATCTGATCAGCAGGAAGAGGTAGTTGAAACTGAAAAGGAAGATGTTGACTCTGGATCAAGTAGTACTGAACCCAACAAAGGTCCATCTACAAGAGTTCAGAAGAATCATCCAAAAGAGCTTATCATTGGAGATCTTAACCAAGGCATTGTTACAAGAAGAGCAAGAGATGTAGTATCTAATTCATGCTTTGTCTCAAAGATTGAACCCAAGAATGTCAAGGAAGCTCTTACTGATGAATTCTGGATTAATGCCATGCAGGAAGAACTTGAACAATTCAAGAGGAATGAGGTATGGGATCTTGTGCCTAGACCTAAAGGTGTGAATGTAATTGGTACAAAATGGGTCTTCAAGAACAAATCTGATGAGAGTGGGAACATTAGTAGAAACAAGGCTAGACTGGTAGCTCAAGGCTATGCTCAAATTGAAGGGATAGACTTTGATGAGACATTTGCTCCTGTAGCCCGACTTGAATCCATAAGACTTCTCTTAGGGGTTGCATGTATATTGAAGTTCAAGCTATTTCAAATGGATGTGAAAAGTGCCTTCCTTAATGGCTACTTGATTGAAGAAGTCTATGTTGAACAACCTAAGGATTTTGTTGATCCTAATCTTCCAGATCATGTCTACAAACTGAAAAAGGCCTTGTATGGTCTAAAGCAAGCTCCTAGAGCTTGGTATGAGAGGTTGACTGAATTTCTGGTTAATCATGGGTACAGAAAGGGTGGCAATGACAAGACTCTGTTTGTAAGAGAAGAGAAAGACAAAGTGATGATAGCACAAGTTTATGTGGATGATATAGTCTTTGGTGGAATGTCTGATCATATGGTCCAACAATTCGTGCAACATATGCAGTCAGAATTTGAGATGAGTCTAATTGGTGAACTAACCTTTTTTCTTGGCCTCCAAGTCAAACAAATGGAGGATACTATATTTGTGTCTCAAAGCAAGTATGCAAGAAATATTGTGAAAAAGTTTGGTATGGAGAGTGCTAGCACCAAAAGAACACCAGCAACAACACATCTGAAGCTTACCAAGGATGAAAAAGGGATCAGTGTTGATCAAAGTCTTTATAGAAGTATGATTGGAAGCCTATTGTATCTCACAGCAAGCAAACCTGATATTACTTTTGCTGTAGGAGTATTTGCTAGATATCAAGTTGAACCTAAGATGAGTCACCTCACACAAGTCAAAACAATCTTAAAATATGTGAATGGGACATGTGACTATGGAATCTTGTATTGTCACAGTGATAACTCTATGTTAGTAGGCTATTGTGATGCTGATTGGGCAGGAAGTGCAGATGATAGGAAAAGCACTTCAGGAGCATGTTTCTTCCTAGGGAATAATCTCATATCATGGTTTAGTAAGAAACAAAATTGTGTATCTTTATCAACTGCAGAAGCAGAATATATTGCAGCTGGTAGTAGTTGTGCTCAATTAGTATGGATGAAGCAAATATTGAAGGAGTACAATGTGGTACAAAATGCTATGGCATTATACTGAGACAATATGAGTGCCATTAACATTTCCAAGAATCCTATTCAACATAGTAAGACTAAACATATTGATATAAGGCACCATTTTATTAGAGATCTTGTTGAAGAAAAGATTGTCACATTGGAACATATAGCCACAAATGATCAACTAGCTGACATCTTTACCGAGGCACTAGATGCAACACAATTTGAAAGGTTGAGGGGCAAATTAGGAATTTGCCTATTTGAAAGCCAATAGCAGTTATTTTTCAAAAAGCGTGCAACTGAATTTTCCCCTTATCCTATTAGGGCGCACGCTAATCAAGGAACGGTTTTATTTTGTGTAAACTGCTTTTGCCATAATCATTACTTTGCTTCTCTAAAGTGCAATCGATCTCTCTCTGCTTCATCACCCTAAATCGCTCAAACTTCTCTTATCTCTCAGACCTATCATATTTCATCCTCACTACTACTTCAAATCGATCATGTCTTCCCCTGTGTCATCACCGATCAGAGAACCTTCTCCCAAATCGACACCACCGGTTGAATGTGAAACAATGATTGCAGTTGCAAATCCTATATCTTTTGTCGCTCCCGAAACTGCCGTAAAATCAAAGAAAAGCAAGTCAAAGAAGAAGAAAAATCCGGTAAGTGATCTTCCCTCTGCATCTGTGAAATCGAAAGAGAAAAAGAGGAAATCGAAGTCTAAATCTAGATCCAGAAAGTCACATACCATGCAAGAACTGTATGTTGATGATTTAGGTGGAGAAAATATTGAATCTTCTACTAAAGAAGTTCAAGAATCTAAAACCCTAGGTTTAGGAGATTCTGATAATGTTGCTGTTGATGGTGGTGCTGTAACGAAGACCACTATTGATGTTGTTCCTGAGTCAACTCTGAAAAATGACTCAACTGCTGCTTTTGATAAGGTTCAAGAAGATGCAAATCTTCCTGTATCTGATGCTGTACCCGATGCTAGAGCATCTGATGTTCCAGACACTGCAAAAGATTATGAAGAAATTTTGTCTGGTGATACTGTTGAAGTCTCTCAAAATGATGAGAGCATGAAGTCTGCTGAACAAGAAATAGAGGATCATACCCTCTATGATTTGCAAACAGGTTCACAAGACAAGGAACCTGATGTTGAAATTTTGTCTGCTGTGGAGACAATGATCAAGAAGGCTCCTGAACCTAGCATGGCTAGCAGGTTAAGGAGTAGAGCTAAAAGGGATCCTACACCACCACCAAAGTCAACAAAGAAAGCCAAGAATTTTGATGGCTTGAAACCTGTGAAGTATGGCCCTGGTAGGACAAAGAGCAAGGTAGTTGTGTCTTCTGAGGCTAAGAAGAAGACTTTGAAGAGGAAACATGTGCAATCTGATGACAGTGACTCTGTTGCTGAAGAAGATGCTGTGGAAAATGCTGGCACATCTGACAAGCCAGTAGAAGTAGAGTCAGGAAGAAAAAGGGCTAAACATGTTCCATCTGTGCCCTTGGACAGTGTGTCCTTTCATCATGAGGAAGGTGCCTCAAGATGGAAATTTATTTGTGAAAGAAGAATTGCTGTTGAAAGGAATCTACATCATGATCTGTTAAAGCTCCAAGAACTCATGGAGGTTATTGAAGCAGCTGGTTTGGCAAAAACTGTGAAAAGCTTGGGGAATTGCTACATCAAGCTGGTCAGGGAATTCATTGTGAACATAGGAACTGATTGTGATGATCCAATGAGTGCTGAATATAGGAAGGTCTTTGTGCGAGGTAAATGTGTTAACTTTTCACCTGCTGTGATCAACCAATACCTAGGCAGAAGTGCTGAAGATGTGGCTGAGTTGGAAGTAACTCAAAATCAAATATGCAAGACCCTTACTGGTGATCTGGTCAAGGAGTGGCCTATGAAGAATAATTTGTCTGCTGCCAAACTTTCTACAAAATATGCTATTCTGAACAAGATTGCAGCTGCAAATTGGGTGCCTACTACCCATTCTAATGATGTCTCTAGGGTGCTGAGTAAGTTTATCTATGCTATAGGTACAAAATCTGCTTTCAATTATGGTGAATTTATTTTTTACCAAACTATAGCACATAGGAAAACAAATGCTACAAAAATCCCTATTGCTTTTCCAACCCTGATTTGTGATATTATCTTGCAACAATATCCTGAGCAATGTTTCTCTACTGATGAGGCTGTTAAAAGAGACACAGATATTACTTTAGACCACAGGTTTATGGAAAAATCACATGCTGCAGATATTGCTCTAGCATCTGCCAAAGGCAAATCTGCTATGCTTAGTAGACAGCAAATGATTGCTGATTTGAAGACTGTGAGCAAGGCACTGGATGATAAGAAGTTTTTGGTGGATCGTGTGATTCAAACCTTGGAAGCTGAAGAGATGGCTGCTCATGATCAAGCCTTGGTTGTGGAGGATTCTGAAGGAAGTGCTGAGTTTTAATGCTCCATTTTTTTCTTTTGTAATTCTGATGTTATGTTCTTTTTGTGGGTTAAGCCCTGAATATTATGCACCTATGTGTGCTGTTGGTCTGTAATAAGTACTAACTCTTTTATGTGCTTATTTGCTTCTGACAATATGATGGTCTTTTCCTTTTGTCAAATTATTTGGCTAAAAAGGGGGAGTATTAGTACTGAAGTTTTGAAGAAGTTACTGCTCTGACATGTTCTCTTATATGCTCTAAATACCACATGAGTAATTAGCAGTAGTTGGTTTTTGAAGTTTATTGCATGTTTGCATGCATTTCTGTGATTGCTATAAGTGCTGCTATAGCTATCTGCCATGAAGACAGGGGGAGTGAAGTATATTCTTTTCCTTATCTAATTACTCCTATCTACCTACCATTGAGGGGGAGTATATCTGAAGAGGAAGTGATGTTGACTTGAGGGGGAGAAATTTATTTTTCCTTGACCTTAGAGTATGTTGTTGCTTTTTGGAGCTATTACTATTACCCTGGAATCCACTATGAGAGTTTAAGTCTCTCTGATTATTCTTTATGAGGCTATTTATCTCTTATCCGCTGTGCATGCCTCTGATACATGGTTAGCCTATGCATTCAAGTTATGTTTTGTTCTTCCTAGTTAAAAATTGAAGTTGATTTGAAGAATTATTTTTTTGCATGCTTGCCAAAAGTGTTTCAGCCAAAATTAGCCAAAGGGGGAGATTATTGGCGTTTTTGTATGTTGGCTATAATTTTGCAAAAACCCATTTTGTCACATGCTCTAGAAAATGATGTAGCATCTGAGTATGTTGTGACCGAAAGCTTCTAGACGAGTGCGCGTCTTTGTTTGTTATTTCCAGAAGATATCTTTGAAGAAGATTTGTTTCAGAAATTATATTTTTGTTGGAAATTATATTTTTGGTTAGGCGGAGCTGGCACAGCACGCGCGCCTTGTGTCACAAGTAACCTCTTGTGTGAAGATTTAATTCTAAAATATATCTCATATATTTTAGGAATTATTTGTTTGGTGCTGAAGACTTATTGGATATATTTTTGAAGACTCCTATTCTTTAGGAACAAGTCAAGCCCAGTATGAAGACTATATATAGATTTGTCAAACCTAGTTTAGGTTTGTGGGAATTTTATTGTGTTCACTAAAGCGTGCGTAATCCTTATTTGTACTTAGTGAACTTTGTGAGTCTTTTCTTGTATCACTTTGATACTTGCTGAAGACATAGGTTGTTGTTTATGTTTGAGTGTGTTCTCACCATCATAAGCGTTTGTGTTTAATTGTGAACAACACTGTGTTCGTGTTGTTAGTAAGGAGTAAGGCGGGGCGCCTTTGACCTAGGAGTTCCTAGGTTGAGTTGCACAAGGTGGTTGCTAGGTTAGGAGCAGTAAGCTGGCTGTTTACTGGTGTCTTGGAACTAGGACTATAGTAGTGGATTCCTCCTGGATTGGTATCCCCCAGATTAGGGCAAGTTGCGCCAAACTGGGTCAACAAACTCTTGTGTTATTTACGTTTCCGCTATTTATCGCTTTTACTATTATCTGTGTTGCGAGTAGACGCTGTAGCAATTGCTAAAGCATCTTACTACTGAGTGCCAAGAATTTCATCTTGAATACTATCAACCGATCAAAAGCATAGTAGCATCAACTCAAGGGGAGCGTGCTTATGGTTAGCCTTGATGTATTTGCGTATATAAACATATTGCTATTTTATTGCATATTAGGTATAGGTTTAATTAGCTTATGCAAAAATTTTAAAATTATCAAAAAGGGGGAGAATGTAAGTGCACCAGTTCACTCCTATGTTTTAATTATTGTCAAAACTCATGAAAATAGTGTAGAACATATTTTGGCAACATTATAAATGACTTGACAGCGTAAAACTATTTTAAAACTTTGAAAAACTATTTTAAAGGTATTTTGTATCGATACACGTACACTTACTTGTATCAATACAAATGTGTTGAAAATCCTTCAGGCTGATTTTGTGCATTTTGTATCGATACATAACTCACTTGTATCGATAAAAATCTGGGCTCTCAGGGGCAGAGAGTCTCCTGTGTATCGAATCATGCTTGCATATATCGATACACATCAAACTCTCCTTGGAACCAGAGAATTCATTATGTATCGATACATGCTTGCATGCTTTGATACATATCAGACAGTATTTTCAAGATACTGGTGTATGTATCGATACAAACACGTTTTTGTATCGATACATAGCTGAAAACTTTGAAATTTTGTACGCTGTCAGGGACTTGTATCGATACACATCATCATTTGTATCGATACACTTCAGTTATATTTTGCCTAAATTTGCTCAATTCTATTTTCCTTATAAATAGCAACATGAGGTTTTGTTGTAATTGTGAGAAACCATTGGTTAAACACTTTTGATCAGAATTTTGGAGAAATTTTGGATCAAAACATCATTCAACACAAGATCATGATCTTCCATCAATTCACAATCAATTAGAGATTGAGTATTGGATCAATCGAAGGTTTTTAGTGCAATTGGTCGATAACGTTCGGTGCAATTCGCGGTGAATCAGAATTACGATCGGGTTGATTTGCGTTGAAGGTTTCGTTTCTCATTAAGCATTTAGATTGAGAAAAATTCTTGAAGGATCAACACTTTTGAGCGAGGTAATCAGCTGGACAATTGTTACAAGGGTTTTCGGGTTGAAAACGGTGTAAGGATCAATCGTTGGAATCAGAGGTAGAAGCTCAGTGGCGTGTTGAGGTTTTCGCGCAATTTTTATTGATTCGGTATAGGTGAAGAAAGAGGTTTCTTTTGTATAATCTTGTACTTCGGAGTCTTTGTAAATTGTGTACTCGTGTCAAGGAAATTTTTTAATAAAAACGCTCAAGTAGTCTGTTTGACTATTTGGGGGGAGACGTACCGGGCCGACCGCGAGGACGACACGAAAGCCGTTGGGAACTCCCTAATCAATTGTTTACGTTTCTCTCCTTAAACTCTTTACTTTTCACATTATTTGTTAATTTCATCAATTGAGTTTTACAATCGTACGTGTTTGATTGATGAATTTGTTGGTTGAAGTTATCTTAAGTAATTTGATTGCGAACATTATCTTTAATCGATTTATCATCATACGCTCTAAGGCTTAATACTACTTTTTCTTTGATCAAGTGGGTGCAAAGAGACTACCGATCTGGTGGACTTCTGCGCATTCGAATTTGAAAAGATTTTTAAAATCACATTGTTTAAACGGGTCACTTATTCAACCCCCCCCCCCCCCCCCCTTCTAAGTGATAGCAAGTAGTCTAACACTTCATTCAAATTGGCAGTTATTGGCATTCAAGAATGAAGATTAGGTGGCTAGACACATGTTAAATGGACGTTTTATAAACGTTATTTAGGTCGTTATAGGATCTATCTATAAATACTAGTTCATTTGATGTAATTTTTATTACAAATTACTCACACTAAAAATCCTTATAAACTCTGAGTACCTATGCGTTCGAGTGAAAATAGTAACAAAAGCACAATGTATGATCTTGTGATCACTTTATTTTAATTCAAAACAATTTATCTTTTAATGCAATTTACTTGTTTTCATTTACATTTTCTGCATTTTAATTCATTGAAACTTTTACTTTTCTTGCATTTACTTTAGAGTATTTTTATCTTTCTTGTCATTCAAGTTAATTTTTCAAAACAAACTTGTTCATTGCAATTAATGAACATTCTCATTTTCAATCATAAACAATAAATGCACAAACATGTTCCAAGATTCTCTAGTTGGTCTTTTAAGCATTGCAAACTAGCGCTTGTTTACCAAAAACCAGTGTAAACATGCTCATAGACATTTATCCTGTTATGTAGGATTGGAAAATTCCATCTAGGTCACTACTATCCCTCAGCATGCTTTGTGAAGTACCCATCTACTACCTTTATGATTATCCAGTTATGGACAATATTAGATCAGAGATAAAGCACTTGACTCTACATCTAGGGTCCATAGTGGTTTCAGGTCGAATGGTGGTTTACACCATTATCACCATGAGAGTAACTTATGACACATTACATAATATTCCATGTAGTACTCTCATAGCGGGTCAATCCAATATAAATATTACTCCTAATATTTATATCTATGTCAAGACTTGATAACTCCATATCCTATGATCCATCAGATGCGATCATCAGTCTATCTTCATAATAGTCTTTATGCTTTAAGGTTATCCCTTTTCACCTTAAAGATCGACTACGGATACTTTAAGAATAATGTCCTTATGTTTAATCTAGTCTCATGATTAAGTCACACTTAATATTAAACGAATTTTCTATTCTAAGGACTTCATTATTTTGGACTCTTACAAACATAATAAAGAAATGCCATATTTATATTTAAACTCCTAAAGCAAATACTATGAAAATAAATTGGCTCTTAGAGCTTACTCCAACACTTTCGATGCCCAAACAACCTCTCTCATGTGATTGGATGGTCAAGAATCTTGAGCATCATGAGCAAAATCTCCTAACTGAAAGACGTAGACAGCACGAGACAATTTACATCGGTTGGAAGTATCCCCATGGAGATTGGATCAAGCTTAATTGTGATGGAGCTTACAAGGATTCTATGAGCATTGCGGGATGTGGTGGTCTTTTTCGTGACTCGGATGGTCGATGGCTAAAAGGATATACACAAAGGATCGAAAATTGTGATTTTCTTCATGCTGAAATGTGGAGAATGTATACAGCAATGCAAATCGCAAGAAGACAAGGGTATACACATCTCATAGTGGTGAGTGACTCTATGATTCTGATAGATATGGTAACATGTAGCTGTAAATTAAATGAAAACACTCCTATTTTGGTTAATCGCATCCAAGACCTAGCAAACTTGGAGTGGCACATTAATTTTAAGCACATCTTGCGTGAAGGAAATAGCTGCGCTGATTGGCTAGCTAGTTTTAGTCTCAACCATAATTCATATGATCTGAGAATTACAGAAAATCCTCCTAGGGATCTCCAAAACCTCCTTTTTAATGATATATTCGGGGCTTGCATGCCCAGGAATTTTAGAGTAATTTTGTAATTTTCTTTTTTTTTGGCTTGCCCTCCTCTTAGTTCAACAAAAATAAAATAACAGTTGATATAAATAATAAAGTGTTGGTGTTTTTTCTCTCATACTCGGTTTTGTTGCTAAATGTTCTTTTGTTTTTTATTAAGAATTTAGAACTAGTAAATTAAAGATGTTTTTGAAAAATATGTTTAAGCACAAAGAACTTATAGAAAAAGATTTCAAAACAGAACCATAAATCTTTATTGATTAAAAAGAATATCATTACATAAGATCCTATATCTACTTAGAATCTAAATCTGATTTCTAGGAATCACCAGAGCCTGAGGTTTCTGTTGGAGTATGATAATTCTCCAAGTACCTCAGATAATCCAAATCTGGCTTATCAGAATCAGAAGAGGAATCTGAATCTTCACATTGATCAGGATCATATGTATTGAGAAATTCTCTATAATCAGAATCAATTTCATCAGAATCTGATGAGAGATTGATGTACACTGGTGGTTGTGGTTTCGCTTTTGATCTGGTTCTATAACTTCTTCTCAATGGAACTGAAGAAGATGCTTCACCCTTAACCTTCTTTGCTTTTGGTTTGGATTTCTGTGGTGATTCTTCTTTCTTCACTTCTTGAGGATCTTTAGCTTTATTTGCTCTTCTATCCTTATCCATTATTTCTGATAATAATGTGTGGAAGTGTTGAGTAGATAGAAATGGTATAGCGTTCTCCTTTTGTAGACTTTTTCATAGAGTTTAAGTCACACAGTTTTTGGTATCAGATAAGTCATTTAATGGCTTAGTTGCAACTGTTTTCTGACTTGACTTCTTGGAAGTTGTGCTTTGACTGATCTTTTTACGCGCTTATTTAATGTCTTTACTTCTTTTTATACAAACTGTTTTTGTTTGATGACAAAAGGGGGAGTAAGAGTCATTAATTATTGATAAAGAAGCGCTAATAACTGAAACCAATTAAAAGAACCCGTTACTTTTTATGTTAGTTTATTATGATTATGTTTATTCTGGAGAATAAAATTTTATGTTGAACTAAGTTCTTCATATGATGATGAATGAAAAGAGTGCAATTTTTTCATTGATTATCAGACTCAGGGGGAGAGCTTACAAAACTAGCCTCTAAGAGTCAAAATATGAAAAATTTGAGTCAAAATAAAATTAAATTCTTAAACTATTTTAATTATTCAATGTTACAACTTAGGGGGAGCGTGCAAAGCTTATGAACCTTTGTTGAACATGGTAAATTAAAATAACAACCATTGTTAATTAATACTAAATTTGTCATCAATCAAAAAGGGGGAGATTGTTGGAACAAAGGATGTTCATATCTAAATCTTGATGTTTTGATGATAACAAAGTACTAATGAACAACAGGGTATTTTAATATTTATTTGAAGTGTGCAGATTAAATTATAAAGAATGAATAATGTTATGTTAAAAGAAGCTTTGAAACAAAGTATTAGCAAGGATATCAGAAGCAAAGATATCAGAAGAAAGGATATCAGAAGCAACGATATCAGAAGCAATAAGTGAGAAGCTAGTACAAGTCAAAAGGAAAGCATCTCAAAAGCAACGCTAATCAGAAGCAAGTCATATCAGAAGATATGTTAAATCAGAAGCAACGTATGGAGAAGACCAACAGTTTTAGAAGCTGAAGAATCAGAAGCATATGTCTGATATATAGGCTTTGAATGTCAAGCCAAAAATGTCAGTGTTAACTGATAGTAATTCAATGATTGGAAATCATTTGAATTAAAGGCTGTGATTGATTGATACATCATAGTACTACATCCTTATCATCAAGGATAGTGACGTTAGTACTATTTTACTCCATAAGGACGAATATTCTCAAGCAAAAGGAATAAAAGGATAAGCATTACCAGAATTGGCAAATATCCCATGTTACCTTTGTCCTTTCACAACTGGCTTGAAAATGATCTCTGCAGCGGTCATTATCTTCAAACGTCTCTATTTTTCTCTCTACCTATAAATAGAGAACTTCAAATTGAAGATCAAGGTTACACACGCATACAACTTTACTCCTTTACATAGAGTGAAAGCACTTCTTCTGAATTTTATTCTGTTGTGCTTCTGACACTCTATTTTTCTAATTCATTAGGAATTCTGTGTTAGAGTCTTAAGAGTCTTGAGTTGTAATCTTAAGAAAACTCTTGATTTCACAATCAAGTGTTTATCACTTTCTATTATTTTATTTGAGTTAGGAAGTCTCTTGCTTTTGTGCTTGAGCAAATAGGAAGTCTCTTACTTGTGTGTTTGAGCATTGTAATAATCTAGGTGATTATAGTGAAATCCCTTGGAAGTGCAAGGGGACTGGACTACTCTCGGTTTGTGAGAGGGACCAGTATAAAATTGTTTGTCTCGTCTTTCTCTCTATCCTTACTCTTGAGCGTGTGTGTGTTAATTGTGTTTCTTTATCCGCTGGTGCATCTGATAAGTTCTCAGAACTTAGAAGAAGTTTTAAAAATACCAAAACACAATTCAACCCCCCCTTCTTGTGTTTTTCACACCTTCAGTTTTTTCATCCCTAAAGGTTACCGGAATGGTAACTAGTCCCCAAGGTATCGTTAAGACTCCATTAATTCCCTGTAATTCCGAACCTTCATACGGGGCCAAGTCTTCTTTTTTCAATCCCATTTTCTCAAAGAGGTCTTGGTACATGATATCACATGAACTTCCCTCGTCAACCAAGATCCTTGATACGTCAAAACTGTCAAGTGTAGCCATAATGATCAATGGGAAAATCTCGTTAGGTTTGTTATTCAGCATCTCGTCATCTGTAAATCCAAGCATTGGTCTTTTGGATTTAGACTATGTAGACGGAATTGAACCAATGGAAACAACAAACATCTCGTCTATCCTTCTCTTCATGGTTCTCTTGGAAGGTTTGTTGGAGGCAGGGAACCCTCCGATGATAGATGCAATATGAAATCCCTCAATAATGGATGCAATATGGGGACGCTTGGCTTTGATTTTTGTCGCTTCATCATCACTACTGCTGGAATCTTCTTTGTCTTTGTTTCTTTTAGAAACAGCATCAACAGCTTTCCGGGAAAATTCTTCCTTTCTGGGAGAACGTCTCCGTTTAGGACATTGGCTTCTCTTCCGGCTTCGCTCATCATGTCCCTGAGAACGCCTGTTGTCTCGATTGTCTCTACCTCTTTGTCCGTCTTTGGTAAAACGGCCGAGTTTCCTCTTCTTGATTAGATCTTCTACGGCATCTTTAAGGTGGATACAGTCATCTGTATCATGGCTATAACATCTGTGGAAACGACAGTACTTAGTCTTGTCAACATGTGGTGACTCTCTTACAGCATGAGGAAATTTTACGGCAAAATCTTTGAATTTCGCGTTGATACACTCTCAAAGAATCTTATCTATGGAGGTGTTCAATGGAGTGTATTTAGAGAATCTTGGCTTCGGAATTCTTAGTCTTCTTTCTGAACTTCCTCCATTGTTCTTCTCATGGCTTTCTTTCTTCTTCCCTTCTAGTTGTTTAGCCGGAACCTCGGCTAGAAGTTTTTCCTCATAATTGATATAGGGTTGGGCACGTGTCAGTAAATCGTGCATGTTGAGTGGAGCCTCCTGAAGGAAAATAGGATTAGTAAAGCAGCGGAATTTCAAAAAAATTCCTTAAGAGATCCTTACGAAGGGGCATGATCATGTGTTTAGGGTTTTACCTCTTGAAGCGTAGAACCCTTGAATTACGGACGAGGTGATCACGAACGTTGAAGGTAGAACCGCAACTTCTCTAACTAGTCCACACGAACAGTTTTTCTCCAATCCAAGTGCTAGCTTGTGATTGAAGAACTATATGAGAGAGATAGAATCTAGAGAAAATATTAGGATTCACGTAACCCTAATATTGTTTATGAAAAATCTCTAGTATGATTTTCTCAAGTGTGTGAAACTCCTTTCACTAGGTTTATATTTATAGATCTTTCTTATCTTGGTCTCCAAGACAAAGATTTAAAACAAAAAGCCCACCAAATCTTTTATTAGGGCGCGCGCCCTCATGAGTCATCATACTCATGTGCGCGCGCACCCACCATTCCTTATGGTGTACCGCCTTTCATTAATTTTGTGATATTTTATCACAAAACATATCTATCTCAAATGTACCGTACCTTACGGTGTTCTCTATCTCTCAATATATTGTCCTTATGTGTGTGACTCTGTAGGTTTCCATAACGTTGGCAACTATATTAAATCTCCTATTTAATATAATAAATAATGAGCGGTATCTAGCAA
The DNA here is from genome assembly GCA_951804385.1 of Trifolium dubium. NCBI lineage: Eukaryota > Viridiplantae > Streptophyta > Magnoliopsida > Fabales > Fabaceae > Trifolium > Trifolium dubium. The sequence continues at coordinate 27,216,853 of OX638065.1, forward strand.
CACATCATTGCTACCCAAGTTATGAGAAATTATCATGTGATCAAAACATAACCTAAGTGATAATATGCGTGTATAATTACCCCTTTGCCCTTATGTCTATATTGAACACAAGGCATAGACCGTGTCATCCTTGTCCAGTTCAATATTGGGCCCATAGACATTTATCATGTTATGTAGGATTGGCAAATTCCATCTAGGACACTACTGTCCCTCAGCATGCTTTATAAAGTACCCATCCACTGCCTTTATGATTATCCAGTTACGGATAACGTTAGATCAGTGATAAAGCACTTGACTCCACATCTAGGGTACATAGTGGTTTCAGGTCTAAGGGTGGCTTACACCATTATCACCATGAAAGTAACTTATGACACATTACATAACATTCCATGTAGTACTCTCATAGCGGGTCAATCCAATATAAATATTACTCCTAATGTTTATATCTATGTCAAGACTTGATAACTCCTTATCCTATGATCCATGAGATGCGATCATCAGTCTATCTTCATAATAGTCTTTATGCTTTAAGGTTATCACACCTCACCTTAAAGCTTGACTACGGATACTTTAAGAATAACGTCCTTATGTTTAATTTAATCTCATGATTAAGTCACACTTAATATTATGCGGACTATTTATTCTAGGGACTTTATTATCTTGGACTCTTACAAACATAATAAAGAAGTGCCTTATATTATTAATAAATAAAACATTATATTATTAATAAATAATTTGATACAAGTACTTAAAAGTATTGGCCTCTAGGGCTTCTAACAAAAACACTCCCACTAGCACTAAGGCCAATTAGGTATTCTCTAATACCCCATAGACTTAGCATGCCCATCACGCTACAACTGCGCAAGAGACTTAATTAGTGGATAAGGAACCATTTCCTATGTTGCTATCTTATGTTTAGTGGTCGACATACATCTCATGTATAATGTTCAAATAGCTCATGTCATTTTATTGACACATCGAATATTTGTACTAAACAACAATGCTATATATATATTTAATGTCCAAATCTTATTTGGGCTCTTATCATAACTGTTATAGATGATCCCATCAAGATCATGGAACCTTAGTCCATTACTTGACTTGGAGCAATAGTATAGAAGATTTTTCTTAAATGATATGACAATTGCTTGTCTTATTATTTAAAGCTACAATTCATATCTTGTCAATACAAGATATAATTAATACTTCTATTACTAGATGTAATTCAATAATAATTATTGTGTTCCATTTCAAACTCAATTTTAAGTCACGGCATAAGCTCTTATTGTTAATGAAACAATTTTCATTCTAGACATAAGCCCTCATTGTCAATGAAATAATTTTCATTCTAGACATAAGCTATTATTGTCAATGAAACAATTTTCATTCTGTAATACCCTAATTTTGAGCTTTTTAAAATAAATGATTTATTTAAAAATTATTTCTTATTTTTATGAGAAATACCAAAAAATAGTTTTTTCAATAATTTTGTTTTACAATTTATTCGTTTTTCTTTAGTTCTTTTAATTTGTCGCAATTTATCTTTTTATACGAAGAATAGCAAAAATAATCAAAAAAATAGTTTTTATCTCTTTGTTTAAGTTTATATTTCATTTTTATATTTTTCTACATTTTTATTCATTTTTCTTATTGATTTTTACCTTTTTTTACCATTTTATAAAAATTCTTTGCTTTTGACCAATCACATTGCGACACCTCATCATCTCCACCTCATAATCATTTTATTACACAAATACCACTCACCTAATCCTACCACTATAAATACACACCTCACATCACTCAATCATTACCAATCAATTTCACAATTCCCAATACAAAAAAAATCAGAAAAATCCCTCCTCCTTCCTCCACCAACACTTTTCCGGCGCCACCGCCGGAATCCCAAAACCACCACCGGAAACCACTTTTCCGGCGAACTCAAAATCTCACCAAATCAACAATCGAATACACTTTTCTAAAGCTTTCAACCTTCCTGAACACGAATCCGGCGTTAGTTTCTTGAAAAAACGACCGGAAAGCCATTAAACCTTCATCCGAAGTTCCGGCCGATCTCAAACCTCCATTTCCGGCCAAATCGCTCACAATCAAAGGTAAAGGACAATGGATTCATACGTTTGAGACCCTTCTGAAGCTTTTCCATCTCTTACTTTGCGCTAATTCTCGCCGGAAAGTCCTGTTAGACGTTTTTGGTTCGTTTAGTTTTTCGCTCATTTCTGTTTATACATGCTTTGATTCTTGTTTTTGATGCTCGATCTATAATCCTTGTCAAATTCCGAGTTGATTGGTATATGATTTGTTGTTTTTGATTGCCGGAATCACCGACTGGAGCTTCACCGCCGCCGGTATCGCGCGCGGCCGGTCATGTTGCAGGTTTCTGTTTTGGGTGAAGGTAAGGGACGATGACGTGGCAGCGCGTGAGTGGCTGGAGCCAGTTGCTCACGCGCGCCCCCCACTTACTCAGCGCACCCCCAGCTGGGTGCTGGGTCGGACCGGGTCGACCCAGTTCGCCCGGATCCGTCCCGTTTGGTTTTATTTTATTTTATTTTATTTTATTGGAACTTGGATCTGGGCTGGTTTCTTTGGCCCATTTATTTTTTTGTGATATTCTGTTTGTTTTTTTTCACTGCATGCACTCCCCTGTTCTGCTGCTTATACCCCCTTCTGAAATTCAAATTTTGGCCTTAAGCCCAGCTGACAGTTTTTCTGTTTGTGTTGTGTGAATTACTATTATACCTCTTTTTTTTTACTTTTACACCCCCTGTTGATATTAATTAATTATGATGTTAACGAATAAAAAATGCTATTCCATTTATGTTTGAAAACTCATTCGGAATGAAAATAAATCGGACTCTGACGTACGTCTCGTGTCCTCGATTTATTTTTATTTCGAATATTTTAAACGATTTAATTAACGTAGAGTAAAAAGGGCTTGACTTACGACTTGTCTCTGTTTATCCTATTTTAATTAATTTCGTTTAAACGACTTTTTTTTCCGTTACTTTGCCTGATCACTTGTAACGTCATAAATAAACAATATCTCTGTTGTCTGTTAGATTTAATTTTGAGTGAAATAAAGATAAATTGGGCCCTGTCTTACGACTCGCGCTTTGAATTTATTTTTTATTTCATTCAAAATATGACTTGATGTTTGACACATAAGATAAGCGAGAGCCTGACGTACGACTCGTCTTGAGCTTATCTTACGCTTGCTTGCTAAAATGCTCGTTAATTTGCCTCTCTGTCTGTCAATTTCATTTTATACCTGATTATCTGATTACTCATTTATTTATGTGTCCGCATATTTATTTCGAGTATTATTTAATTGTCGTATTATTACACTGTCATTATCATATATCATGCATTCGCATTTTTCGCGTCTTCTACCCTTTTCTTTTCTGAATCTAAAATTTGTTGTGAACTTATCTTTGAATATGGAATGTGAATAAATCAGTCTCTGTCGTACGACTCTGGTTTCGAATTATTCGCATACCATTTAAGACGGAACACTCTTTAATTAAATGAAATGGGAAGGAGCCTGACTTACGACTCGCCTTCGGCTCGTTTCACTTTAATTAAGAATGTTCATCTAATAAACTGAATGAAAAAGAGGGAGCCTGTCGTACGACTCGTTTCTGCTCGGATGATCCGGTCCCTGACTTACGACTCGTGATTTAGGATCATTCTCATTCTCAGAACAACTTTCCTAAAATCATAAAAGACACTCAACCCATTCAACTGTTTTCCTGCCCTTGCGCAGTCAGCTCTTTTTTCAACTGCTCTTGTGTAGTCAAATCTTTTTTTCAACTTCTTTTTTTCTAAATGGATGGCGCTTTATCCATTCCCCTGCTACAGACAAACGCTTAAGCCTCCGAAGCGAGCATACAAGCATACTGTTGTATCAGTGGAATGTGACCTAAGCATCGGTAAGAACTACGTGAGCTTTGAATTCCTCATTGTACTCGGGGGATACGTAGGAGCGAGAGCTTCTCTCGTCAAGCCAAATAATAAAAAACTCCTTTTTCCTTTTCTGTTCAATATGCGGTAATTTAATTCTTTTTGTACGATTATCTCTGTTTATGCAAACCAAAATTCCTCAAATGGTTCCCGTTGAGTACAACGGATATGAGGGGGTGTTAACGTCTTCCCCTCATGTAACCAACTCCCGAACCCGATCTTTAAGGTTTTATCATTATTTTCCTTTCCCCTCATGGGATAAATAAAATATGGTGGCGGCTTCATTGTTTACATTTGTGCATTGCATTTCATCATTTCATATCTGTATATTTTTTGCGCCGGGTACTACAGCTGGCGACTTCACTGGGGAGATAAATGATTAGTGAGTTAAGCCTAATTTGGGGCTTTTGGTTTGCTTATGCCAGGTTAGCCGTATCTGTCCTATCTTTTATTTTACCGCAAAATATTGAACTGTCTGGATTTGCTGGCTTTGTCTTTTCTTCTACTCCTTTTTTTTTTCTTTTTGCCTTTATGGCTTGGTTCTTGGTTACAGTGTGATTATGCTCCGTACCCGAGCTAGAGTGATACTCAGGATTAGTTGAGGGATTGTCATGTTGGGCTCCCTGACGAACGTCTCTGGGCTTGGATGTGATGGTCTCGACCAAAATAGATTCACTTGGAATAATTGGACTCCTTGGCTTACGCCTTGCGGGCTTCATGTTTCCTTGTTGGGTCCGAAACTCTGGTGGCCTTTATTAGATGTCCGAAACTTTTGTCTAGGGACCACCGTTTAGAACATGTGTCGAGGTTATAATGTCGACTCATCCAGTTGGTGTTATGATCTCGCCCAGATGAGGTTGCTTTTGGGAAAAGTAATCAAGATTTTGGGTAACCTTATCAACCTAGAACAACATGTGAGAGGGATGGGTTACAAGTAACTTTGAACTTTTGGCCTCAGAGATTCCATTTTGAAAAGAACCCAGTTGTTATGAAAATGGAAGATTTGTGACTTTGAGATCAAGTTCGCCAGATGATATAATGTTACTGTGATCATATACATGCATTGCATTCATGACATTCATGCATCCATGAAAATAATCATGCATATTCATCTTTCATACATTTACAAAAATGTGGGAAAAAGTCTTAAAAAAAATTTGCATTTCCATTCATTCAAAAAAGAAATCATGCATTTTTATCGATTAAAAATCTCATTTTCATTCATTCATTCATTCCAACAGCTACCTTCCTGGCACCATTATAGGACAAGAAGAGTTGCTTATCACATTATGGAAAATTGGCAAGAGAAACACGATGCGTTACAGGCTGAGGTAACCCAGATGGGTGGACAAGTAACTCAGTTGGGTGGACAGGTAACCCAGTTGGATGGAAGAATGACCTTGTTGGGTGGGAAGCTAGATCAGATTCTTGAGATGTTGGTTAATAAGAATGTGCAACCAAAGGTGGTTGAGGCTCCTGCACCTGCAGTTATGGTTGCTCAAGAAAATGCCTCTGCTGGCTATGATTGGCCTACTTTTGGTCTGCCTAAGGGTTATGTTCCACCAGGATATGTCCCAGCAACTTCTACTTCAATTGTGGAAGCCCCTGCTAGGGTTACATCTATGCAACAAGTAATGGATTTGGATCAAGACGCATTTGAGGATCCTAGAGATGTGTACCAGGGTCCCGAATTGCGTGGGCCTAGGTTTGCTTACCAAGGACCCGTGCTTCCGGTTAGTGAACCAAAGTTTGATTTTACTCCTCAGCTTGAAGAAACAAAGCAGAAATATCAGGCTCTAGAGGAGAGGTTAAATCTAGTAGAAACGGGTAATGATCCGTTGGATTTCTCGAAGATGTACTTGGTTTCTGATTTTGTGCTTCCACCAAAGTTCAAAATGCCTGATTTCGAGAAGTATAAGGAAGCCTGGTGGTGGCTTTAACAGAAAGAAGGAAGGTGAGACTAATGCTATATCCTCAAGGGGCAATCAGGCGCAGCCAATAGCACCTGTTCAGTTTCCCTACTTTCCCTTCCCATACTTGGCTGCTGCTCAGCACCAACAGTTTCCAAATTATCAGTATCAAAACCCAGTGCCTCAACATCATCAACAGGCACCACAAAAGCGGAATCCTCCACAAGCTCGTAGGGTTTTTGATCCTATCCCTATGTCGTACAGTCAGTTGCTCCCTTACTTGATTCATAGTGGTAAGGTGACGCCTAAGCAAATAAGACCTTTGCTTCCACCATTCCCTGATTGGTATGACGCTAATGCTAAATGCGACTACCATGCTGGTATTGTGGGTCACTCTACTGATAATTTCAAAGCTTTTAAGCACAAAGTACAAGACCTCATTGATGAGAATGATTTGACTTTCAAAGAAAGCGGACCCAATGTGACCACTGATCCACTGCCTAAACACCCAACAGGCAATGTGAGTTGTGTTGAAACTGGCGGAAATTTGATAAGGGATGTTTCTCTGATCAAAACACCTTTGTCATCTGTCCGAGAGATGTTGCTGAGTTATGAAGAGTTTGAGAAATTACACTCTGATTGCGATGATTGTCAAAAGGATCCAAACCACTGTTCAAAGCTGAAGGAATATTTGCAACAACTGATGGATCGAGGTTTAGTGCAAGTGGGATACGCCAAAAGGGAAACTTTGGTTGCCACTGTTGATCAGAATGAACGTGCAAAGCTTGAAAGTGACGGTCGGAAAGAAAAGGGATCCGTTACATCTTTGAAAAGCTTGAAAGTAGCCTTAGAGGAAGGACGTCCTACTGGTTTGGGACAGATGTTGGTCTTGCCTGAGAAAAAGGATCGCTTCGGTTTGGGTTATCAGTCATCCAAGGGGATAGCAATTCCAAAGAAGATACAAGACAAGATTCCAAAGATTGAGGATGTTTTTAGCAGTGCTGGTTACCGTGTTGATGGTCACATTGCTATGATTGATGACAAGGATGTTGTTGGAAAGAATTAGGTTTGAGTGCGCCAGTGTTCTCCAGAGATTGTGTTCACAAATTGGAAGGCTGTTGGAATCCTAGAAGTTGTTTTTATTTCAAAGCAATTTGTTTTCTTTTCAAAACACCTTTGTTCAGCCCTGAATAAATGGTTGTGCTTGTAGGGCCACTTTGTTTTAATGTTTAATTTGCAATTAATGAAAAGTACTTCTTGTGCAATTTCTGTCTTATTTATTCTTCTTTTACAGTTTTAAAAAGATAAATGAAAAATGGCAATAACTTCTTGCATTCATAAAACACTTTTGCATTCAATCAAATTCAAAAATAAAAAAATCATCATTCAGAAGTGAATCTATTGAATCATAATTGTGCCGTAATTCTTCATGGTTTCGGGTTGCAAGCTTCGTTGAAGAGTTAATATGATTGTTGGATCAAAAGCATATAATGATTGAACTTCATCGGTGATCGATCCGGGAACTGACGAAGAAAAAGGTCATAATGGGCGCCTCCCCATAACAGGATATGAAAAAGAAAGTTGATCAGACATTTTATCTCTTGTCAAGTATTTGTTTGCATTTAAGATTATGTATTGCACATGCATGCTTCGGAATCAATCCATCTGTATTCACCTCCTTTTTTATTTTACTCGCAAACTTGGAGCGAGGATGATGAAAATGAATAACTGATTTTCGCTGATATATGCTTTCAATTGTGAAGAAACCTAGCTGATGATGAAAGGCATTGTTTCATAAAAAATTGAGATTGAATTGAGCCATTCTTGCATATGTTTTGTTGTTATCTGATTCTCCAATTTCTTGAGATATATCTTTTTTTGACACTTGACCTGACACTTTAAGAGTATATAGGTTGTTTTGCACTCTAGGCTATTATGAAAGTTCAGAAGTGATTCAATAAAATCGGTACTGTCTTAACATCTTAGACTCTTTGAAGTATGTAAGATCAATTTGAGTACTGATTTTGACGAAGACCTGAACATAAGTTTTTAAGTAACCCTCTGTAGTTTATTTTAGCAGTCGGCACCATCTTGTACACAAACTAAGTAGGAAATCGATGAACATAAGTGAATGATCCAGAAATGAAAATTTGCATACTTTTGGTTAATGCACTTATTGAGTTAGATGACCCTCACTCGGTTGTTTAACTCAGCAGTTGTTGAAAAACCATAGTAAATATACCCATTTAGTAGTTGGTTCAGAGGAGTCTGGTTCTGAACTTGGTAGGGCGGGTTGTTATCCGATCCCCCACAACTGCATTTGGAAGAGAAAGAGGGGTTTCCCAAACTGATTTTACCAGCTCCCCTCGATTTATGATCATAATCACTAACAGATTTTTCTACCATGAGTGTGTACAAGATAACGGGCTTAATGTGATTGCACCTGAATGAAAAAGGTGAATAAAATTTAAGCAAAAGTTAGAGTCACAATAAAATGTTTCAAATTTGTCTTCATATGATGAGAGTCTTTGACTGCAATGTGTGGTTTTATGTTATTACAGTACCCTTGGTATTGATGTTTATTACTTGATTTTCTTTACTAGCCGGCAACCACGTATGATTAGAGTTGTCATGTCTTTTTCAAACAAGTGCTAAAAAAGAGTTACTATTTATGTGCTTAATGACAAGCAAATGTTCAAGTATGGGGAATTTGATAACACAATTTATATCTTCTTTTGGCTTGATTTACATGAATTTTAATTGCATGCTATAATACTCAAAAGACCTAAATGAAGCTAGGTTCACTTTGAAAGCATTCGGCAAATGTATTGTTAAGCTGACTCCTCCAGTTTGTTGAGTAATTTAATAATTATTTCTCTTTTCTACACATCATATGTGTTTCAAAAACTCGCATGTGCAAAACTTTTTAAAAAGAAATGATTTTACCTGCAAATCAATACTTGACATCAAAGAGATCTGAGTTGTGGTCTGATCATGGGGCAATGCTGATTTGAAACGCTCCTAGCTAGGGGCAAGCCGTCTATAGATTATGCCAAACAGGGGCAAACAAGTTGAATACCCTGCTTATCAAGAGTGAATTGGTTCAAGAATTGGTTACACTGCAAATACCAGTTGGTCAGGGGCATATCCGTCATAGATTCAAGTGCTTGGGGCATACTGTGTCAGGATTATATCTTCCTGAAAAGTCATATGTGGTGATATATGGCAGAACTCTGGTGAAGAGTTTCCACTCTCTACATGAAGATGAAATTTTCAGACATAAAGGATTGACTCAGTCTCCTCTCACCAAAGCATGGCCTTGTAAACCCGAGATCGTGAAGAAGGATGGTACTGTTATGATTCAGTGGAATTCATTTATTTCATTGCCATTATCTTAGTTTCAATTTGCAATCACCTCATCAAGGGATTAGCATCCAGTTGTAAAAACTTTCCGCATTTTTGCGTAGTGAATAAAATTCTCATTTTCAATTATATTGTGTCTGCTTGCTTTTATGTTCTGATTGCATATGTTTGTGCTATTCATTTTGTTAATAAATAAAGCATTTAAACATTGTGAAAAATAAAAGCATTTGAAAAGATTACAAACTGTTTTGATTTTTAAAACATCTGAAGGGAAACCAGTGGCATACAGTAAACTGTCCCAATTCATTACAGAAAATCATGGCAATCTCTCGATTCCATCTCATGAAGAAAGTTGCTATCCTTTTTGGAAGCTAGATTGAACGTTCGTCCCGCAACAACAGTTAACATCTCAGGATTTCACCTCAATGGAGTTACTCAAATTCCCAGTGCCGGGAAATTCAAACTCTCCTCAAAACAAACCTGGAAATTCATGCATTCATGCATATTCATGCATTCACGCATATAGGTTCATGCATAAAAAAGAATCACACAAAATCCTGCATATAATCAGATATTTCATCTGCATTAGTTCTGCATTTAGGCATTAAAGGTCATGCATTCATGAAGTACATGTTTAAGATGTTGTCTTAACAGGTTGCAGACTTGGATCTCTGGTTCAGTAACAAAGGTCTGCGGACCTAATTCTCCAATAAGACGGTTTTTGAATCGCAACTTCTCAACAATAAGGGTTGATGAATCTCTTCCCCAACGAATTGGTCAACAAAATGTCATCCCCAAGTAGATCAATCAGTGCATCATATTCTCAATGAGAAAGGTTGAGGGGTCTGTTTCTTTCCCCAGTGAGGCAGTTGACATTTGTTCATCCCAGTAAGTCGGTTGGAACGCCGCATTTTCAGAAAAAAATGGTTGATGGATCATAATTTCTTGACAAGGAAGATTGGTGAATCTTGAATCTTCCCAGTGAACTTATTTGGTACTGATCACTGATATAAAGCAAGTTGGTCAACAGAGTTTCATCCTTGTCAGACGGATCCTCACTCTACACCTACCAGAAAGGGTTGATGATCCTTTCCCCAGTGAATAATTCAGTAATGGTTATATACAGCAGATTGGTCTACATACAACTTTCTCGGTCAGAAGAGTTAAACAGATCCTTTCTCCAGTGATTTGGTTGAGATGGTTATCTCCAGTAAGATATTTGAAATGTTGTATTCCAGTAAATTGTTTGTTAAACAGTTTCCCCAGCAAGTTGGCTTATAAACTATATTCCAATGCGGACAGTACACTGCGTCTCCGACAAGTTAATTGATGGATTAAGTTCTTCAGCAAAACAGTTGTCAAGCAGTTGTCTTGTGAATTTTGTCAAAGATACTGGCAGAATGTTCAGCTCACACTCCTCGCAAGTTTCTTTACCCAAGGGTATGTCAAAGCACTAGTGGAGTACTTTCAGATTCAGTTTTTCATGATCTATACACTCATAGGGCGAGTAATGATCAGTTTTTGAGTAATACGCTCATAGGGAGGGCTACGACTCAGTTTTTTATGATCTATACACTCATAGGGCGAGTAATGATCAGTTTTTGAGTAATACGCTCATAGGGAGGGCTACGACTCAGTTTTTTATGATCTATACACTCATAGGGCGAGTAATGATCAGTTTTTGAGTAATACGCTCATAGGGAGGGCTACGACTCAGTTTTTTATGATCTATACACTCATAGGGCGAGTAATGATCATTTTTGTAGATAATGCACCCTGAGGGGAGGCGACTCAGTTTTCATGGTCTATACACTCATAGGGCGAGTAATGATCATTTCTTTCTCAGGTATCCAGTTACTAATCATTCCAGGTATGTTTCCACCTTCATCTTCCATATGCATTCATTATCATTACATCACTTTCACACCACAAAATTAGGGCATTTGTATTTAATTATCTTTTACTTCGAACGCATAAAGGCGCAAGTCATTTACGCATTCGAGTATAAGACAATTAAATAGGGGCAGCTGTAATACCCTAATTTTGAGCTTTTTAAAATAAATGATTTATTTAAAAATTATTTCTTATTTTTATGAGAAATACCAAAAAATAGTTTTTTCAATAATTTTGTTTTACAATTTATTCGTTTTTCTTTAGTTCTTTTAATTTGTCGCAATTTATCTTTTTATACGAAGAATAGCAAAAATAATCAAAAAAATAGTTTTTATCTCTTTGTTTAAGTTTATATTTCATTTTTATATTTTTCTACATTTTTATTCATTTTTCTTATTGATTTTTACCTTTTTTTACCATTTTATAAAAATTCTTTGCTTTTGACCAATCACATTGCGACACCTCATCATCTCCACCTCATAATCATTTTATTACACAAATACCACTCACCTAATCCTACCACTATAAATACACCTCACATCACTCAATCATTACCAATCAATTTCACAATTCCCAATACAAAAAAAATCAGAAAAATCCCTCCTCCTTCCTCCACCAACACTTTTCCGGCGCCACCGCCGGAATCCCAAAACCACCACCGGAAACCACTTTTCCGGCGAACTCAAAATCTCACCAAATCAACAATCGAATACACTTTTCTAAAGCTTTCAACCTTCCTGAACACGAATCCAGCGTTAGTTTCTTGAAAAAACGACCGGAAAGCCATTAAACCTTCATCCGAAGTTCCGGCCGATCTCAAACCTCCATTTCCGGCCAAATCGCTCACAATCAAAGGTAAAGGACAATGGATTCATACGTTTGAGACCCTTCTGAAGCTTTTCCATCTCTTACTTTGCGCTAATTCTCGCCGGAAAGTCGTGTTAGACGTTTTTGGTTCGTTTAGTTTTTCGCTCATTTCTGTTTATACATGCTTTGATTCTTGTTTTTGATGCTCGATCTATAATCCTTGTCAAATTCCGAGTTGATTGGTATATGATTTGTTGTTTTTGGTTGCCGGAATCACCGACTGGAGCTTCACCGCCGCCGGTATCGCGCGCGGCCGGTCATGTTGCAGGTTTCTGTTTTGGGTGAAGGTAAGGGACGATGACGTGGCAGCGCGTGAGTGGCTGGAGCCAGTTGCTCACGCGCGCCCCCCACTTACTCAGCGCACCCCCAGCTGGGTGCTGGGTCGGACCGGGTCGACCCAGTTCGCCTGGATCCGGCCCGTTTGGTTTTATTTTATTTTTTTTTTATTTTATTGGAACTTGGATCTGGGCTGGTTTCTTTGGCCCATTTATTTTTTTGTGATATTCTGTTTGTTTTTTTTCACTGCATGCACTCCCCTGTTCTGCTGCTTATACCCCCTTCTGAAATTCAAATTTGGGCCTTAAGCCCAGCTGACAGTTTTTCTGTTTGTGTTGTGTGAATTACTATTATACCTCTTTTTTTTATTTTTACACCCCCTGTTGATATTAATTAATTATGATGTTAACGAATAAAAAATGCTATTCCATTTATGTTTGAAAACTCATTCGGAATGAAAATAAATCGGACTCTGACGTACGTCTCGTGTCCTCGATTTATTTTTATTTCGAATATTTTAAACGATTTAATTAACGTAGAGTAAAAAGGGCTTGACTTACGACTTGTCTCTGTTTATCCTATTTTAATTAATTTCGTTTAAACGACTTTTTTTTCCGTTACTTTGCCTGATCACTTGTAACGTCATAAATAAACAATATCTCTGTTGTCTGTTAGATTTAATTTTGAGTGACTCAGGAGTGATCAAGTCATTGGTAATCCTAATCAAGGCATCACAACAAGGAGAAGAAATAATGAGATATCAAATTCTTGTTTCATCTCTAATTTTTAACCCAAGAACGTCAAGGAGGCTCTAACTGATGAGTTCTGGATAAATGCTATGCAAGAAGAGCTAACTCAGTTCAAGAGAAGTGATGTATGGGATCTAGTTCCTAGGCCAGATAATGCAAATATCATAGGAACCAAATGGGTATACAAGAATAAGTCAGATGAGAATGGAACTATCACCAGAAACAAAGCTAGACTAGTGGCTCAGGGTTATGCACAGATTGAAGGTGTTGATGTTGGTGAAACGTTTGCTCCAGTAGCTAGACTAGAAGCTATTAGGCTATTGCTTGGAATTGCATGTATACTCAAATTCAAGCTGTATCAAATGGACGTCAAGAGTGCATTTCTGAATGGTTATTTGAATGAAGTAGTCTATGTTGAACAGCCCAAGGGCTTTATTGATCCAGCCTTTCCAGATCATGTTTACAAGTTAAAGAAAGCATTGTACTGAATTGGGCCCTGTCTTACGACTCGCGCTTTGAATTTATTTTTTATTTCATTCAAAATATGACTTGATGTTTGACACATAAGATAAGCGAGAGCCTGACGTACGACTCGTCTTGAGCTTATCTTACGCTTGCTTGCTAAAATGCTCGTTAATTTGCCTCTCTGTCTGTCAATTTCATTTTATACCTGATTATCTGATTACTCATTTATTTATGTGTCCGCATATTTATTTTGAGTATTATTTAATTGTCGTATTATTACACTGTCATTATCATATATCATGCATTCGCATTTTTCGCGTCTTCTACCCTTTTCTTTTCTGAATCTAAAATTTGTTGTGAACTTATCTTTGAATATGGAATGTGAATAAATCAGTCTCTGTCGTACGACTCTGGTTTCGAATTATTCGCATACCATTTAAGACGGAACACTCTTTAATTAAATGAAATGGGAAGGAGCCTGACTTACGACTCGCCTTCGGCTCGTTTCACTTTAATTAAGAATGTTCATCTAATAAACTGAATGAAAAAGAGGGAGCCTGTCGTACGACTCGTTTCTGCTCGGATGATCCGGTCCCTGACTTACGACTCGTGATTTAGGATCATTCTCATTCTCAGAACAACTTTCCTAAAATCATAAAAGACACTCAACCCATTCAACTGTTTTCCTGCCCTTGCGCAGTCAGCTCTTTTTTCAACTGCTCTTGTGTAGTCAAATCTTTTTTTCAACTTCTTTTTTTCTAAATGGATGGCGCTTTATCCATTCCCCTGCTACAGACAAACGCTTAAGCCTCCGAAGCGAGCATACAAGCATACTGTTGTATCAGTGGAATGTGACCTAAGCATCGTTCACTAAAAACAACCAACAAACAAAAATCTTTCTTTTCGGGAAGAACTACGTGAGCTTTGAATTCCTCATTGTACTCGGGGGATACGTAGGAGCGAGAGCTTCTCTCGTCAAGCCAAATAATAAAAAACTCTTTTTTCCTTTTCTGTTCAATATGCGGTAATTTAATTCTTTTTGTACGATTATCTCTGTTTATGCAAACCAAAATTCCTCAAATGGTTCCCGTTGAGTACAACGGATATGAGGGGGTGTTAACGTCTTCCCCTCATGTAACCAACTCCCGAACCCGATCTTTAAGGTTTTATCATTATTTTCCTTTCCCCTCATGGGATAAATAAAATATGGTGGCGGCTTCATTGTTTACATTTGTGCATTGCATTTCATCATTGCATATCTGTATATTTTTTGCGCCGGTACTACACATTCTAGACATAAGTTGACTTAAAATTATAGTCAATGTTCCAATTCTTTAAGCATCTCTATTTTCGAAAAATTGAGATTCAATCATCTTTGTATCTAATACCTTTGATGTAGAAATAGAAAATTTGACTTTTCTATAACAATATGTACAAGATTGAAGTCTTACTTCATTCCTTTTAGTTTGACTCTTCCAAGAACTATTTCCGGCATTCTTATTTTAATCAATGGTCTAACCATTAAAATAGCTGTTCTCCTTTGACAACCGTTATTGCTCTATTCAATTATGAGAGGAATATAAATCTTATTTATATTATATCTCAACTCTTTGATAGTGCAAATTTATGCTCTTTCAATTCAACAATTTCCGGTAGATATAAAAATTCAATTTTTTTTTTCATATCTATCCATTATAGTTCGTTAGATTGAACCTATGACCAACTCTTTGATCTATTGAGAATTCTATCATACTTTGAAGTTCTTTCAAAAGGATCTTGCTTGAGATTAAATGATCACATCATTTATTCTTTAAAAGTATGATATATTCTATATCTAGATGTCAACTTGATACTTCCGATACTTCCGACAAGTATCCTTTTCCTATCTAGTTATAGTAGGTTGTTTGGAATTTTATAGTTCAAGAACTTATAGTTCTTCTTGCATTTGAGAACAATTCTCATTTGTGTACCAATTCAGAAACAGTTTTCTGAAATCCTTGTCCTTCATTAGGACAACCTTATTTGTATTGTATTTTGTAATTCTGGCAATCAGACAGACAAATGTTGTGCACAATGTTAGCACCAGTGTCCGAGCATTTGTCACACAACAATAAAATAACTTAGCGTAGCAAAGTAAAATAAGCGTGACAGAATAGTAAAGAACACAATGAGTTTGTTAACCCAGTTCGGCGCAACTGCCCTAGTCTGGGGGATACCAATCCAGGAATGAACCCACTATAATAGTTCTAGTGAAATACACCAACGTAGCCTCACTACTTGGTTATGCACCTAGACCCTATCCCGTGCTGCTCTACCTAGAAACTCCTAGATATGAGACCCCGTCTCAATTCCTACCAAACAGTACAACCAGCACTGTTATCACTTTGTTCTTTTCTTTTGTTTGGTTCAAGAGTCACACTCTAAAGACACAACTAACTCCGTACTTCACAGCTTAGGAGCAGTACACAATTACAACTCAAAAACAGAGTACTTGACTTGAATCAACAGATACAAGCAAGACTCACAACTAACAAGAAAACCTAAAACACACGCTTTAGTACACACACGGTTTTCCACACACCCAAAACTAGGGTTTGTCTTCATACATATATAGTACTCAGCAAGCACGGGTTTGGGCTTCAAAACATAGCTTGGACGTTGTCAGGTCCAGCTAACAATTCTTCATGAGCAAGAATATTGTTTCCAAAAATATATCAATATTAATTATGGAAATACACAAAGGCCTGTAACCTTGTTACAGCTCAGCAAACCTGCGCATCTTGATCAGCACACTAGGTTAAATAAAACTTCATAGAATCTCCAGAAGATCTTCAACAGAAATATAGCGCGTGTTGGCTCGCAACAATCAGGTCACACAATGTTGATCCACTTGCTTACAGCATTTGTCTCAGCATTTGGCTAGTAGTTGTTTTTGCAAAATGTAGCCAACATACAAAAATCCAACAATCTCCCCCTTTGGCAAAACTTTGGCTAAAACAATCTATAGCCAGTTCTTGGAGAGATACACAGAACTTCTTCAAGTCCACATCATGCATAAGCAACAAAACTATCATGGCACATAACAAAACTACCTCCAAGAGAATTCTTTGAGCAAAGATAGCTTGTAACAATATCAGAGGCATTCATCATCAAGAATCATAATACGCCTAGCCTCACAGAAATCGCCAGATAAAAATTCACATATAGTGGGTTCATATAAAGAGATGAAACTATACTCTTAAAAAGATAATTTTTCCACAACATAGAGATCAGTGATACGTGCTCCCCCTCAACACATGCATTCGCAATACATACTCGCTCCCCCTCAAAACATGCATGCATACAAAATAACATACTTACTTCAATAAGACAAATGTCAGAGCATCTGTCCAAACGTCTTCATGCATAACATAACATAGCAACTTCAAGTAACTTCAAGAGCATGCAACAGATCATCTTCAGCCATAAATTCTGACAAACATAAATCATGCATAAGGAAAGTCATAAAGTAGCACATCCAGTCATAGAGGCACAGAGAAGCCCCAAAAAGAGTTATTACAGACCATAAGGCACACACAGGTGCAGAGTGAATGAATAAAAGAAAAAAAAGTTACACAAGCATCAGAAAGAGGCAGTCTCATCAGAGGCAGCAGACACTTCCTCAGTGTCACCAGCAGCAAAAGCATTTTCATTTCCTCCTTCTTCTTCCTTGTCTTGTCCTTGGGCATTCAGCTCACCCTCAGCTTCAGCCTCAACTTTCAAAGCAACTATAACCCTATCAACCTTCAGCTTCTTAGCACCCAGATCCAAACTCACCTCAGTAAGCTCAGCAATCATAACTTGTCTACTCATAAGACCAGATGTCTGGACAGAAGTGTCAGCCAACTCATCAGCCTGTGGCTAAGATAACAATTTGCAATCCATAGCCAAAGGGGTAGGCCTCCTAACAGGCTCATCAGCACTAACCAAGATATCAGGGTGTTGTTGCAGAATAATATCACATAGCAGAGTAGTAAAAGCAATAGGGAACTTAACAGCAAAAGACTTAGCTTGCTCTAAAAATTGATAGTAAATATAAGAACCAAAATCAAATGCAAATTTAGTACAAACTGCATAAATGAGCTTAGACAAACCAGTCGCAAAAGAGTTAGAGTGAGTGGTTGGGGACCAATTATGAGCAGCAATTTTGTTCAACACAGTATATAATGGGGACACTTTTGCAGCAGATAAATGTCCAGGCAAGTGTCTAAGCTTATTACCTATGATTTCCTTGCAGATGGTGTCATCAGTCACTTCTAACTCAGGAATGTCTTCAGTAGACCTTCCTAGATAAGCATTGATAATTTGAGGAGAGAAGTTGACACACCTACCACGAACAAAAACTTGTCTATACTCAGGATTCCTAGAATCATCACAGTCCTCAGAGATATTTACCACAAATTCCCTAACCAGCTTGTCATAACAGTGACCCAGGTTCTTCACTGTCTTCATCAATCCAGCAAAGTTCAACACATCAACCAATTCCCTGCACTTGAACACATCTCCCTTAAGACTTCTTTCCAATCCAAGTCTCCTATGATACACAAATTTCCAGCGAGTAGCTCCACTTTCCAGATGAAAGGAAATATTATCCAGAGGGGCTGGAGGAATAACCAAAGGAACTTTAATCCCCTTGATAGTTTTCCTAGATGCTCCGCCAGAGGGCAGCATCTGTCTCAGCAATCTCAAAATCAGAATCACTTGAAGGATGATCCTTTCTTTTGAGGTTCTTCTTCTTCTGATCAGGCTTGGGAGTTACTTTACTCCAAGACTTGGGGGGACCAACGGGCTTCTTCCCAGTATCAGCAGTTTTCTTCTTTCCTCCCTTAGCAACTTTACCAGCAGTAGATGCAACAACAACAGATTTGCTCCTTGTCTTGCGAGCAATACTAACAGCTAGAGTCTCATCCAAAGGTCTATCTTCAGACTCCATTTCATCGACATGAACCACTTCATTTGGTTCAACATTCACAGTCTCAACCTGACTAACATCCTTCTGAATCTCAGCATTTTGGTCTTGAGACATGGGAGAGTCGTTCTCATGAACGCTCACAGTTTCAGGAGTGTTTGGAACAACCAAGTACACCACACTGGCTTGTGTCAAAGATGCTTGAGCATCTGGCACAGCATCTGGCATATCAACAGAGGGTTCAACATTTTCCTCTGTCACAGCAATGTTCTCAGCAACATTTACAACATCAGCAATAGTCTTGTCATCAACATGTTCAGCACTATCAACATACAAATTTGAAATAACAGCATCTAATTTTTCAACTACCTTAGGATTAACAGAACCTAGGGTTTCAGTAAGCGCTTCAGTTCCCTAAGAGGGCTTTTCATCAGATCCAGTGACAGAAGTGTCAACATTTGGTTCTATAACAGTTGATTTGAAAGGATTTTCTTTACAGTACAGATCATGCATGCTAAGACCTATACGTTGAACAGAAGAAGATTTCTTACTTTTTGGTTTTGAAGTCTTCTTTGTAGCAGATGAAGTGGATCCTTTTCTGGTATTTTTCCTTCGTGACACAAGCGCTTTAGGACGCTGTTTGATTGTTGGTGAATCGATCATAGTTGCAAGCGGTTGTACATCCATAAACTCCGGTGAAGTAAAGTTTTTGGAGATTTGAAAATTTGAGAATTTTTGAATGACAATGGGAGCGGCAAGTGAGCAGTTGAGAGGTTCAGAATAACATTGTAAAGAATAATGATGATTGCGTGTGATTGTTTTGTTTAAGGGAAGTTTTGATTCACTTCCTTAATAGGCGTGCAAGTAGCGATTGAGGAGAGAGAAAATAACTGATGCACACCTCACACACAATAACTGCTACAATTCCTCAATTAGGCAAATGCCTAACCGCCTTCTAAGTTTTTCAAATTGGGCAATATCAAGAGCTTTTGTGAATATATCTGCTAATTTCTCCTCAGTTGAAACATGCTCAATAACAATAACCTTTTCTTCAACCAAATCTCTGATGAAATGATGTCTGATATCAATGTGCTTGGTCCTACTATGTTGTATAGGATTTTTTGAAATATTGATTGCACTCAAGTTGTCACAAAATAATGTCATAGCATCTGTCTTGACATTGTACTCACTCAGCATCTGTCTCATCCACACCAATTGTGTACAACTACTGCCTGCTGCTATGTATTCAGCCTCAGCAGTTGATAAGGAAACACAATTTTGTTTCTTACTAAACCAAGATATGAGATTATTACCTAGAAAGAAACATCCACCAGAAGTGCTTTTTCTATCATCTCCACTTCCAGCCCAGTCAGCATCACAGTATCCTATCAATTTATTAATTTCACCATGAGAATACAGTAAGCCGTAATCGCTAGTACCATTCACATACTTTAAGATCCTTTTCACTTGAGTTAGATGAGTCACTTTTGGTTCAGCTTGGTACCTAGCACATACTCCAACAGCAAATGTGATATCTGGTCTACTAGCAGTTAGATAAAGTAGACTACCTATCATACTCCTGTACAAACTTTGATCTACATTTTCACCTTTGACATCTTTTGAAAGCTTGACATGTGTAGGAGCAGGAGTTCTTTTAGTGGCAGCATTCTCCATGCCAAATTTCTTAACCATATTCTTGGCATACTTACTCTGAGAAATGAATATAGTGTCTTCCATTTGTTTCACTTGAAGACCTAGAAAGAAATTAAGCTCTCCTACAAGACTCATTTCAAACTCAGATTGCATTTGCTGGACAAAACGCTCTACCATCTGGTCTGACATTCCTCCAAAGACTATGTCATCCACATATATTTGTGCAATCATGAGCTTACCTCTCTCATCTTTCACAAAGAGTGTCTTGTCATTACCTCCCTTTCTGTAACCATTATTCACCAAGAACTTAGTTAGCCTCTCATACCAAGCTCTGGGAACTTGCTTTAAACCGTACAATGCTTTCTTTAACTTGTAAACATGATCTGGAAAGGCTGGATCAATAAAGCCCTTGGGCTGTTCAACATAGACTACTTCATTCAAATAACCATTCAGAAATGCACTCTTGACGTCCATTTGATACAGCTTGAATTTGAGTATACATGCAATTCCAAGCAATAGCCTAATAGCTTCTAGTCTAGCTACTGGAGCAAACGTTTCACCAACATCAACACCTTCAATCTGTGCATAACCCTGAGCCACTAGTCTAGCTTTGTTTCTGGTGATAGTTCCATTCTCATCTGACTTATTCTTGTATACCCATTTGGTTCCTATGATATTTGCATTATCTGGCCTAGGAACTAGATCCCATACATCACTTCTCTTGAACTGAGTTAGCTCTTCTTGCATAGCATTTATCCAGAACTCATCAGTTAGAGCCTCCTTGACGTTCTTGGGTTCAAAATTAGAGATGAAACAAGAATTTGATATCTCATTATTTCTTCTCCTTGTTGTGATGCCTTGATTAGGATTACCAAGAATTTGATATCTCATTATTTCTTCTCCTTTGTTATTAGCTAAATTTTCAGAACTGATCACTCCTGAGTCTTCTTCATTGACAATCTCATCTTCTGTCTCCTCTTGTAGACCACATGCTTGGTCAAATGCACTATCATCTAGTGCAGCATCTGTACCTTTATCATCTATCACAACATTTATGGACTCCATCATGGTATTAGTTTTAGAGTTGAATACTCTATAGGCTCAGCTGTCAGCTAAGATATAACATTTACTTCCAAAAACATGAAAGTGTTTCACAGTTGGTTTTCTATCCTTCCATAGCTCATACAGAGTTGTAGATGTTCCTTTTCTCAGTGTTACTCTGTTATGAATATAGCAGGTTGTGTTCATAGCCTCAGCCCAGAAATAGAATGGTAACTTCTTAGCATGTATCATAACTCTAGCTGATTCTTGTAATGTCCTATTCTTCCTCTCTACTATTCCATTCTGTTGAGGAGTAATAGGTGCAGAAAACTCATGAAATATTCCTTCAGCAGTGCAAAATTCAGAGAACTTACTATTTTCAAACTCCTTGCCATGGTCACTTCTGATTCTAGTTATACCACATTCTTTCTCTCTTTGAAGCTTTAAGCACAAATCCTTGAATTTCTCAAAAGTGTCAGATTTCTCTTTGTTGAAGTCAATCCACGTGTACCTAGAGTAATCATCTACCATGACAAAGGCATACTTCTTTCCACCTAAGCTCTCAACTTGCATAGGTCCCATTAAATCCATGTGCAATAACTCGAGTACTCTGGATGTGGTCATATGTTGCAGCTTCTGGTGAGGCATCTTTGTCTGTTTTCCTATCTGACATTCTCCACATATGCTTCCTTCTTGAATCTGAAGCCTTGGCAAACCTCTGATGGCTCCTTCAGCAATAGCTTTCTTCATGCTTTTGAGGTTTAGATGTCTAAGTTTTTGGTGCCACAGTTTCACATCATCTTCTTTAGTTATTAGACAAGTAGACAACTCAGCTTTGTCTTGAGAGACCCATAGATAGCAGTTATCATTTGACCTTTCTCCTTTCATCAGTAGATCACCTTTACTGTCAGTAACTAGACATTCATCTTTTGTAAAGTTGACCTTCAGTTATCAATGTTCCTATCCCTTTTATCTCTCCTTTGGCTCCATCACCAAATGTCACAAAGCTGGTAGCATATGGCAAGACATTTGTCAAGTAGTCTCTATTTCTAGTCATATGTCTTGAACATCCACTGTCAAAGTACCAATCACTCCTAGATGATGCTCTTAGAGATGTATGAGCAATTTGAGCAATCTCCACACCTTCAGACTCAACTTGATCAGGATCCACAGTGTTACTTTTTTGTTTCCATTATTTCTTCACAGTAGGCTCAGGTTTTGATGAAACAGCTTTGTCAGGATACCCATACAGTTTGAAGCAGTAAGGTCTAATGTGTCCCTTCATTCCACAGTCGTAACATACCCAACCAGAATATTTTTTCTTTGATTTGGTCTTATATTTGATTTTTTGTTGTCTCACCTGATGTTGGGGCATCTGTCTTGGCATAGTTGGATCATAAGTACAACAGCAGGAACAAACTTCTTCATAGAAGCAGGTTTCTGATGACGTAGTGAACTGTAGTTGAAACCAATACCTTTTGTATCCTTTGAACTCTGTCCTATCTCTAGGATTTCTTCCAGCTTATCAGTTCCTGTATTCAGCATCCTCAACTGTTTGTTCATGTTGTCAATCTTGGATTTGTATAGCGTAACCTCACCAACCAGTCTAGAGTTTTTTCCCAGAAGCTTGGTCTTCTCAGCCTGTAGTAAAGCAACAGTTTTCTTTTGCCTCAAGAAGCCATTACCAACTTCTACACTTTTAAGCCATAATTCCCTATAAAACTCAGCTAGTTCTTCAAAGGTCATGTCATCATCTTGTGATTCAGCATCAGATGTACATATTCCAGTCAAGGCAATCACATGTTTGGCAGATTCAGATTCTTCTTCAGACTCATCTTCATCTAACCAAGAGACGGTCATTCCTTTCTTTTTCTTTCTAAGAAACGTTCCACATTCAGTTCTTATATGACCATAACCTTCACATTCATGACATTGAACTCCTTTGCCTCGACTTGTCTTGTCATCTGTCTTTGGTTTCCTCAGATTGTTGACATTTCTATTGATGATGTGACTATTGTCCAGAGCATGTGTCTTAGCCTATCCCATACGTTTGAAATCTTTGTTGAATTTCTTACCCAACATCACAATGGTTTCAGATAAACTATCATCAGCCTCCATATCACTTTGTTGATCAACACCTTCAAATTTAGAGGCAAAGGCAATGCTCTTTGTCTTCTTTTCAGATTTCTCATTTGCAGACATTTCAAATGTTTGTAGAGACCCAACTAATTCATCCATTCTTAGTTGTCAGATGTCCTTGGCTTCCTCTATAGCAGTGACCTTCATGTCAAACTTCTTAGGCAGGGACCTAAGCATCTTTCTTACCAAATTTTCTTCAGAAATCTTTTCACCCAAGGCATCAAATTGATTATCAAAGTCAAGCATTGTCATGTGAAAGTCTTGTATACCTTCATCTTCCTTCATTTTTAAGCTCTCAAACTTGCTGGTCAAGAGTTGTAGCCTTGAACTTTTCACCTTTGAGGTACCTTCATGAACAATTTGGAGTATCTTCCATGCATCCTTTTTAATAGTGCATGTTTTGATCAATTTGAAAATATGCGCACCAACTCCATTGAATAAAGCATTTGCTAATGCTTCCTCCTCCTTGCTTCAGTCCTCCTCCGGTTTCAGCGTATTGGTAGTCTCCCCTTCCTTACCATTAGTGATTACAAGATGTTCCCATCCTTTCATAACAACTCTCCATGTTTTGTGATCCATGGATTTCAAGAACATAGTCATCTTGGACTTCCAGTTGTCATAGTTAGCATCACCAACCAAAAGTGGTGGTCTATTCATAGGTCCTCCTTCTTTGTCCATCTTAGCCAAAAATATCTTCCCTGGAGCTCACCCAATCAGGCAGGGTGCCTGCTCTGATACTAATTGTAATTCTGGCAATCAGACAGACAAATGATGTGCACAATGTTAGCACCAGTGTCCGAGCATTTGTCACACAACAATAAAATAACTTAGCGTAGCAAAGTAAAATAAGCGTCACAGAATAGTAAAGAACACAATGAGTTTGTTAACCTAGTTCGGCGCAATTGCCCTATTCTGGGGATACCAATCCAGGAATGAACCCACTATAATAGTTCTAGTGAAATACACCAACGTAGCCTCACTACTTGGTTATGCACCTAGACCCTATCCCGTGCTGCTCTACCTAGGAACTCGTAGATATGAGACCCCGTCTCAATTCCTACCAAACAGTACAACCAGCACTGTTATCACTTTGTTCTTTTCTTTTGTTTGGTTCAAGAGTCACACTCTAAAGACACAACTAACTCCGTACTTCACAGCTTAGGAGCAGTACACAATTACAACTCAAAAACAGAGTACTTGACTTGAATCAACAGATACAAGCAAGACTCACAACTAACAAGAAAACCTAAAACACACGCTCTAGTACACACACGGTTTTCCACACACCCAAAACTAGGGTTTGTCT
This sequence comes from Trifolium dubium, assembly GCA_951804385.1. Classification (NCBI taxonomy): domain Eukaryota; kingdom Viridiplantae; phylum Streptophyta; class Magnoliopsida; order Fabales; family Fabaceae; genus Trifolium; species Trifolium dubium. The sequence goes on from OX638065.1 coordinate 27,241,438, forward strand.
TCATACATATATAGTACTCAGCAAGCACGGGTTTGGGTTTCAAAACATAGCTTGGACGTTGTCAGGTCCAGCTAACAATTCTTCATGAGCAAGAATATTGTTTCCAAAAATACATCAATATTAATTATGGAAATACACAAAGGCCTGTAACCTTGTTACAGCTCAGCAAACCTGCGCGTCTTGATCAGCACGCTAGGTTAAATAAAACTTCATAGAATCTCCAGAAGATCTTCAACAGAAATATAGCGCGTGTTGGCGCGCAACAATCAGGTCACACAATGTTGTTCCACTTGCTTACAGCATTTGTCTCAGCATTTGGCTAGTAGTTGTTTTTGCAAAATGTAGCCAACATACAAAAACCGAACATATTTAATTTAAAATTATGTAAGATATTTGTATTATTATTAAATCTTTTAATAAGGACTTTTATTAAAAGGTTTCCACTATTTTACTCAAAACAAATGACCCTCATCATTTGATTCGGAAAATCCTGTTGGAAGATTTTCTAGTGGATCGAGATCCATATTTCACTTTGTTCTAAGTCCGCGGTGGGCGGATTACACAAAACTTAGTTATTTAGGTAGGAACTCCTTCCAGTTGCATCTCATACAATTCTCGAATACTTCAGTTGGGCGAATAACTCCTTATTATAATTCATCATATGAATCATTCCCAACTCTTGCTTCTAAACTCATATAATCTTTATTATATTCGTTTAGTTAAGTTTGACCCAATTTTAGAAGTTGGATATTACAATTATCCCATCGCATCATACCGATATAGACAATGCACTTCGCGGTAGGCGAACCCACATTATCGATACCAGTCTTGATGAGTTCTAAAATTTGGAAAGCATAAACTTAATATTCACATATTTTACTTAGTAAAGAAAATGCACCTCGCGAGGGTGAAACCTACATCTTCTTTATTAGTCTCTTATGTGTCTCATGAGGGGTTTTTAATTAAGTTTGATCTCACCGGCTTGTTTAACATACAAGACGCTCTCACATGATTTAACAAAAGACAAGATGATATAGTTATGGCATCCTAACATATTTGTTCTCTCAAGCCAATGAGAGAATTTTCATAAAGGATTTAAAACAAGTTTTAAATAGAAGCCATAACTAATCATCATAATAATAACAAACACACTTTATTATTATTATTGGTTGAAGTTGTATTATTTAAAATTAAATTTTAGAAATTGATCATACCGTTCATAACGGACAGATTTGTGTCACGATTTCAAAAACGTGTTTTTTGTTAAAATTTTGGTTGCATAGCACGCCAGGGCTCGCTAGAGCTTGCCAGCCGGCGAGCCGCTTCTGTTTTTCTCGCCACCATACTCGCCAGCCGGTGAGCTTCCACTGTTTTGCTCGCCAGCGCTCGCCAGTTGGCTCGCTTCAGTATAACACAACCCTTGTGTTGTCATGAACCCTAGTGCAACAACTCTATGCCATCATGAATCACCATTAACGATTAATGGTTCATGAATTCAATGAATGATAGTTAGTATATCAAATATATTCTAACTTCATTATTATCCCTTGTATCACATACAAGTCTCTTGATCAATTAAAATTTAATTCCTCAATTTTATCTTGTTAGGTATTTTAATCGAATTAAAACAAAAGGGAACAAGATATAACAAACATCATAACCATGGTTTCGTAAGTGGCTGTGATACCACTGAAGGAAAATAGGATTAGTAAAGCAGCGGAATTTCAAAAAATTTCCTTAAGAGATCCTTAAGAAGGGGCATGATCATGTGTTTAGGATTTTACCTCTTGAAGCGTAGAACCCTTGAATTACGGACGAGGTGATCACCAACGTTGAAGGTAGAACCGCAACGTCTCTAACTAGTCCACACGAACAGCTTTTCTCCAATCCAAGTGCTAGCTTGTGATTGAAGAACTATATGAGAGAGATAGAATCTAGAGAAAATATTAGGATTCACGTAACCCTAATATTCTTTATGAAAAATCTTTTGTATGATTTTCTCAAGTGTGAAACTCCTTTCACTAGGTTTATATTTATAGATCTTTCTTATATTGGTCTCCAAGACAAAGATTTAAAACAAAAAGCCCACCATATCTTTTATTAGGGCGCGCGCCCTCATGAGTCATCATACTCATGTGCTTGTGATATTTTATCACAAAACATATCTATCTCAAATGTACCGTACCTTACGGTGTTCTCTATCTCTCAATATACTGTCCTTATGTGTGTGACCCTGTAGGTTTCCATAACGTTGGCAACTATATTAAATCTCCTATTTAATATAATAAACAATGAGCGGTATCTAGCAACACATCATTGCTACCCAAGTTATGAGAAATTATCATGTGATCAAAACATAACCTAAGTGATAATATGCGTGTATAATTACCCCTTTGCCCTTATGTCTATATTGAACACAAGGCATAGACCATGTCATCCTTGTCCAGTTCAATATTTGGCCCATAGACATTTATCCTGTTATGTAGGATTGGCAAATTCCATCTAGGACACTACTGTCCCTCAACATGCTTTATAAAGTACCCATCTACTGCCTTTATGATTATCCAGTTACGGATAACGTTAGATCAGTGATAAAGCACTTGACTCCACATCTAAGGTACATAGTGGTTTCAGGTCTAAGGGTGGCTTACACCATTATCACCATGAAAGTAACTTATGACACATTACATAACATTCCATGTAGTACTCTCATAGCGGGTCAATACAATATAAATATTACTCCTAATATTTATATCTATGTCAAGACTTGATAACTCCTTATCCTATGATCCATGAGATGCGATCATCAGTCTATCTTCATAATAGTCTTTATGCTTTAAGGTTATCCCACCTCACCTTAAAGCTCGACTACGGATGCTTTAAGAATAACGTCCTTGTGTTTAATTTAATCTCATGATTAAGTCACAGTTAATATTAAACGGACTATTTATTCTAGGGACTTTATTATCTTGGACTCTTACAAACATAATAAAGAAGTGCCTTATATTATTAATAAATAAAACATTATATTATTAATAAATAATTCGATACAAGTACTTAAAAGTATTGGCCTCTAGGGCTTCTAACAACAACACCTCCAACCCTAAGTTTTCCTTAAACATTGAATCCGTCTTCAAGCCTCTTTCAAAGATCCAGCACAATAACTTATCATCAGCATCCTTAACGTCTACAGCAGTCTGTGTAAACCTTTCAATGTATTCTCTAAGTGTTTCTTTCTTCCCATGTACGATGGCGCTCAACACGGATACCGTCTTCGGTTGTTTCCGTCTAGAGGTAAAATGAGATGTGAACTTTCTACACAGTGTTTTCCATGAATCGATGGATCCTTTCGGGAGCGTTTTGAACCATGTCAGAGCGGTTCCCTTTAAAGTGAGGACGAAGAGCTTGCACTTCACGGCGCCACGTGTGCCGTAATAGTCTAGCACAACATCTATGTGCTCAATGTGTTCATCCGGGTCACCGACTCCATCGTAGCTATCAAGCTTAGGGGGCTTCTCCAGGGCTCTAGGTATCTTACAAGTGGAAACTTGTCTAGTGAAAGGATCACGACTACGGGCAGGAGGTGGAGGGGCTGAACGTCCTTCTCCGCGTTCAGAATGGTGAGTCGGAGAACCTTTGTCACCGTCATCACCTCCTCCACGACCCTTCCTGCGTTTTCCTTCACCATTTCCGTTGGCATGTCCGTCACTGCTACAGCGCTGGGACAGAGGCATACCGTTTCTGGAACTCTGAGCTCTGCGTGACTCCGCTTCATCAGCAGCATTCTTGGATTTTGTCTTCGTCTTCCCGGAAGCACCCGGGAAGGCGAAATCACTTTGAGCTTTAGCTTGCAACTCCTCTACTCTAATGAGTCTGTCTCTCTGTTCTTGCAATATTGCTAAGATATTCACCAATGTTTCGTTAGTGAGAGTTGCAGCTGCGAGTGTGGTAACTTCAACTTTCGTTTAGGTCTGACGTTGATTGTGAGCAGGAGTGTCTTCGCGAGGTTGTTGTTGCTCTCCAACAATCTGTAAGTGTTTATCAACTTCGTCTTCTTCCTCGACGACTCTAACTTCACTCGCGATTCTCCTGCGGTGGCTTCTAGTGGAAACTGACTGAGCTTCCTCATGCACCGGCGATAACACATGAGGGAAAAGATCGGTAAGGTTTCTTGGGTTAGAGACGGCTCCTCTAACAGTTTTAGCTCCTTTCGAAGCTACCATAGTTATGACAGTGGATTTATTCGTTCAACAAGTATTAGAGCTGGACTGATAAGTGGTGTAGTGAGTAAGAAAGGAAAATCAATAAATGATTTCCCACAGACGGCGCCAACTGTTGTGAACGGTCCAAAAGATCTTAATTTCGTTGAGGAATGATATGGTGGCGTGTGGTGGCAAGCAGCACCTCAGCCTCTTGGAGAGGGGGGGTGCCTGCAAAGAAAGGGACTCCGACGTTCAAGTCAGTATGTGATCAATATGGAGGATTAGGGTTTAAGAGAATCGTACCATAGTGTGGTGTAAAACCACATATTTATAGGCAAATGTGAATATGGATAAGGACGGATTCCGTGTAGGAATCTGGTCCGTTGGAAGTTGTGCCGGTTTATCCAACGGTTGAGATTGGGTTGCGCCTAACTTCCGTACAAGTCAGTGTACAGTAGTATTTATGGTGGAAAGCCCTCGAGGCGCGTGACGGGTGGTTATTGTCATTTGGGCTTGGACTTTATGTGGATATTGGGTCTTTGGTCAGTCCAGAACACTTAATATATGTGAAATAAGTAAGAGGTATTTATTAAGAGATAGAGGGAGTACAACATTTGAGATATGGATTCGTTGTTTTAACTGTTACATGCAATAGTTAATTTCTGTCGTACAAATGTGATCGAATGACCATGATGTATCTAATACTACAATAATTTCACAATTTTGATCTCGAACATTAATATTTAATCAGACGGTTTGGAGAATGCACTAATTTTTTTTTTTACTTGAATGCACTAATTGTATAGTAGGAAATTTGTTTCTCAATATTTGTATGAATATGTTGGGAAAAGTAAAATGTGCCTTTAAAGACACAAGTGATTTAAATAAAAATATATTTATATGAATCGATGCACGTTATTCACTTTTTAAATTTTTCACACATTAATTGCACAAACTTATAAAAATGTTTCTACTTTTTTTTTTGATTACTATTAATACGAAGTTTCTACCGTCGTTAGTAATGACTAATCTCTTGCAGAAAATCTGTGGGACAGGCAAGGTGAATTTTCTCATCCCAATCGAATTTTCTACATACATACAAGGTAGAAATCAAACTAGTGACCTCATGTTAAAATGGACTAAAACCATTACGAATTACCACTTCATTATGGTTTCTACTTTTAATTTTTAACATGTACTCTTAAGATCGAAATGTGCTTACTAAAACGCAGTTTTCTAACTTATTTTTATGGACTAAACTAAACTTTTCCATAAATAAAAGTAAAAACAAAAAAAATTAAACTATCAAGAATTGTTAATTATGATTCACAAAATAGGTTTTTTAAATTATCACATGTCCATTTCACGGAAATCTCTTCTCATTAGTTGAGCACGTTCAAAGGAGACAAAGTGGTTTAGATAAATGATCAAATGACTCTATTTTTTTATTTTGTTTTTACTAATCAAATGACTCTAATTTATACAGTATAATTTGATCAATTTTATACAGTTTTTTTTTTTCAATGTTAATTTTTAATCTAATAATTTAACCATGTAAAATCCATTTCGTTTAATTGGCCTACCTTAATAATTTAAGGGTGCGTTTGATCTGTTAAAAAATAAGATATTGGACAGGACAAGTTCAGTTGTAGTGCGTTTGATTGTGAAACTGTTTCAGGGACTGGACAAATTGGGTGGTAAGGGACAGCACAAAAACAGAAATTCTTGTCCTCCACTAAACCACAGAACAACTTTTTGTTCATAGTACAAATGGTCTAAAATACCAAAATATATTTTCTTCCACCAAATATCATATAAAACAAAAAATTATTCAATATCATAAAAATTTGTCCTATGCTGTTTTATCTTGTGTTATCTTGTGTTGTGCTGTCCAGTACTTAGTATTTAACAGATCAAATACACCCTTAGATATGTATAAAAATAAAAATAGGAGAAGGAAAATTTAGATCAAAAACATTACTAATAATTAATAAATGTTCACATTTTTCTACATCAAAATTGCATATCTCATACTATCATTTACCATAATATGATTAATCTCAGAAATTTGTGTAAATTCACCAGAGGCCCATACCCCATCAGACCCATTAACACGAGGATTAGAAACACATGATAAAATTGAAATTGGAGCATGAAGAATAGCATAAATTACTGAAAAACCACTCCACCCATGCCCATGTTGTCTTCTTCCTCTTTCACCTCCAAATATTGCTACTTCAACCCCCCTTTCCCCTTCTTCAAACATGTTCTCATCAGCCACCTTAGAACTCTTCTTCATCTTATCAAGAAAATTACTATAGCTATTAATTGTAACCAAACTCTAAACTTTCTGAAGCTTGATTAATTTGAAGGATATTTTTGAAATATATAATATAAAGATGTGATGAACTTTGAAGAAAAATTTGATTATATAGATTGAAAGGGTCAACCAACTTCTATTTATGAGGTTTAATTGATAATGCTATTAAGTGGTGGTATTGCTAGTGCTTGTGTTTATCAACAAAAGTTTTTTATGGGTATCTTTTAGCTTAAAGAGCCAACCAACTATCACTAGCATATTTTTTTTATTCATTGATAATTATTGTGGGGTCTATTCAAGCCCAACATGCCGACAAACCTACCTAATACTACAAAATAACTATAGTCTTTATTTTTCAAAATTTGGGTTTATAACTTTACATACCAATTTACTATTTTACCTAACAAAAGGTCAAGCTTTTTGAGGTATAGTACTATAGTTCTATAACTATTATTCATTTTTTGGTACATATTAAAGGGTTTAATTCAATTGAAGCTAAATGACAAAAATGTGAGCTAGCTAGCTATAACGTGTGGTAATTCTAATCAATCATTTGGATGAGTAACTTTAAAAGAGAATAATCAATTACAATCCCATGATTTTTCTTTATGTAGACATTGCATGTGTTGAATGGTAACAAATTATTAGTGTTGATGCAAAGTTGTATAGATTCCCCACAAATTTAATCTATGTTGGGGAATCAAATGCCGATACAAACATGTGATTGAGACTTATGTGGTAGCATAGATTAGTACCATTTTTTTCCACTAAATAAGACTTTCATGGTTATCTACCTATCTATATTCCTTTCTTGAACCTTGAAGAAAGCCAAGATACGGATAGATATGCATATTATTATGAATAAATTAATAAAGAAAATCAAGCTATTGGATTTTAAGCGAACCATATTAGATTTGTATAATATTTCTCAATATGGTACATGATCTTTGTACTTAGGGAGTGGTCTTGGGACAACTTGCTGATGCTAAAGGATCAGCTAGCTGGCCATAGTGGTCCCTTAGTGGGAAATAAGATTTTTTAGGATGCAGTATGTGGCAAATGCCCTAAAAAACTGGATATTTGAAAACATGGTTGATATCTGTTATAAGGGATTAAAATTTTCTGCTGTGAAATTTTAACCACTGATTGTATTTACCGCTCACAAATAAAGTCAATTAAGGGAGATTTGTGTTGAGTTTTAAGTGTGAATGGTTAAATTTTACGTCAATTATGAGTAAAAAAAAATGTTAGATTTATAAAAGAGATGACTTATTAATGGGTGAGATGTGACGTCTCTTTTTTTTGTGGTCATCGAGCATTGATTTGTTTTTATTAACTCCTTATTAACCATTACCTACTTTAGGCTTTGTTTGTGGTTTTGTAAAAAGGAAGAAACAAATGGAAGAAATAGATGATGAAACTCAAAAATTGGAGGGGAGGAGTTCAGAAGGGGAGCAGTTGGAGGGTTAGTTTTTCTTCATAACATAAAACTCCCCCAATTTGATTGAACTCAAAAATTGTATTGGATGGAGGTTTGGAGGGTTTATATGAATTTTTCAAATTTAATTAATATTATTATAATATTCTTAAATTTATAATATATTAATCATAAGTATTTATTTTTCATTCTCTATAAAAAAATACTTTTTCAAAAAATATAAAATATTTCTCTATTTTTCTCTTTATTTCCCTCCCTCCAAAACCCTCCCCTCCATTCTCCTCCAAACTCGCAAACAAAGCCTTAGAGTCTTGAATGTTCTTTGAAATGTAAAATCCCAAATTACAATGTTTTTTTTGATCTAGACCAAGATCAAAAATCTTTCAAGCTATACAAGTTTATCTCCACCTTCTCTTCTAAGGTAATCTCTACATTTCCTTCTAAGGTAGTCTACCTTTCTTTTTAAGGTAGTTGCTCAACCAATTGTTACGTATTCTTGAGCAAGTTCTCTTTTTACAAATAATTGTTCGGGTCTAAAGGGATTTTAACAATAAACTAAACCAAGTTTATATAGCTTCTAAGTAACTGTAAATCTCTCTAAAATCACACAATAAGATTGCTGATCCAAGTATGCAATTTGGAAGCCTTGGAGTAAAAGATATCAAAGAAGAGTTGTTTAAATTCTTGTGCTTTAAAGACAAGTGTAGTAAGATTGATGTTGCTTTGAAACTCTTATTTTGCTTCTGCCATGAGACAGATAATTTATAGGATTGGAGCGCCTTTAAAAGCTTGTAGAGAAAGCAAGTGATGAGCAGAGAATGTTAACTAGTCGTTATGCCTTTATTGAAGTAAACTTGAGAATGATCAAGGAATGTTCTTCTAGAGGAGCATGTTAGATGATCAGCTGGCATTGTCCTTCACTTACTTGAGAAGCAAGCTTGACCATTGCAATTCAATTTGACACGTTTTGCAGCTGCTGTGACAGAACAATGCTTCCAGTCAGAATGTTCTGAGAATGTTCTCACTTAATGTGTGTATTTTCTTTGAATGATCTCAATAGAACAATGGGAGAATGGTGGGGGGCAGCTATTTTACAAGTACATGCACGTACATCCTTAATTGGAGAGTGTGTAGCTTTTGTTGGAAAATGATCATTATTAAATGTTCATTAAGAAGTACATGACAACTATGTGATTGAAACTTGTTGTTGCTTCCTTACTGGTCTATGATCATTACAAGAATTTCTGCAATTCTGAACGGCCAAAAACCGTCCCAAACAGCCAAAAACCGTCCAGAAAATAAACTTTTTAGACTGCCACGAGACGGCCAAGTGGCGTTCAGAATTGAGGCGTCACGAATTTTCTGGACGTTCTAAGCCGTCCAGAAACGAGAACCAAAAAACGGACCACATTTGGGACGGCCTAAACCTTCCAGAATGTCTGACACAGTTGACCATTCCAGCATACGTTAGGGACGGTCCAGGCTGTCCAGAATAGGCCGCCTGTGATTTAATTAGGGACGGTTTTGGCAGTCCTAAATTTAAATCTGATTTAAAAAAAATTATTTTAATAATACAAATAATTATTAATTAATATATTTTGTAATTATTATTATTTTAATAATACAAATAATTATTAATGAAATTTTATTTTTATTCCAAAAATTAATTATAATCAGTTTTTTAATTTTATGTTTTAGTATAATTAATTTCTTTTTAATTTCGAAAATTAATTAATAATTAAAATAAAATTTGAAAATTAAAGTTATTTTTTTGTATATTAAATTTAATTAAAGTTATAATTTTTCTACCAAAACAAATAAAATTAAAGTTTTAATTTTGTGTTTTTCTTAACTTTTAACCGGTCCAAATAATATTAAAATACATGAAGTAACTAATTATAAATCATAATCAATATCAAATCATTAATATTAATAAAAAAAAAATATAAAAAAAAAAAAAAACAGTAACAATTTTAACGAAAATGTATAGAGTGATAAGAGTTTGAAAAGGTATAGAAAATTTTATGAGAAGTTTGAGAGAGTGATGATAGATTTGTAAGAGTTAGAGAGAAGATTGAGAGAGAAAGAAAAGAGTATTATGAGACTGAAATTGAAAGTTTTGAAGTATGATATATATATATATATATATATATATATATATATATATATATAAACTGATAAGTAACCGTTGCAGTCGCTGGAAAAATTAATGTTGCACACAATTCCGGACGGCCGAGATCGTCCGTATATTTTCACTGCTTTTTTCGAATTTCAGAACGCCATTCCGGACGGCTAAAACCGTCCCAAATTTAAGACAGTTGAAAGTTTGAATCCGTCTAATATTCCAGACGGTTTAGGCCGTGTAGAATTTGGAACATATAATTTGGGACGGCTTAGACCGTCTGTAAATCAGGAAATTTAATTTTAAAATAATCATTAAATTCTGGACGGTTTTAAAGCTTTTTGGGACGGCTTTGCCTGTCCTAAATTTTGAGACGGCTAAAACCGTCCAGAATTTATTTTAATGATCGTTCCAAATTTGCAGTATTCTTGTAGTGGATATTTTTCATCATAATAAATTGAAAATACCAATTTATTATGTTAAGTCAAGAACATTCTTGTGCACATGCTTCACTTGATTCACATGTGATGGCTTAACAGGGAAAGTCCCATAATCAATTTAATCACTTTCTTGCTATGAAAGAATTTATTGTTGTAGAGATCTTGTGATTAAATGTCCATGAAAAATACTTCTTTGTCTTGTCCATATGTCACTTAAAATAAATAAGTGATTTTGCTTTGAAAGACAATTATGTTGCAGACCATAGAACATTCTGAGAATGATGACTGATGTTTTTATATCATTCTTAGGGCATGATATTATTATTGCATAAAAAATTCAATGGTTCCTATCTTATTTAAAACACTCGAGATCACTTGTTAGATAACACAATGACCAAAATTATATTTAAAATATAATTAAGATGTTTGTTATCTTGTACCCAAAAAAATATAATTAAGATGTTTGTTATATTTAAACATTAAATTGGGATTTTGCCTCAACAGAAATTATTTTTTCGATTTCCAGAAGAAAAAAATGTTCTCAATTTTTTTCTATTTCGAGAAGGAAAAAAAAGTTCTCAACAATTTTTCTAATTTCAAGAAAAAAATGTTCTAGATTTTTCTTTTGGTTTTGAGAAAAATGTTGGCGATCTTTTTAGATTTCGAGAAATAAAAATCTCGAATTTTTTCTATAACTAAAAAAATGATTAATTTTTTTTTCCGATTTCAATTAAAAAATTCTCAATTTTTTTTTTCGATTTCAAGATGGAGATAAGATAGAAGCTTGAGTGAGAGAAGGTTGAAAGATGAAGCGTGAATTGAAAGAAGCATGAAAACAATGTGCAGAGAATTTGCGAATTCCCACTAATTAGAGATATTTCAAAATCTCTCATTTTGGGAAGAGTAAAATGTCTTACAAAATACATAAATTTTGAAAATGCTTCAAATATTCTATCCAAACAGTGTAATTAGATGTAAGTCGTTTGAATTACCTCAAAAAATTACATGTTCTCAAAATATTCATCCAAACAAACTCTACAAATTTAGGTTAAGATGCGTCGTCCAACTCACTTGTTTCGTTGCTCTTGTTCCAATATAAAATTATAGATTAGTTTTAAAATATATATACATTATTGTATAAGGTCTTTTTGTCGTCCAATATATTTAGAGACATAAAACAAATTTTATAATGAAGTCTTTTAAATTAAAATAAAAATAACATAAGGTTATGGTGCCAACTAACCTAGTAGTTAATAGTTACATTATGGTGCGGACATTACATTTTATTTGCAACAAAAGCTTAGCTCAGTTGATATTGATATCACATTGTATTAATCCTTTAATTCTTCAGAAAAGATGTTTAAATAGTTCAGAATTCAACTATATGATAATAAAGTCTCACCAAATGCATCACCATAGCTTGAATTTCAAATCAAGCTAAAACTTATATCATCACATCATTAGATCAACATTATTAAGTTACAAGATACAAGCAAACTTTATTCAATATTTTTCCTCACCATTTTACAAGCAAACTTTATACAATGTTTAAAGAAGTTTTACTTGTAGTGACAACGATATTTGTCACTAAAAGTAAGAATTCGTATGCAAAACTTATGTAGGGGTGAACTCCAGAAGTGTGTAAAGTATAAAATTGAAATATTGAATGGTTCGTAGGGGTGAGAGATAATTGTAGAGGTGGGAGGAAAGAATTTCTCATATAATTTGTCTTTTGCATGTAGGCCTGACCCAAATTTCCCTAAAATTTCAATCACCAATTAATTAATTAAATTATTGAGGCTTGGGCCCAAAATTAATTATCTTTATAAAAAATACATAAAAGAAAATTTCCACCTACCACATTTCTAGTAAACTACGGAAGTGTATTTTCAGACGGTATTTTTGTTTACATCTACAAGGCTCAAAAACTTTAATTTTTCAAGATGTATACTTTCAAAGTAATTTTGAGGTTGAAAAAGTACCTCTAAAAAAATTATAATGATGTCATATGATATATATCACTCTTACAAAAGGTAAAAAAATCGAGTTCAAATAAATTTTAAGCTTATATATCTATATTTTCATCTAAACAACTACTACTTAAAAGTAATTTATATAGACCACATTAATCAATTATAAATACATTAATCAATTTTAGGAAAAAAAAAAAAGAAGTAATTTTTATAAAAAATATTTGACTTTTTAAGTTCACATAATAATTGAGGTATCCGATCAATAATATAGACCACATTAATCAATTATTCAAATATAAAAGATTTGACATCAACTATTCAATAATTGAAATTTCACCTAAAACGATACTTATTTCTCACACTCTTACATGACAATATCGATGCCACTAATTTTATTTTTTATATTAATCATTTGCTTCATAGGAGAATATATTCTAGTAGTTAAGAATTCGGCCTCAAGTAAGTAAAACATAATCAAGTGCATCATAACTTAATAGTCAAATCAAGCTACAACTTATATCATCACATTATTAGATCAACATTATTAAGTTACAAGATACAAGCAAACCTTATTCAATATTTTTCCTCACCATTTTAAGGAGAAAAAGGGAAAAGGAAGAATATGAAATTGCATAAGAGAATGGACCATTTGCCCAAAAGGCCAAAAGCTTAAACCTAAGACAATATACAACATTAAGAAAACAATTAAATTAAATTATTAACATGCCAATTGATCTCTAAAAGAAGATATTTCCTCAAAGATTGGAAGTCTTCTTGATCTAGTTGGGCTCCACACATTTAATAATCCATCAATTCCTCTCACAAGATCATCATCAAGGCCCAAATCATCCATAAACTTAGGTTGAGGCAAATTTGCACTCAATTCCACAAGCAATTCTTCAGCTCTATTTTTGGATTTAATTTCATCAGATCCTTGAAGCTTTCCTTGTAAAACTTGTTCAAGAATTAAATAAGCTTCTTCATAACGAGATTGTCTCATTAAGCATGAGGCTAAGTTCAAAGCCTTATTGGAATCAGCATCTATCATTTGGGCTTTTTTGAAAACCACCTCAGCCATCATATAGTTTGTCTTTTGCATGTAGGCCCAGCCCAAGTTTCCCTAAAAAATTTCAACCATCAATTAATGTGTTAAATCATAGTGCTTTGGGCCCAAAATAATTTTTTTCATAAAAAATAAGAAAAGAAAATTTCCCACCTACCACACTTCTAGCAAACTACGGAAGTGTATTTTCAGACGGCATTTTTGTTTACATCTACACGGCTCAAAATCTTTAATTTTTCTAGATGTATACTTTCAAAGTAATTTTGAGGTTGAAAAAATACCTCAACAAAAAAGTTATATAATGATTTTATAATGATTTTATATAATTCCAAGTTAAAATAAATTTTACGCTTATATATGTATATTTTCATCTAAACAACTACACGAAATTTTCAAATATAAAAAAATTGTTATTTTTTTTCAGATCCTACAACATAGTTTGTTTATATTTTAGTCCTTATTATTTTATTTGTGTATTTGTAATAATTTTTCATTTTGGAATTAGTCCTTTTATGATCTTATATTATAGGGACTAAATAGTGTCCAATTAACTTAAATCACCAACATATGTTTGGTTTAATCAAAGCAAAAAGATAAAAGTGTAAAGTTAGATTATAAAAAAGTCAATAATTGAAGTACCAATAATCTTGCAGTTTCTTGCTTGATAGAAACTTGGAACTTCTTGCCATGAGAACGAGCAGTCTTTGTCGTCCTTCCATTAAAAGCCTCACCTTGGTAGATAAGCCTTAGCTTTCTTTTCAATAATTCAATTTGCTCTTCTATTCTTCCACATTTCTGATTTTCATAATTAAAAATTTAATTAGTTTGATTGATGATATGACTATTTTAACTAATCAAAACCTTATTACCAACTGACACATCAGATGGAAGACGTGATAAGTGTCTAAGTTTCTAAGATATGAAAATCATATCTTATTTACAAGCCAATATAAATAACATAGAGTGATAATTTACTGACTCTATAGTTTAGACTTAGAGTACTAGTTAATAATACCATAAATTAAATGTAAGGTAGATATGATAAATGAACATTATACTTTCACTAGCTACAATAATAAATAAAAAATAATTTTTTAGATTCATCGAATAACTGATGTATCTAGTCTATGTTATAGACCAAATACATAAATTATTCAATGAATTTAAAAAATAAAATTTAACTTATAATTGTGTTTAGAGGGAGTATACTACATCTGGTTCTAAATACACGAATAAATTAGATTAACAAAAATTGTTGTATTAAGTCCAAATTTTGATTTAAATACATCAACTTTTGTTAACAATTTTTTTCCGTATATTTAGGTACAGAGGGATTATATGTGTATAATTAATATGATAAAACTTAATATGAATATACCTTGTAAAGATCAAGAAGCACATTATCAAGTGATTCTTGAGAATGTTTAGAGCAAAGACCTCTAAAAGATTTGATAGCTTCAATAGCTTCTTCAGCTCTATCTAATTGTTTCATCACAACAGCCATATCCTTCAAAGCACTATCCACTTTGTCACCAGAATTAATTGCCTTCCAAAAATACACTATAGCTACTTCTGGATCTTTATCCACCAGCTGTTCATTTCATACACATTTATATCCAATTAAATTACAATAATTAGTGATTATTTAATCAATTGTAATAAAAATTATGTACAAAGAAAACTTCATCTTGGTATATAGTTAAGAAATAGACATCCTCTTATGAGTTAAACTCAGTTGTTAGAAAAATTACATATAATTGTTTATACTTTATACACAGTTATTCACAAGAGAACTAAACTTCAAAATTTGATAATGTAAAAACATTGAATATTTTCATGTAATATAAGGAACAAAAGGAATCTTAAAAGAGAAATAATGAATATCCTTGAATCTGTATGATTCTCTGTCTGAATCTTACAAAAGGTCATATATACCAGTTATAAGATTTAGGAATTAAATTTTACTCTGTCACAGTAAAATGTACAATAACTGAAAAAAAAGTAAAAAAAAAAAAATGTTGCAAATAATTAACACTTCAACTTAAAGTCAAAGATTTAAAATATAATAAAACTATACAGTACTATATACACTACTTTTTGTTAAATCTGCAAATTAAAACCAATAAAACAAATGATCCTGAAAACTTTAAATATGGTGCAATTTTCACATATATACATTGATGCATATAATTTCAATTATACAAAACAAATCACAATTAATCAAATTAATCAAAACTAAAATTGAAATTAAAAAAAGGGTATACCTGAGCATGTTTAGCTTTAACATAAGGACTATCACCATAAGGAACCTTATGAATAACATGATAAAGATCATCTTTTTTTCCTTTGGAACTTTTCTTCAAGACACTAATTCCTTCCATTTCTTAGAAACAAAGATACTCTTTGAGAGGGCACATGCACCTGGACCTTATGATGAAGATGTGAGAGATTCAGTGAAAAGAAGGGTCTACTTCATAAAGAAAAACTTGGGACATAGGAAGATAATATATACAAGAAAATTGGGATGATTACATCTATATGAATCTAGATTGGGGGTGTGTCCACATTCCTTTTGACATCATTTTTTCCTATGCTAATTGATAATTGACACGTGTCATATTTTCATTAAACATTGTTTGAGGTTTTTTTTTGTTCTATATATTGTTTGAGTTTTCTTTTGGGATAATTTATTGTTTGAGTTTTTTTATTAGTGTTAACAATATTGCTATATTGGTTGTAACCAAACAAAAATAATGCTATATTCGTTATTTTTTATTAAAAAGATATACTCATTAGGTCAGATTTTAGGTGTGTTATTTGCATTTTGCATTTTTCAAAAATTAATAATATTCATTTATTCAAATTGAAATAGTATATCGATACAATATATATATCCGCTAAAATTAAAAAAAAAAATCTACGAGCAAATTCACAACATCCATGTTAATAGCATAAAATGACAAAATACAAAAGCATATATATACATATGACTATATTCAATCTCCATAATACTATGTCTCCGGAACTACAATGTAAAAGACGCCAAAGTCATTGATTGGATCTGCACTTGATCGAAGCTAATATGATAATCTCAACCGAACAAATACTTATACGAAGCAAGAAAATATACAACGCCGCACAAAGACGACGAACACACCAATACTGTACAAAGACGATGAACACACCAAGGCAGCACAAAGACGACGAATAAATAAACGTCGCACTATGACAACGAATCACAAAATAAAATACAAAATAAATGTGAAAATCAATTATTTCAATAAAAGGGAAAGATAAAAATGAGTTAGAGGGGTGATTTGTTGTCTTGATTCAACTATAAAATAATTTTTACTTATTTTATTGTTCTTATCATTAGAAAAAAAAAAAGTTAAACTTTAAATTTATTGAATAAAAGATATAGACTATGCGCCACTTTTGCACTGAACCTAAAAGGTGGGAAAAAAAATAGATTTAAATACAATTTTGGTACTTTATTTTTATTTTCTTGAAATTAATAAACATAATACTGATGCTCTAAAAAAATAATTTCAGAGACTAAAAATTTACAAAATGAAAATTATAATAAAAGATAGACATTCGTCAAAAAGAAAACACATAAAGATTATACAGATTAACAAAACTTAATATATCTAATTTACATTATAGATTAAATATATTAATTTTTATTGACTTAAACGCATCATATAAAAAATAGGAGAAGAGGTATATAATTTAACTAAGGGTCAGGGATAAAGTGCTCTATCACTATTGGATCCCTTATGTTGGTAGTTAGAAACTGGATCTATCGATCTTAAGTTGATGAGTATTAATGGAGGATTTAGATTCTATTATTGCATGTTTTCCACATTAACACGGACAGTCATATTGGTGGTTGTTTGATTGAAATTAAATAATAAAAGATTTCTGGCCTGAATTGAAAGAAGATTTGGTTCGATTTTTTGCTGGGTTTCATAGAAATGATCGTCTTGTTAAAGGAATTAATTGTACTTTCATTGTTCTTATACCAAAAGTAGATTCTCCTCAACGTGTCGTAGACTATCGCCCAATTTCTTTGGTAGGTTGTGTCTATAAAATTTTATCGAAGGTGTTAGCAAACCGTTTGAGCTTGGTTATTGGGAGCGTGATCACTGAGTTTCAATCGGCATTTGTAAAAGGAAGGCAGGTTTTGGACAGCATTTTGATAGCGAATGAAATTGTTGATCATGCGAAACAGCGAAAGAAGGAAGTGTTAATGTTCAAAGTGGATTTTGAAAAAGCTTATGACTCAGTGGAATGGAATTATTTGTTTTCTGTCATGGTTAAAATACAATTTCCTGCTCAATGTTGTCGATGGATCTCTAAGTGTGTTAGATCTGCTTCTGCTTCAATTTTGGTGAATGGTAGCCCGACCGATGAGTTTGTATTGGAACGGGGGCTTCGTCAAGGGCACCCGCTGTCTCCGTTTCTCTTTCTTATAGCAGCAGTGGGCCTTATTAGTTCGATGATGTCTGTTGTGGTTCAGTCTGGTTTCCCTGTGGGGAGGGATAATTTTCTGCGTGTCTCTCATTTGCGGATGATACGTTGTTGATTGGTTGTACAAGTTGGGAAAATGTGCATGCCATCAAGGCTATTCTGTCACTTTTCGAGTTGATGTCCAGATTAAAGGTTAATTTTCATAAGAGTTTATTGGTCAGGGTGAATGTTGCCGCATCTTGGTTGGCAGACGCAGCTCAGTTATTCGGGTGTAAAGTTGGGGCTACTCCTTTTCATTATCTTGGTATTCCGATTGGGGGTAATCATAGAAGAATTTCCTTCTGGAAACCTGTTGTTGATACAATTAAATCTCGGTTAACTTCTTGGAAATGTCGAAATCTGTTTATGGGTGGCCGATTGGTGCTTCTCAAAGCCGCTTTGTCCTCTATACCAGTTTATTTTCTTTCTTTTTTCAAGGCTCCCTCAGGTATTGTTTCTCTTATTGAATCTCTTTTTAAATCTTTTTTGTGGGGTAGAGAAGGGGAGGCTTGCAAGATACACTAGATTATGTGGGATAATGTGTGTTTAGACAGGAGGCAGGGTGGGTTGCGGATAAGGAAAGTGAGGGAGTTTAACATAGCTGTGTTGCGCAAATGGTGTTGGAGGGTGAAAACGGAGGAGGAGGGTTGTGGTTGCGGGTCTTGAAACATAAGTGTGGGGCGGAAGGAGGTGCGTTGAAAGATGGGGGGGGCTAAGGCATCGAACTGGTGGAAGGATGTAGTGGGGATTCGAAGTGGTTCTTTTAATGGTATTGGCAGGTGGTTTCAGAGGGATTTGCGTAGGGTGGTAGGTGATGGGGAGAACACCTCGTTTTGGAACGATCCTTGGTATAGCGACGGGGTAACTAAGAGGGAGCGTTTTCCGAGGTTAGCTGGGCTTAGTGAGGAGCCGGAGCTGTCGGTTGGGGAGCTTTGTAGGAGGGGGTGGGGGAAGGAGGATGGGTGTGGCAACGACCTCTGTTTGTATGGGAGGAAAATTTGTTGGGAGGGTGCTATGCTTTGTTACTTAATGTTGCTTTGTAGGATAACATGTTAGACAGGTGGAGTTGGAATGGCGGGACTTCTACAGGCTACTCTATTAAGGAGGCATATCAGTCGTAGGTTCAACCGGGTACAGGTGCAATCCCAGCGGTTCATGCGTTTGATCTAACTTGGCATAAAGTGGTTCCGTTAAAGGTCTCAGTTTTTGCATGGCGGTTCTTGCAGAATAGGTTTCCGATTCGTGATAATCTACTTCACGGGGGTGTTATATCAGCTGGGTCTAATCAATGTGTTTTTGGATACTCAACGCCTGAAAACTATTTCTCATTTGTTTTTTGTATGTGAGTTTGTTCAAAAGGTGTGGCAGGGTTTGCTCCAATGGTTGGGTGTCCAATACCTTATTGTTCATTAATACTTTTAAAGGTTTTTATTAAATTTTGTGGTTAGCCTCGATTAAGATGGTGGACCAAATTCGACTTCATGTTTGGTGGTGGTTGATGTTGGAACAAAAGTGGTTCTGACAATTATCTGCTTAAGTTTTGATGATAACAAAGTATTAATGAACAATAAGGTATTTTAATATTTAATCTAAGCATGCAGGAACATTAGTGAAAAGTCAACATGCACTGAAGCTTAGAATTTCTGATGACTTGATCAGAAGCGACAACGCAAATTCTGATGATATATCAGAAGGATGATCATCAGAAGCATAAGTCATCAGAAGCATACAACACCAGAAGTTGTACTGGGAGTGAAGACTTCTGAGATCAGTCTTGCGCTGGAAGATTCAAGAAAGGATATCACATGGTTAACTTAAGAATGTGCATCATCGAAGACTGATTTCTGAACTGTTTCATCAAAGCAGATTATTGGAAATGTTTCAAAAAGTTGACCCTGAGTATGCAAGCATTTTGAGTGAACCATACAAAGTGGATAAGAAGATAATCAATGAAGCAACACTGATCAATAAGAAATTTATTGAGAAAAGTGAAGTGCGACACCCTGACCATCCTTTGGTTCCAAGCAAGGAAGACTTCATATATAATCCTGATTTCCCAATGATCTCTGAAGGTGATGCTGAGCATGTAATTCAATTCATGATCAAAGATGCTGCATCAAGGGGAGTTCAAATTGACATAAGTCAAATTCCTTCACAACAAGAGTATGAAGAGGCTTTGGAAAAAGCAGGATATGGTCTTAAAACAAGGAAGAAGAAGAAGAAGATTGTTAAGGAAAGCAAGCATGTTGTGAAACCTAAACCTAGCAGAAAACCTACAGTGACTGCACCTGTAGTGGAAGACAAAACTTTGAGGCCTGGAAAGAAGATTCATTTTGCTTTAGAAGAAGAAATTGCAGCAAGGACAAGAGAAGCTGCAATCAACAAAAGGAAAGCTGATGAAATGTTGTCAAAGAGGGATGGAAAAAAGACTCCCAAGCCTAAGCTGATTCTGCAGTCAAGCAGTGATGAATCAAGTGATGATGAAGTACAGCTTAATCAAAGGAGGAGATTTGAAGGAAATGCATCAGGTATACCTTCTAACCTCATTATTGATAAATCTGTTAATGATCATAATTTGGATAAAGACTCAAATCCTAGGGTAGAAACCTTGATTAACATTCCTGTTGGTTCTGATGATGTACCTATCAGTACTTTGCTAGATAATTCACCCTTAGTTGTCCAACCCTTGAATGTTGCTGATGCATTACTTGTCTCTAAACATAATGTCATTACCGATACCATTATGTCAGATGTTCAACCTCTTCAATCACCTCTTCCCACTCAAAATGTTGAACCTACCATTCATCAAGAAAAACCATTTGATCCTTTTGATGACACCCCTGTCTCTCCAGAAGAAACATGTCCTACCACTTACAAATGAACTAGAAATGACCAATCAACCAGAAAAAGCTGTTGAAACACCTATAAGTGAAACTGTTGAGGGCCATGTTGTTGAAACAACTGATCATGTTCCCACTCAACCTCCACCTAAGCTCCCTGTCTTTCATAATGTGTCTTCTGACTCATCATCATCTGAGTCAGACTCATCTTCGTCATCATCATCCATTGGAACACCTCCACCTTTTGTCAAGAAAACTCAAACTGAAGTTGAATCCTCTCCACCAACTGAACTAGCTCAAAATGAAAACTTTGCATTAGAACTCCATCAAACCCACTCTGAATCCCAAATTAGTGACCTTCTTTTCAGACAAGCCCTACCTTATAAGGCCTTGATTGCTAGAATCAATGACTACTATGTTGAACCATCTGTCCCATTTTATGATCAATTAACAGAACTTATCAAAAATGATGGTTAAAAGGTAGAATTCTTTGCATCAAAATCAATACTTGTTGCTGATCAAGTGGCTTGGAAAACGGAGGAATTGTTAAAAAGTGTGGTTAGGGTTGTGCAAGCTATCTCAAGGAGGACAATCAGAAAGCTAGTTCTGGCTAAGAAAAGAGAGCGTGAGGAATTAGAGAGTGCAAATGTCACTTCTACAAGTGAGGTTCTGATGCTAACTAATAAGTCTCATGAAGAAATTGAAAAAGAAAAGCTTGAGGAAGCTATGAGACGTGCTGCTGAACTGGAAGCTAAACTAGCAGAAGAGGCTAGGATAGCAGAAGAGACTAGACTAGCAGAAGAGGATCGATTAGCAGAAGAGGCTAGGATAGCAGAAGAGGCCAGGTTAGTAGAAGAAGCCAGGATAGCAGAAGCAGCTAAGTTAGCAGAAGTGGCTCAACCAGAAGAGGTCATACCAGAAGTTACTGTATCAGATGGTCAAGGTACTTCTGTGGACACAAAGATTGCTGAGATGGAAGCAAGACAGGAACAAAGGTTTGCTGCATTGGAAGCAAAACAGGATGCCCAAGCTGCTGAATTTTCAGATATGAAACAATCCTTGAAGGCTATTCTGGACATCTTGCAAAACAAACCTACTTAACCCTTCTCTCATCTCAAACCTTAGGATATCTATGCACTTATTTATTTTCTTTGGATATTTTGTTTGTTTAGTTAAAACTTAGCGTTTTGTGTTAAAACTGAATGTTGTTTCATTTAATTGCATGTTGTTTGATTACATGGTTGTGATTCTATATAACTGTTTTTTTAAACATCCATGATAAAGAAAATCAGAAGTAACTATTGTATGAAGCAAAGATAACCATTTTATTCAAAATAGTAGAATTGAGAGTACATAAGAATTCAAAAGCTACTACTTAGAATCTAATTCAGACACGGCCGATCCTTCAGATGAAGAGGGTTCTTCTGGATGTACATAAGTCTCTAAAAACCTTGCATAATCAGGATCTGTACTAGTTGAGTCTGAAGAGGATGATGAGTCTTCAGCAGCTATGGGATCATAGGTCCTCAAAAATTCTGCATAATCAGAATCAATCTAATCTGAATCTATTTAGGAACAAACAGTGATTGGTTCTGACGGTTTTATCTTTGAACGAACTCTACAGCTTCTTCTGAGTGGCCTAGATGAAGAAGCTTCACCCTTTCCTTTACCATTTCTTGGTCTTGGACTTGGTGGTTTCTTAGTTTTCTTCTTCTCTACCAATTTCTTCCCATTGATATCTCTTCTATCCTTATCCATTTTCCTACCTCAATGAAAATATGGAAGTGTTGAGATAAATGAGATGGGAAAGTGTTTTATAGAGTTTTGGTTTTTACTTGAGTCAGTCGTGGTCAACAATGTAATTTATTACATGGTTGTAACCACCCTTGACCTTATTCTTTTTGAAACTCATTTTCTTTACTGCATTTACTACGCTTTATACCAAGTTTTTAACGAAAGAAAAGCAGATAGACATATGTTAATAATAAAGGCTGAGATTGGATCATTCTTATTTCAAACAATGGTTATTACAAAAGTACTATTCTGTCTTCTACTCAGAATAGAAATTTGATCCTACACTCTCTTCCTTAATTATAAGCCTATCTCCTTCTAACACGAGACTAAGCCCATTATCATCTATTGGCTTCTTCTCCTTAGCTTTTGAGCGTGCAGTTGATTCCACTGATGAAGTTCTGCCATCTTCACGTTTGGCTTCTGTAGATCTTCTATTAGCTGGATTCTTCTTTCTTGCACTTTCTGAAGCTGTATCCAAAAAGATTTTAGTTTCCTTATTCATTGCTTCTTCTGAAAATGTCTTTTTGCAATGGATAACTCTATCAATGGTTATGCGTTTTTATAGTCATATTTGTGTTGTTTTTCAATACACACCGCTCACATAACCAATCGTTTGCTTAGTCATCTTTTCAAACTCTTCTCTTCTTTTCACGTAAATGTTTTTTGTTGATGACTAAAGGGGGAGTAAGGGTAATTAATTTTGAATGAAAATTAAATGCACTTATACTGAAACTGTCATTACATTTAAGTTTAAATAATGTCTTATGCAAACGTATTATTTTATCTGTGGAGAATATATGTTAAACTTGAAAGAATTCTACATATGATATTTCAAAGAAAAAGTGCAATTTTTCTTAGAAGTATCAGACTTAGGGGGAGAGCTTGCAAAACTCTTTTCCCAAGAGTCAAATATGTAAAAATTAATTCAAATTTAAAATATAATCTTAGACTGAACTTAATTAATCAATGTTTAACTCAGGGGGAGTGTGCAAAACTCAGAAACCTGTTTTAAACCTTGATAAGTTAATTCAACAATCATTGTAAATTAATACTTAGTTTGTCATCATCAAAAAGGGGGAGATTGTTGGAACAAAAGTGGTTCTGACAATTATCTGCTTAAGTTTTGATGATAACAAAGTATTAATGAACAATAGGGTATTTTAATATTTAATCTAAGCATGTAGGAACATTAGTGAAAAGTCAACATGCACTGAAGCTTAGAAATTCTGATGACTTGGTCAGAAGCGACAACGCAAATTCTGATGATATATCAGAAGGATGATCATCAGAAGCATAAGTCATTAGAGGCATACAACACCATAAGCTGTACTGGGAGTGCAGACTTCTGAGATCAGTCTTGCGCTGGAGATTCAAGAAAGGATATCACATGGTTAACTTAGGGATCATCAACGGTTAAGTTCAAATATGTGTGAAGGAAAATCAAAGCACGTTACAATATTATCTTGGGAAGATAATATATGCATTAGTCATTTTCCCATTACCGCATTTGAACACACACAAGGTCTTAACCTGCAAAGTGAAGTCAACAAGTTTCCTTGTTGAGCTTAATCACATGTGACCACCTAGAAACTGCTCCAGCGGACAAAACAACTTGACAACGGTCAAATCTGCAACGTCTCTATCTTGTCATATATATAGAGACCTCGTACTTGAAGTCAAGTGTGGATTACAACTTGCAAAACTGATCAAACTCACAAGAAAGCAAACTGAGCTTCTGATAACAAAATAGCATTGCTTTATTCACTTACTGTTCGTTAGAATTCTAAGTGTTGTTCTTGTGTGTTAGTGTTGTAATTTGCCTTGAGTATTTGATTCTTATCAAGTGCTCAAAGGTACCAAAAACAATCTATTTTATCTTAGTCTAGGAAGTCTCTTGTTTGTATACTTGAGCATTGGAAGTCTCTTACTAGTGTGTTTGAGCAACTGTAATCTTAAGTGATTTTTAGTGAACTCCCTTGGAAGTGCAAGGGGATTGGACTACTCTCAACTTGTGAGAGGAACTAGTATAAAATTGCTTGTGTCTCTCTCTCTCTCTTTACTCTCTTTTATTGTGTTATCCGCTGCAAAATCTGATAAGTTCGAAAGAACTTTGAAGAAGTTTTTTAAACTACCTAAAACACAATTCAACCCCCCCTTCTTGTGTTTTTCACACCTTCAGTTGAAGACTAAACGGCAAGACTTTGTAGTTGATTTTAGTTTTTGGCTTTCTAATCCTATATTATGTTTAGGGTGGCAGGGTAGTTGATTTTGGCATAATTTATTTGTGTTCTCCTTTTATGTTCCATGTGGTAACTCGGATTTGTAATGTTTACACTATATACCATGTTAGATGAGCACGCTTTGTGCTAGTGTCACATGTATTATTTAATGCAATTTCATTTGGTTGTTTAAAAAAAATGGAATTTTTCAATTTTAAAAAAACTAAATTTAAAATTTTATACTCTTTAATTTCAACCCAACGACTATTGATGCAGCCGATTTTGTGAAAATGAAAACTTGACAATATAAAAAAAAATAGAATTCTTATGACATAACACCTCATCAGTTTTACAATGAGACATAACTGAAAGAGAAAATTATCTCAAAATAAATGAAAATTTTAATTTATACAATATTAAATGTTTTATGTTGATAAAGATTAGTAACTTGTCCCATAAATTTAGTTCAGTTGGTTGGACATTAGCACGCAATGTATAAGAATCGGGGTTTGATTCGTGGTATATTCAATTATTCATCTTAGAGGTGAAATTCTAGCCATTTGGTTATTTGACTAAAAAAAATAGTAACTTTTTTTATTAATTGTACATTATTCATAGCTTAAAATCAAACTATATTTAACTCAGATTTGTTAGAGCACGAGGGGGCAGCTGGGGATCATCCACACGATGACCAAGAGCATTGATATAAGTGAGTCGGACACCACACTCTTACCCAAAACCTTAAAGCAATGGGTTTATGGGTCCTCCCACTTATAAATGCTCAAGTCTCCACACTTTTAACCAATGTGGGACTTCTCCACTCACACTTGACACTTCTTGAGTTGTTTTCTCAATACTCCCCCTCAAGTGTGAGTCTACCACATATTGCTCCCCCTCACCGTTGAAACTTTACTTTTCTCAACGGCAGCGATTTCTCAACAGGTCATTACTTAGACGGTCCCTTTCTCCTGAACCGAGGCTCATGATACCACTGTTAGAGCACGAGGGGGCAGCTGGGGATCATCCACATGATGACCAAGAGCATTGATATAAGTGAGTCGGACACCACACTCTTACCCAAAACCTTAATGCAATGGGTTTATGGGTCCTCCCACTTATAAATGCTCAATTCTCCACACTTTTAACCAATGTGGGACTTCCCCACTTACACTTGACACTTCTTGAGTTGTTTTCTCAACAAGATTTGGACTAAATATAATTTAAAATTATTCAATAAATTTAAAAAATGATATATTAGTATTAATTAATATGGTAAATAACTCGATGTATATCTTTTATTTTATATAAATAGTGAATACATCCATAGTTAATTTTTTTATGTACATAGATGAAGATAAAATCATCATAAACTCACATAAATAAAATGAAAGGACCGGGGATTGAAACCGATCATGAACATCTAACCTAACAATTTTAATATATCCTGTCAGTTGAATTAAAACTTCTGAATATATAGTTATTACTTAATATATGATGATAAATTTAAAAAAAAAGTGATATATGTCTCTCATTTATATATTCTTAAATAGTTAATCTTATTCTTTTCACAATAAGAGTCACTTCAGTAAAAAGATATGTTAATGTCATTTTCAATTTTATATTCTTTATTGTCAAAATAGTTTAGTAAATAAGTGGGATGTTCAGAATTTAAACTCCAATGACATTGTGATTACTCTATCAATTGAACTTACCTCACGATGACATTTTCAATTTTATATTTATGATCATGAAAAACATACTAATTTTCAATTTTATAAGCCACTAGGTTTGAGTAATACTCCCTTCGATTTTATATATAAGAAAATTTTAACTTTTTTGATTCATTATAAAATAGATGTATATAGACAATAATATTGTCTACATACATCCATTTTATAATGTATCTTAAAAGCAAAATGTTTCTTATATATAAGACCGGAGGGAGTATGTTAAAAAAATTGGGTTCGATTCTCACAACTCTGTTGTAAACTAAAAAATAATATGAAAAATAATTTAATAATTTTGTAACATGTGTGTAAAGTTTCTTGTTTAAATTTTGTTTAATAAATTTTTGTGTGTAAAGTTTTTAAAGGATAGTATTAGTATATTACAATTTAAAATTAAGCGAATATAAAACAAAATAGTCAAATAAATTACAAAATAGACTGATAAATGTCAGTTTCATAAATAGATTTCAATGCATGATTAATTGCTGACGATATCCTGGATTTATCAAAATAAAAGGTAAAGCACTATGAACTTGATTCACATTACTGTCCGCATACATTTTTTGGTCTTTTGTTCAATTTGCATCCAAATGCTTTGTAGTTGAAACTTGGAAACATAATTGATGCTGGTGCAATTTTTATTCACGATTACTTATTCAATTACTACTAAATAAAGTAGTAGTAGTAGTAGTACCTAATTCTTGTCCCAAATAAAAACAGGTACTAGTCCTGATAAAAAAAATACTAGTACCAACAATGAATTAATCAAGTGAGGATTTAGGACCTCTTAAACAGAATTTGGTTATGAAAGAAGAATAAAATTTCAAATTTTTTCGTTATATAGATTTTTTTTCTTATGCATGGCTTAGTTACGTTATATTTGTGTGGAAATTTTTAAATGGTATAGTTTTTTTTTTGACCAAAAATGATATAGTTGGTTTTAAAATGAAGTATTGATCAATTGTGTAAAATTGGTTTTAAAAGGTAAAGTGCAATTAACAATTATGACAAAATGAAGAGTGATTCTAGTAAAAGAAATGATTATAACTTACAGCTCCAAATAATAGTTTTTATTTTTTATATTTTTTTGGTACAATGATAGTTTTTATTTATTCTTTTGATAAACTTAATCACACTTTTGATCCTTTCAATTTTTTTAGTGATATTTTTTTATAATATGGAATGGTTCAACTATTTGCTAAAGCACCTTCCATTGGTTAAGGTGAACTGGACATACATGACTCATCAAATATTTATCCTCCAACAAGCCTCCATGATTTGCTAAAGCACCTTCCATTGGCATTTATGCTTCACAATACTATAAGAGTGATTTTGCTATGTGTTTTTCTCCGTACAGTATGTAGATAGTTTTTATAGTTCCTCTTTCACCGAGTTTTTGTTCCTCTTTCACAGAAGATAGTTTTAAAAATGTATTAAATGTTAAAAAAAAATTAATAACGAAAAAAATGTTGAATTTCATTTATACTTATATTTTTTATGGAGATTTTTTAGGATATATATCAAAGCGATCATAAACTTAAATATATTGTGTCATAAAAAAAAACTTAAATACTCCTTCCATCCCATAATATAAGATGAAAAAAATTTATTTATTTGTCCAAAATATAAGAGATAAGGCATAAACATTTATCTTTTTAAAAAAAATTTACTCTTTTTTTTTTTTGAAAAAAGACAAAATAAATTATATATATCCGAGAAAAAAAAGCCCTCTTGACACAAGATGTGCTAAAAGAGTCTACAGTATTTTACATCATCAAAATGTCAAAACTAGAAAGTAAAAATCAACAAGATAATCAACATGCGAGACCCAAAAAAAGCAAAGGGTTTGACCACCAAGAATGAACATTCACAACTAGTCCTACGTTCCTTGTCTTCATCCACCAAAAAGAATATCGTTTAACCTTTTCCAACATCTGCATAACCTAGCTTGCTGAATTCTTGAAAACACGATGATTTCTATCAGTCCACACAGCCCACACACAGACAAGCCAGATGAGCTGTAGAAAAGATCTTTTATCCCAACGGCCTCCTACTGAAAACACAAATTGAGAAAAGTTGGCAATGGGGATAAGAGGATCCACCGACGAGAATCCAATCCATGATCAAACCAACGGCCAAAGAGACCCAAAAAAGTCATAGCTAAAGAATAAATGACTAGCCGACTCTATCCTGCCACACCTAGAAACGCAGAACTTTGTCTCTAGTAGAAAAATGTTTCTGCTAACCAAGTTTGTCTTCGTCGGCAACCTATCCCGCAAAAGTCTCCAAGCAAGAACCGACACCTTCAAAAGAACTTGTTTGTGCCAGACAAGATTTTCCGCGTCAGTCAAAGTAACCGGACCCTGTGAAATCAAAAGCCGATAAGCACCGCTAACTGTATAGCCCAACTCTAGATTGTGTTGCCACTGCCATGAATTAAAGGACTGAACCTGCATCTGAACACTAGAAAGTAAGGTCAGAAATTCCATCAACATCTTTGCCTCCCACTCTCATAACTGTCTCCGCCAAACCCAAGCCTCCACCTTAAAGAGAACATGTCAGCGACCGTGCTATCTGTATCTACAGCCAAACCAAACAAACGACCAAACCGCTCACGCAACGGATTCCCACCCAACCAAGGATCCGTCCAAAAGAAAGTACCCCTCCCATCCCCGACCTTCCTCATCACGCCCTCCTCAAACCAACCACCCCTAGACCCGCAACACCATCTCGAATATGCACAATCTACCTCCACGAAGACCCCATCCTCCCTCCTACTCGCAACCGACCTCTCTTCAACCCATACCTAGCGATCAACACCCTAAACCACAAACCGCCCCTATCTACTAGCATCCTCCAACACCACTTCCCCAACAGAGCAGTATAGAACTCCCTCACCTGCCTAACCCCCAAACCTCCATATTTCCGACGCAAACAAATATTTTTCCAACTAATCCAAGATATTTTCCTAGATTCCTCACCCCTCCCCAAAAATATTTAATCAAAAGAGATTCAATGGAAGAAATGATACTTGAGGGAGCTTTGAAGAAGGAAAGCGCATAGACAAGAAGAGAGGTCAAAACAGATTTGAGCAAAACCAGACGGCCACCAAAAGACAAGAAACGATTCTACCACCCAACCAACCTATGTCGTATATGTGTCAACACCGGATCCCGAAAACTCAGACGTTGCGGATCATCACCGATAGGAAGCCCAAGGTAAACAAAAGGAACCTTACCCACTTTACAACTCAGCGCGCACGCAGCCTCATTTAACCAATAATCGGGGATGTTGATCCCAACTAGCATACTTTTGTGGAAATTAACTTTCAACCCCGAGGTTAACTCAAACAAAACCAGGAAGGCCCGCAGGGCACAAACATTAGCCCAACCCTAACCCCCATCAGAAGCGTATCATCAGCAAATTGAAGGTGGGAGACGGAGATAGTGTCGTGAACCCCCACACTGTAACCCGTGAACAGATTTCTGTCAACCATAGAAAACATGAGAACATTCAACCCCTCAACCGCCAGCAAAAATAGAAAGGGAGACAGGGGATCCCCCTGCCATAATCCCCTTTCAAGCAGGAACTCTTCTGTTGGGCTGCCATTAACTAACATCGACGATGTGGCTGAACACACATATTCCTTAATCCACTTACGCCACAGTGTCGAAAAAGATATCCTCCGCATCACAGCCTGTAGGTAGCTCCAATCCACTAAATCATAGGCTTTCACAAAATCCACCTTGAACAACATCAACACTTTTATAAGCTTACGAGCCTCGTCCACTACCTCATTTGCGATGAGAATGCCATCAAGAATCAATTTGTCCTTCACGAAAGCAGATTGGGACTCTAAGATAACGCTTCCAATGACTATCCGCAACCTATTAGCTAAAACATTCACCAAAATTTTGTATCGGCTTCCCACTAGCGCTATAGGGAGGAAGTCATTCATACATTGCGAGCTATCTCTTTTAGGAATCAGTGTTATAAAAGTGGAGTGTAAACCCCGGGCCAGCTTCCCGTTACGGTGGAAATCAGAGATAAACCGCATAACATCGCCTTGTAACTCCACCCAAAAATCCTTAATAAAACAAAAATTAATTCCATCAGGACCCGGGCTTTTGTAACTATCACAATCTCATACTGTTGCCTTCACCTCCTCTAGAGTAACAGGTTTGGTCAAGCTACTGCCTTCGAACCAACTCAGCCTCTTGAACTGAAGGTTCTCCACCCTAGGGCGTTCCACGAAGCTGCTTTAAAATGGGATGCAAAATGTGTAAACACTGCCTGACGAACTGGTTCCACACTATCCAAAGAAACCCTGTCCACCAAAATCGACTTAATCGCATTACCCCGCCGGCGGCTTGCCAAGGTCGAATGAAAGAACTTAGAGTTGGCATCCCCTTCCTTAAGCCATAACGACCTAGATTGTTGCCAGCCAATACTAGCATGCAGCCGTGAGAGCGAGTGTATATCTGATGTGATCTCATGTAACTTCTCAACCTCAAAATCAGACAGGGTGGCCTATTCCCCTTTGTCGTCGAGGGCAGATAAACGAATTTTTAAAGCATCTATGCGATTAGGCAAGTTTTGGGTATGAGCTGTGTGCCACTCTTTCAAAGCTACTTTGATTAACTTTAGCTTTTCTTTAAGAACAAATCCTCCCCATCCCGTGACCTGAAAAGACTGCCACTTGTCGCGCACGAACTGTTTGTATCCAGGAATTTCTGACCAGCATTTCAACATCGGTAAAGGACGAGGGCCCCAATTCTCGTCATTTGTCGTTTGAACCAACGGACAATGATCCGACAGCCCCCTCATTTGAGCCACCTGCGTGCAGTTAGGCCAAACCAAGCACCACTCCTCAGAAAGGAGAAACCTATCCAACCTGCTCATCAAGAGACCATCCCCTTTAAACCAAGTGTACTTGCGACCACTCAACAGTAAATCAATCTAAAAATTGTCCTCAATGAATTGATTAAAAGGGGCATGGTCCAGAGCTCGTGTGCCTGTTCGCACAGACCGTCTTTCATCAGGAGATCGTACTGCATTAAAATCTCCGCGCACACACACACACACCTCTTCCCCGTCCACAACTGCAGTCGGCCAGACAAAAAATTCCACAACTCCTGCTTCGCCCCCGCATCACAAGGAGCGTACACATTCGCCACATAGAACTCCTCCCTCGTGCTCTTGAACCGACCATGGCACCATAAAACATGGGCGTGGCTACCCGACGTCCACACCTCAATCTCCTCCCAGTTCCACACCGTCAACTGCCCCTCAGACGCACCAGCCGAAAGACGGAAAGAAAAAGCATGAGGTGAAGGACCCCACAAAGCTGAAACGAGAGTCTCATCACAAAATTGCGCTTTAGTTTCCTGAAGGCACACAATAACTGGATTCTTCTCTCCCACTAACCGACGAACCTCCTTTCTTTTCTCAACCCACCCCCCCCCCCCCCCTTATATTCCAAGAGATAATCTTCAATGATTACTCCCTGCTCCCGCAATACCACCACCACCCAACGTCGTACTTTGACATGTGCTGCCTACCTCTACCTGACCGAGAGAGGACATTAAACATGTTTGCTTTTTCACCCTTAAACGGAACCCCAATAGCTTTCCCAATGTCCCACACATCCTCCACTGCCACTTGATCATTACCTTGCATAACCACCCAATTTTTCCAGTCGTTATTAACTTAGGCAGACGACGTAGCCTCTGTAGAAGACACCTGTCGGACCACCTTACTGGAATGGTTAACCCCTTGCCTACCGCGACGTCGACGAACCTTCTTTTTCAAAACATCCAACACCTCCTTACGGTCCGAGCTAGGTAACTTAGCTACCCTTTTGAGACGAACAACAGGTTGGGGTAACGAATCTTCAGACGACCCATTCCGTGAAGGAGGCAACGCCTCTCTGACCATAACCGGCTTCATATAAGCACCCTTCCGCTGTTGAGCTGAAAAAATAACTCCAACATCACCATGATTATGGTCATGCAACCATTCTAGGCTCCATGCCCTAGAGAGCACAATACGATTCACATCTGGTGGACAAGATTTCGTCCTATGACGACACAGTGGGGACATAACTGCCTCCCCAAAACCCCCATTATGCCTAGGTGCTTCCTCAACAGACTCGACAACCCTTTCTTCCAACCTGGGACATTACTCTCTTTCTTATTTTTTCTATAATCAACAATTAATAAAAATTACTTTTACATCTTTTCATATAACTTTTTAAAAAATAACATACTTCCGATTATTATATTTTAATTTTTCTTAATAATTGTAATTTTTTATTTTTTTTCGTATAATATAAACATTTGCATAAGCAATTTTGACTTTTTTATTCAATTGAACTAGAATGTCTGACGAATTTTTTTTTTAAGCATACGGTGAATTAAAACTATATGAAAAAGAATTTCTCATGAGCTTAGCTCAATTGGTAAAAGATATTGCACAATTGTGCAGAGACCAGAATTAAAATCCGGTATGCTCACTTATTCATCTTTAAGGGATAAATTTCTAGCCACTAAAGAAGAGATAATTTGTTTTCCATCCTTACCTTACCGCTGTGATTTTCTTAACAAAAAATATCCTAGAAAAGTGATTCAGATAAAGACAAAGTAGCAATCATTTGGCTTCATATGTTGACGTCAGTCAATGGAACTTAGACAGGAATCTGGTTATATTCAGTTAGATGCATGCAACATTGAATTGTGAGCTAAACTACGACAGCTCACCGCTGTTGTTTTTCTATCATTTTTGTCAATTTCACCCCATAGATAATCCACGTTCAATCTTCGGGGACAATTTTTAGTTAAAGATTTAAAATGTACTCTTTATTTTGTTTAGTACAATAAAGTACCCCTAATATTAGGGAATTCAAGATATAAGGTTTATGTATTAATGAACTCTTTATAATGAAAAGTCACATGATTTGATCTAGCAATGAAGTGTTTAAGTAATATATATAGAATTTTGTGTTTGATTTTTTACTTCATTGTAAACTAAAAAAACTCTTTATAATCGAAGATGGATAGTGGGGAATATGTACTTTAACTTCAGCGTATATAATTTGATTTTTACGAAAAGCAAAAACTCCACTGATGAGTGGATGGAGAAGATCGTGAGATAGCAACTGGATCAACAAGTAAAAAAGTAGTGGTGTCTGGGTTGTTATACAATTTTTGCTATTATTTTTTCAAACGATATACTTTAAGTTTTATTTTTCAAATGACTTAGAATAATAACATAAACCAAATAAATAATAACATAGTTTTGAAATACAAAATACAACACATAGGTAGAATGAAGTTTACAATCTAATTCAAAATACAAGTCTTAAGTGGTGTTCACCACCAAATACAAATATAAGGGTATGTTATTAGGGGTCGGTTCGGTTCACCGGTTTAGTAGATTGTGAAAATGAAAACCGAGAATCGTAGTTGTGGTTCGGTTCGATTTTTATCCGAACAAAAAAAGTTGGTTTTTTCCAATTTGAATTGGATCATCGATTTAATCGGTTTTTTCGATCCACTTACACCTCTACCCTTAACAAGTCCAACGCCACATAATTACTGGATTAACTAACGTTTGATTGACTGATAAGTTAGTTTATAGTTTATATAGGATAAATTAGTTGATTGAATCTACGTAAAATTAACGGTTGAACTAGATTATAAATATGATAGGACATAAAATTTATAAGTTTAATTAATGTTTAATTATTTTTAAGTAAGATGACAAAGATAAAATTAAAAGAAAAAATTGATAAGTTATAAGCTTGTCAAAATAAATTATAAAGTAGTAAAAATAAATTATAAGTTCATAAGAATTTTTTTACTAAAGAGGACTTATTATTCCAAATAAAATTATAAACTATAAATTATAAATCATAAATTCAAAATATAACATCGTAAATAATAGAGTCCTATTGTAACTTCATCCAATAGAGGTCGAGGGTGAACAATAGAGATTGGCAGTTGAAAATTAAGCCTTTATTGTGGTCCCTATTTAAATTTTAATGAATATATAGTCTCCACAATTTTGGCAAAAATATACATTTATATTCAATATTAATCAAATTTGTTTAATTTTTTAAAAATTCTTAAACTTTTTAAGAGAAAATATTATATATATATATATATATATATATATATATATATATTAATGATGTAAAATAATTTTACACAATTATCGAACAACAAATGTTTATTCTGCTAATGTTCTCATGTGCCGACTCTAGTTTCTTTGTGATACTCTTCTTCACAAGTTCTCTTCTCCTTTGTTTGCCGAGGTTTTAATTCATTTTTTTGTCTAAATAATTATCCCTCTACATTTTTTTCTTTCAATATAAATAAATGGATTTCATATAGATAAGTTTTTCTTTTTGTGTTTTTTTTTTTGTGATTATATCGTCTGAGTGCGGCATTGTATTGTTCGTCGTTTTGTACGGCGCTATTTGATTTCTTATATTTTTGCTATATTCATTACGTTGCAAATTCAATCAATGATTTAAACATCAATATTACAGATCAAGAGACATGGATATTCTAATCACTTTTATTTTATCATATTATTTGTAATTTACATTTTGCAATTGTATGTTGTTAACTTGAATGTTGTAAGTTTATTTGCAGATTCATCATTTACGTTTTTAGCAATATTAAATATATAATTTAATTTGTTGTATTCTATCAATTTGAATAAATAAATATCATTTTATTATAGTTGCAAAAAAAAAACAGGTTTATTTAGCCAAATCACCTCACTACACCCCACTTTAATTGTATTGCATTGACAAATATTTGAGTTCTATTGAATGTCAGTGTAAAAATTAATTTACACTGATAAAACATATCGATTAAACTCATAATGAAAAATGTAATAATATTTTTTGGCATGTTTAAAACATTATAAAAAATGTATTTACAAAAACTTAGAATCGTTTAACATATAATAATGAAAACATGGACCTTGAAACCAAATTGAGTTCATTTTTTGCTAATAAACTTTTATAATATTTAATAATTTTTGCAGAAAAATGTTCATAAAACACATGTTAAATAAACACGAGACTTATACCAAAAAAAAAAATAAACACGAGACGAAAATTATGTTTAATATTATTTTGTAAGGACAAAAATATAATAAAAATGAAGGACTAAACTTCAATATTCTTATTTCGTATGAACAAAAAATATTTTTAACCATTAACATAAAAACGATACAAAGGAACATTTGGATCAAGACCAAAATCCAAAGTGTTAAAAATTTCTCTACCTTTCGTCAAAAAAAAAAAAAATCTCTACCTCATTAAAAAAACTTTCCAAAAAAAAAACTCGATTAAAATCTTGAAGAAAAAAAGAATATAGAGATAAAATAAGAATTCAAACACAAACAAGAAAATCAACAATACCCTTATTTTATTTTCCGCACTTAGAATGTGAATATTTTAAATAGGCTCTTTGAAGAAGAATGTCTATTTTGTAGGTATACTAAAACAGGATTATCTACTAATTTACTAAAGATTTAATTGAGTTGTGGAAGGTTATCAGCAATAAAAAATAAAGAGCTACTTTGATTAAATTGAAAACCATATAAAAACCAGATACAGATAAAAATATGGTGTTGGCAACCATAAAAGGTGTAATGAATTACAGCAATCATAAAACCAAAGATGCTTTTTCCAGCTAAATCTAAAGATGAACAAAATCTTGCCCAAATCAGTTTCAAGAAGAAAAAAACTTAAATGCTGTATCATCATCATGAGCCACATCATGCTATCAACAAAGTATTCTAATAACATAACTGCACTATCAAGGAAAAAGCATTTAGCTAGAATGAAATTATTAACACCCATTGCTATTATGCCTGGTTGTCTCTACCACGTCCACCACCGATTCTTCCCCTCCCACCACGGTTATATCCTCTTCCTCCTCCCCTGCCTCTTTCATAACCCATTCCTCCACCCCTTCCTCCTTCATAGCCCATATTTCCACCTCTGCCTCCTGCATAACCCATTCCTCCACCTCGGCCGCCTTCATAACTCATGCCTCGGTTTCTTTCATATCCTCCACCTCTTCCTCCATCATAACCTCCACCCCTGCCTCCTTCATAACCTCCACCCCGACCACCTTCATAACCTCCACCCCGACCACCTTCGTAGCCTCCACCTCTGCCACCTTCATAACCTCCACCTCTTCCACCTTCATAACCTCCACCTCTTCCGCCACCATAACCAGTACCTATTACAATACAACATCTGATGATCAAGTTTTGATCGGATAATACATGCATATCCATCACAAATAGAATAACAGTTTTCCATACTCATTGATGGACACATACAGTAAGAGGAAACGGTAACTAAGCAGCACTCACACCTTGCATACCACCAGAAAAAAAAATGTAATATACTTGGCTAATAGCAAAAAAGCTCTTTCATACAACTATTTTCTAATTAAATTTTTTTTATCATAAACAGAAAAAAGGGCACGTGCTCAAAAATTCATACCTTCGAATAAGAGAGAAAGAAAATAACTAAGACATTCATCAGCATCACTTAAAAACTAGAACAAAATATGTAAGAAACTAAACTTACCACGATACCCCCAACCTCTGCCTCGACCTCCACCTCGGCCACGATTATTATACCCACCATTATCTGTCAGAAAGCAAGCACGATCAGACTACTATATAAACTTTGCAAAATGTAGATAATACTATCAAAGTACCATAGTGTTAAACTCCAGCATTTAAAATCCATACCTTGATAATTAGCATATCCACCTTGGTAATAGCCATATCCACCTTGGTAATTTCCATAACCACCTTGATAACCGCCATAACCACCTCTTCCCCAACTCCTTCCTCTCCCTCTCCCCCTACCTCGACCACGACCTCGGCCATACAAGTCTAAAAGAAGACATAATATGTGCTAGAAGTTAGAATGTGTATATCCAACGGCATATTATTTTAATGAATGGTTAATATAGTTATAGTTTGATACCTTCATTTACAGCATTATAAGAATCCTGTGCTGGTTTTATAGGCTGCTGCTGATAATTGGAGTGAGGCTTTGGTTGTTCCACATTAGATGGAGCTTGGTACCTAAATACAAAATCATATAAACCTGTTAAGTGAAAGTAAAAAAATCCAGGAACATATTCAAAATATAACAAATTTTTTCCCAAAAAAGCTTTCTTTTTAATGGCAAAAAGGTTATATGAATGAAAGTAGTTAAGGAACTCACCCAGGAGAATTTTGGTTCAATTCTCCGGTTGACAAGGTGATTGAGATCATAGAGACATGCCGAGTCATTTCCACACTGCATTAAATGTGATTGTTCAACAACTTCTCCATCCAAATAGAAACAAAAAATGAATACATGCAAAACATGAAAACTTCAAACTTACGGTACAAGACCCTCTTCAATGGGCTCCCACACATCAGTTATGCTTACTGAGCTGATGGCAGTATCTTGGTGCAAAGGGGCAATCCTCTTCTGTTAAAAGAGATTGAAAGCCAATCCAGGAAAATCAATATGAATTGAAGTACATTGGCAACCTCATTTTAGATTGAAATCACAGAAAATATATATGAATCAAGGAACTTTCTTAATTGTTCTCTCACTAGTGCCATTTATTTTGAAGTTATCTTCTACCAAAAACATATGCTAGACTGTCATTTACGTAAATTTCAAAGAACATATATGGAGTAAGAGAAAAACATGTTGCAAAGAAATTACCTTCAGAATCTCTGCAATGGCAACTGTCTTGCTGATTGCTTGTCCCATTGCCTTCAAGACAATCTCTTTGGCTTGCTTTTCCTGAATGAAATACAAAATACAATTATAAGATGGCATAGACCAGCAAAATAGTTTCCTACACATGTGCCAATTACAGGATTTTATATGATTTTACTGCAAAAATAAATGACAATACCAGGTTTCAAATAAACTATAGTAAGCCATTCAAATAAGCAATTCAAAAAAAATTGGACAATGGTAAATGAGTTGTTGAGAGGGACGAAATGATTTTAAAGGATGACAAACTCAAGTGGTCTGAAATATTGCACTCAAATTGTGATATATAATAAGAATAAAAATGTTTCTTTTATAATGGTGAACGATGATCGATATATTTTATTAACAAAGTGATGCATTATGTAATTTAAAAAACAATATGTAAGAAATGCATATACATGTAAAAGGAACAAAAAATATTGATTCATATTACTTAGAATAACACTACCTATGACACATGACAAAATATTTAGAAACCTGAATTTAATCACAAGTTTCAAAAAAGTCAAAACATTTATATCCATAAACATGGAGAATGTCTGAATAGAATTATAGTCAGAGGAAGAAGGATATGGTCTCATTCTGGAGAGCGACTGAATAATGGAAAAGAAAAACATTCTTAACGAGCCTATTGAATTACAAAATGATTATTGGCGTGCATTGGGAAAATGAGAAAGAAAAGAACTCTAATATCATATTTTTCTTCATCAGTTAGGTGTCAGAATCTGCAGTATCCAATGCAAAAGTATAAGAAAAACATTTCTGCTATTGCACATTTTCAATCCCCAGTATGTATAACACCTTTATGATTCTAATAGGTACCAGAATCAGATCATAAGGCTAACCCCTCCAGATAAAGTTGAAGTAGCATCTATTGTAAATTGTAAAGACTTACAGTAACAGAGACCCAACACAAAAGGTGGTTAAATTATGAGATACTTACAAAACAAGATGCATAGAAATATCAAAGTAAAACGATGGCAGAAACCATTGAAAAATACCATACTAATACAAAAGAAGAGGAAGTGAAAAGATTCAACGTTTTACAGACATCAAATTATGTCTGCACTTTGCATTACATTCTAAGTTCTAACAAATGTTTCAAGTGATACATTATTACATTTACTTTTCATACTCTATCTCATATATCCCTGCTTCTGAAACAACAATCCATTAGGTACTTATTTGGACTAGCTAATTTGAATAAGGAAACAAACGAGTTTATTTCATAAGACAATAATTGATTACAATTTCTGCTTTTCTACAAGACAACTTCCTCATTTTTAACATCCCAAATTCCTTATATTGCTTAAGAATATTCCGATTCTTAAGTTTCTTTCTAACAGCCACCAATATTTCAAAAGCAGTCTCCTATCCCACATGTTGCTTATACAGAAAACTACAGCTACAATGTTTCAAATAACTATTAAGGAAAAATGGTAATTACAGAATCCAAGTAAACATCTACAGAATTTCGTTTAGTATGATTACCCATCTACAGCATTATGTTTCGTATAATTTCCCATTATAGCACAAAAATGAACAAGACAAATACCGGAAATGTTACTTGTATATCAGACACAAACACCGACAAGCAAGATTTTAAAAAGCAGTCACAGTTGCATTAAAAATTTTGCGATTTGGCTGTTACGAATGCGGCGTGAAATAATCACAACATTGCACAAATCTTATTAAAGTTATTTGTCCTGTCATATAATGTATAATAACTTAAATCTTTTCATAACTTTTCACAACATCTCATTAATGATTTAGTTCCTTCTAAGAAACAAATTAACCACTAATAAATTCAGGTTGCGGCCCTAACGAGGTTAGTCAAGGCATAACGGTGCTTCGTTGATTTTTATTCAATTAATAAAAACAGGGAAAACGGTAACAAACACTACCTATACCATTAAGTTGCATCTGTTTTCGCGGTAACAAACCGATTTTTAAAACCTCGCCGACAAACTTCACATAGAAAAATCCACAAAAAACAAAACATCAAAAAATGCACCATTATTGATTATTCTTTCTTTCAAACATTTCAACAAACAGCATCCACTACCAACTTCATAATAACATCAACAACAATCAACAACATCAATTAAAACCCAACAAACACAACATTCCAACAATCATCACTAAAAACAACAAAAAACTTCAAATGCCACACGACAAAACCTCAATCGAAACAAAACAAACACAAATCAAATCAAAGCATCGAATCAAAAGCATGCAACGAATGAAAAAGAAAAAGAAGAACGATTGAAGCGAAAGAAGGACCTGAAGAAGTGAAGTGGCGTAAGTGATGTAGTTACGAATGGCGCCTTGAGTGGTGATGCGGATCTCATTTTCGTTGATTGGTGATTCTGGTTTGGGTTTTTCGACCTTCTGGTACCTATCCATGGAGGATGATGTAGAGAGAGAAAGAGGTAGAGAGAGAACGGGGGTGAGTGACTGAAAGTGAAACCCTAACCTTATAAACCCTAGAAAAGGAAGGGAGAGAGTGAATTGGAAAGGGTAAAGTGTTTCCTAAAACCTCAGCCTCCGCGTCTTTTGTTTTGTTTTGTTCTGTTCTATTTTTATTTTTATTTTATTTTGTATCTATTTTATTTATTTAATTTTTTTTAACAATTTAATTATTTATTTATTAGGAAGTGTGATCATCAATTTACTCCTTTTAATTTAGATATCCGTAAGATAGTTTAAGTGATAACAGCTGGGGGGACATATGAGATGGGTAGAAGAAGGTTTAAGATTCGATTTCAGACGGAAGCAATTACTATATCAGATGTATCAAAAATCAATTTACTCCCATTAATTTAGATATCAATTTACTCCGTATGTAAGTTTTTAATTAGCGTAAAATAATCCCTTTGTTCTTAAATAATTTTCGTTTAAGATATGTTTATACTATTCATATAATTTTTTTTGACCAAAATTTCTATCAATATATAATTGTAATATTAGCATATAGAGTGTTATTTAATTTCTCTCGATGAATATTTCTCAATTATATATTTTTACACTACGTAATTAAAGATATTAGTCGTCAAAAATATGCATTGACATTTGTGCAATAGTTAATTATAACAACAGTTAAAAGGGAACGAAGGAAATAATATATTTCGTCTATCTTTTCTTTTCTTTTCTTTTTCTTCTATTTTATCTATATAAAAAGTTATATTACCGGAAAAGTTTTTTTAGGCATAGAAGCTCTTTTAAACCTAAAGCTCAATTTTAAAAGCTTTAAAATTAAAGTTAAAGTTTTTTAGTAAAAATATGTTTGGCCTAGCTTAAGAAAATAAGCAAAGATAAGTCAGGTTAAACAAGTTCATCTCGTAGAGTCACACACGTACTCGTCCGTAAAATTACAACATCGCTTGGAATTGATTATCTTTGTTTTGAACAACACCTTTATACTCGAGGAGGCGTGGAGCACGCAAATCATATTTATGTTCCTCGCCCATACAAAATGTGCGACAGGTAGGGGGCTCGTAAAGGGGCAACGACTTCCTTTAAATATGAATTTTTCTCTTACTATACTATCATGGTTTTAGCTACATACTCGGATCTTTACATCATATTCACCTTATATATATCTGTGGCTCGAAAATGTCAAGGATCTGATCTAATATTGAACTAATATTGAAGTGGAAACTGCGATTCTTGAGTTTCCTTAAAGTGACTTCGAATATTTTTCTTCCCACCTTATGGTTCTATTTTAACTCCAAAAATGTTTCAACATTTCCAAAATTTCTAATCTTCTCCATCCGCTACCTTCACCTCTCTTGGGGCCCGGCCCACACAACTCAAACAAAAGTTTAGCAAGGAAATTGCTTTTTTAAGCCTCCAACAAAATAAATTAGCAAGGAAATATGTTGCATACATGTGATAAGTCCAAAATTCTAAAAAAAAATTCAATGAAAAAATGCCTCTAATCATGAGTCAGAGACAAAAAAAAAGTAAATTAATAATCTCTAATTGTTTATATTATTTGTTAGACTGCTCTATATGATCATACCCGACTCGAGGGATCAGTCTCTGCAGTTGCGCGCAAAGGATATCCGGTTCAAACCAAAAAGCCTGCTCTATATGATCATACTCGACTAGAGAAATCCGTCTATGCAATTGCGCGCAGAGGATATCAGGTTCAAACCAAAAAGACTATCACTATTATTATTGTTGCCTTCAGAGCACTAGCATCACAACTTTTTTGTTATTTCATCCCTCATGAGGTTGAAGTAAACAATAAGAGCACATCGTTACACTCAAATTATATTATAGTATGCATACAAGTTATCACCTTACTTCCAAACCATTACACAGACACCAGACACGATACAGACACTGACACATCAACACAGATAGTTTCTTAAACAGTTATATAATTCAATGTAATCAAAAGTGTTAGTATCATGTCGGAATCAGACACAACGCATGTCTGATACCAGAACACGCCTAATCATATTTGTTATTACTCTCTAAGTATTAGTGGCATTACCCTTGAGTCTACCCTATCATATTGCTTATAAAAAAAACTAAAAATATCATACAATTGCCAATATCACTAAGAATAAAGAAAAGGGAAGAGGAACCGAGGAAGTCAATGATCGATCCATGCTTTATAACAGCTAAATGTATATAAAAAAACTTACACTTGTATAATTATCAATACATATTTATGACAGCTGCTCTTATCTTATGTCAATGATGCACATGCCTTAGATGAATATGTCAAGCAACATCTATAACTCTATATACTAATGTATTAAGCAAATGATTCTCTTCTAACTGAAGAACCTTCTTTCTTCTTT
Source organism: Trifolium dubium (assembly GCA_951804385.1). Classification (NCBI taxonomy): domain Eukaryota; kingdom Viridiplantae; phylum Streptophyta; class Magnoliopsida; order Fabales; family Fabaceae; genus Trifolium; species Trifolium dubium. Next base: position 27,284,729 of record OX638065.1, read on the forward strand.
CAGCAATGAGTATTTCCTTCTTTTTTTCTGTTGAATCACAAATATCAGTGTTAAATAATGAAATACTGGAAAATGAAAGTAGTGTATAAGTACAGGAATGGTACAGGAATGTTAAGCATTTTTTAATATGTTTGATTGTGCGGTGAAAAAAATTGCATTTGAGTGAATTGATTCCGACTAAAATTGACTTGTAAGTAAAGTTATTCCGCTTAATAACTTTCTATAGAATGTGAAACTAACTAACCTAATCCAACCGTTTGTGATGACTAATGATATTTTTGTGATCATTATTTCAAACTTCATTTCATTTAAATAAGCAATTAATGAGGAATCTGAGAGACACGAATAAAGTGAATGGTTAACTAAGTTAACACACAATGCTGATTAGAAACATGATATCAGCACTGAGATGAATTAAGCAACTATGTCCATTTCATAAATACTTTAAAATCGGACCGTCATTAAGTAAAGCTAATTTGTCTAATTGTGCAGCTAAAAGTTCAAATTTTTCTAAAAGTTAAGTAGATAAAGAAAATCTTAAACTTCTTCTTTCTCAACTTTGACTTATCAATTATCATTACTAAAATGGTAAAAGGCGCACAAATACATGAATATCGATTGCAAGCATAAACTAAAGCAGAAAACATTAATTGAATACAAGACATCAAGTTAAAAGAAACAAACCAAATGCACTAAAATCAGTAAAATGGCAATGTAAAAGAGTACTAGAAGATAATGAACAAAAACATTAAACTATAATGAAAAGCTCAGTTATCTGAAAACTACCTTTTCACATTCTTTCCCATTTGAACTAATATACAAGCATTATCAAATCCTACTAAATTCAACAAACCAACAAAGACAAAGATGTTTGAAAGTCTAGCCACAAACACAATTCTCACAGCTTAGCTTATAACTACCATGGTAACAAAGTATCACGTGGAACTAATTTGATAACAGGTTAATGAACTATACATATTTAGCAAGTAAATTTAATTACACCAAGCAATCAATCATGCCATTAACAATGAGCTTAAAAAGGGCTGAAACCAAAAAACAGTTTTGTGTTATGACTAACATGAAATTCATACATAATTTGACCCTATAGAGAAAATCAAAGAAAGAGTCAATCACATAATTGTGATAGAAAATAATTTCATATGATCAAAGGATACACACACAACCAAATCAAATTCAAAACAGAACACATCCAAATTCAGTGAATACCTATTAGTCGAAAAACGATCCACAGAGAGCTTAATGAAGTCCATGGTGTTGACCTTCACCAAGAATACTATGCACTGAAACATTTGAACAAAAGCTAACAACTTTGTGAAACCTATTCATGTGTGATGGCAATTGAGGCACCCTCCTCCAATAACATTTCCCATTCTCATCACCGCGACTGCGAATCTCGCAAACACAAGCCGGATACATCCTATGATAATCCTCATTAAAAACATATATAAGATCACCCAATCCAACACACTTCAAGCTAGCAAATCTATCATCCTCATCACCATCAAAAAGACTACAAAGCAAATCATGAGGCATAACACCAATCTCACAAAAATCCATACTTTTTTCATCAACCTCCCACAAAGTAAAGCTAGACCCACTTGGTGAATTACAAACCCCAGCTAAAACAAGCCTTTCCCTACAAGCAATCAAGTAAGAAAACACAACCCCAGATGGCCTAACAACTCTAACATCACTCCAAACACAAAGTTTCAAGTCAAAAGAAGAAACAAAACATGAATAAATCCCAAAAACATAAAACTTCCCTTTAAACAAAGCAGATGAAAGTGATGATGAAGAGTTTCCAGATCTAAAATCGGCAGGAAGAGGAGGTGCTAAATCCCAAGAACCCAATAAAGGGTCATAGATTTCAACATCTAAACGATCCTCTATATCAACAAGATTACCAATAAACCTAACACCACCAACAACAATAAATTTCAAAGAAAACCCATCATTGAAAACACCCAAAAGAGGGTTAATTCTAGGAAAATGAAGAGGTGGAGTAGAATTCCAAACAAGAGGACGAAGAATTGAAGTATAAACAAAGTTAGGTGCCGTGATGAAGAAGAAAGATGAAGTACCAATGAATGAAGTGTTGTTAGGGTAATGAAGAGGTTGTTGAGGTGTAGGAAGAAGGAACCAAGAGTTAGAAGAAGGGTCAAATGCAAAAGATTGGTTATTTTTTGAAGAGATGTTGTGAATACCATGAAGGAAGAACCATGGTTTGTGTTTGTGGTTTGAAGAAAAGGAAGATGATGAGATAATTGTTTGCCATAGTTTGCAAACTGTGGAAGCTTGGATTAGAGTTGGGATTGGAAGATGAGATAGGATTGAATCTATGAGGTCTATGCTGAGATCTGTGATTTCTGTCATGTTAATTTGTGATTATGAAGTTTGAGAATTGTGGATAATGGATGGAGGAACAGAAACAGAAGAGAAAGACATGAACATTGGATAGCACTACAAAACATTTATAACTGGGAAGTGAGAAGGAATGAATGACACGTTGATGGATGGAGTAGATCGATTGTTTTCGACTTTGTGGAGTTGGTTGAATGGTGATTGACGTTTTACTCCATAGAAATGATCATAGTTTGATCAATGAAAAGTAACTAAAATTATTTAATGTCATAATTCGTCTCGAACTCAGAATTATTAAAATCTCTTCCGCTAAAAATCAAAGCCTAAAACCAGAAAAAGAAAGAAAAAAAAGAGGTATGGGTCACATGTGTCGGTTGTTGAGCTTTTTTTTGGAAAAATTATCTTTCCACCCTCCAACACTCTCTTTTCACCCCCAATATACTCTCATACAAAAAAAAATTTACTCTCATACAAAAACCATTTTGAGGGGAAAAGAGAATATTAGGGGGTGAAATGAAAATTTTTCTTTTTTTTTGTGCTAGTTTTAGTGTGTACTGTGTAGTGTGCTGCAAATGTGGTAATTTTAGGAGTGTGTTTTTGTAAATTTTGAAACTTCGGTTTATACGAGTATTGGAACTAGTCTAAGGCTATGTTTGGATTGATGGAATGGAGTGGTATCAAGTTATACTCCATTGTTTGGATTTTTAAATATTGGATGGAATGGTATGGAACATGATGGAATCCATTCCATCACATACCACCATCTTTCTTTATTTTTCTTTCCATCCAATTTGGGGGGTATGGAATGGAATGGAACCACTTAATTAAATTATGACCCTTTTATCCCTCTTAGTATTTCATCATAACACATCAATTTTCTTCTCCACAAATATTACACTGGATTGGCCATTTTGCTTCCTGTTCTATCATACTGCATTTTGTAGTCTAACAAAATGCTTCGAACATCATCCAATATATATGAATTGAAACAAATGGAATGTTTTTCTTCCTTTTCCCAGCGTGTATATATTTATTTGCCAGTATAGAATCTGATTTAAAAGGGTTTGGTGTTTTTGGTTATTGCCTTGAATTGAATTTGTATGATGTGTCGATGTAAAACTCCATTCCAACTTCTACTACGTCAATCTGGCTTCTATTACTTCAATTTGATTTTCAAAGTTTCATTTTTGATTTGGTGTGCTTTTTTATAGTATTAAAAAAAATTTGTCTTGGGTGATTGTTGATTTGTTGAAGGAGAAACGTTTTTGTAGTATATTATGTTTTATAGGTTATAATGTTTTGTTTAAAAGGGTAAAAGTGGAATTAAAATGTTATAATTGGTTTCGTTCCGTCTACTGTTTCCAAACGATGGAGTGGAATCTCTATTCTATTCTGCTCCGTTCCACTCCATTCCATTCCGCTCCGTTCCATTCTGTTCCATCAATCCAAACATAGCCTAAGTGAAAAGTGTAAATTTAATATTTTGTATTCCTTTTTATTTTTACTTTTTAAATAAAATTAAGTCATACATCCTCTTCTATATCATAAAAGGATGATTTTTTGGAATTATAAATTTGACTTAAAAGAAAAAATGTATAACTGACAAATTGTTATTTTAATCCATCGAAATAACATTTAATGTTAAATTTAAATGTTACATAGAGTATATGGAAAGCTATGTCTACGGCGAAATACTTCACCACCTCTTTTACTGTGTATAAGTTGTGAATAAATAATATAACAAATATGAATTTTATAAAATTTATCGTTGAATTTAAATTTTATAACATAGAAATAATTCATATAAATTTTTTAAAAATTGAAAATTATTTGATATATTATTCATATTCATAAATATAAATGATTTATGAATTTTTATTGAAAACCATTAAACTTGATGGGTCTCAATAACATCAAATTATTTTCAATTTTTTTAAAAAATTTGTAGAAAATATCTAAATGATATAAATTTTCAATCCAACGGTGAATTTTATAAAATTCGTAATTGTCATAGTATTATTCATGATTTCTACACTATGTATAAAATGGGCTTAACTGCAGTTATGGTCCCCCTATTTTCACTATTTTGCATAATTGATCCCTTATTTTAAAATTCGACAGTTTTGACCCCCTATGATATTTGTTAACTATAAATTGGCAATGTGATATACTTCAAATCACGTGATATATGATTTAATGATGAGAAAATACCAACATCGATGATATTATATAGGAAAATTAATTTATAAACTTCTTTTAAAACAAACTTTTAGAACAAATTGTATCACTATATTTTAGACAAAATAGTTTAAGGAGAGACCAAATTTTTCGAATTTCAAAACAAAGGGACCAATTTTAGAAAATGGTGAAAATAAGTGAACTAAAACGGCAGTTAAGCCTATAAAGTAAATACATATATTTATTATTTATTATGTAATTAATAAGTTTTTTTTATTATCTTGATATTGGTACGAAGTTTTCACTGGAATAAGTGATGACTTATCTCCGTCAGGGAAGCTGTGGGGCACACACGGTGGGTTCTGCTCTCCTAATCGAATTTTCTGCATACGCATGAGTCAGGAGTCAGACTCATCACTACATGCTTAAGCGGACCAAGACTCATACTACTTGGACCAATTCATTGTTTTTTACCGACTAAAAACAAAGATATTCATTCATTCAAACTTGTAAAATGCATCAATCGACACATCATAACATATTCAAATTCGCTAAAAATGATGAATCGACGAACAAGCTCACCGCATACGAATTAATAGCATAAAATGGGCAAATGATAAAGCATACAATTGTTATGACAAAATATAAGTGTTCGGAGTAATCATGCTTCCGAATCTGCTACCATGAAGACGCTAAATTCATTGAATCTTTTCTGAAGTTAGATTGAAGCAAAAACAAAAATTGTACGAAGACGGGAAAACAAACACCGTAAACAGACGGGAAATCAAACAACTCCACACTACAGAAGTAAAACAATACCGAAAGAAAAAATTGTGATGAAGAAGTCTCAAACAAAACCTAAAAATATGTGAAAAACACTTATTTAAGAAACAAAAAGTATAATGTCAAAAGTAAGGAAATTGTTAACCGCTGCCTTCGAGACACTGGTCAAAGTAACAAATATAGTAATATGATATTCGAGTTTGTACAATCAACTTCTCAAAAATCTACAAATATTTTTTTTAATTCAAAACTTTTTTTTTATGGTTTTTTAGCCAATGTCACATGACACCAGTTAGCATGACCTCAAAAGTAATAATGATTTTATTAAATTAATTCTATTTTTTAATTTATTTTCTTGAGAATAAATTATAGTATTGTCTTCGTCCTAATTATAAGACCTCTAGACAAAATTCTTTACCTATTCTTATAAAACTTTATTACAATTTTAACTATATTTATTATTATTTTTACATATTTCTTACTTATGTTACCTCTATATCCACACTTAATAAATAATATGATAAAACATAAATAAACCCTCTTTTAAAGGATAAATTTGTAAAAACAATATTTACTATCTATAAATTTATTATTACTATTCACTTTCTTAATTCCTGTAATATAGTCAAAGTAGTTTTATAATTAAGGGTTAAATATATTTTTAGTTCTTATAAAATGTGCTCATTCTAAGTTTGGTCTTTATTTTATTTTTATTTTTAGTCCTTATAATTTGTTTCTTGCACATAGTTTTAGTCCTACTAAAACTATATTTGTTTGATTATCATTAAATTCTTAAATATTTGAATGATTTTTTTTATAGGCATATTTAAAACATATAAAATATATTTATCAAAATTTAGAATTTTTTAACATGATATGAATTAATTATGAATTTCCTAAATTGTAAAATTTCAAGATAAAATTAAGGAAAATTATGACGTAGAAATTACTTTTGAATTCGTTTTTTCAGGAGGAACTTTTTATGACGTTCTTAACATACCTGTGAAAAATTTATTCAAAAATACATGTTGATTTATCAGTAGGAACAATAAAAGAGTGCATAATAATTTTCTAGAAACTAATTTTTTAATAAATATTAAATATAGACTAAAGTTAGAAGGTCGTCATTTTGCATGGACCAAAAATATATTTAACTTTATAATTAAAGACGAATGTACTATTAATTAGATAGTAGAATTAGAAAATTTTGCATTAAAAAATAAGAATGATGTTCATTTTAAAATAACTTTTTATTAAAATGAAACACATTTTAAAATAAAAAATTATTAATTAATTGAAAATGGCTGGCCTTGATTAACCTTTTGAAAAGTCATTAATGGAGTTAATACATTTCTAGAATGATAGAGACGGAGTATTTGATAGTTTTGCATAAACCACGGACGAAATTGTGCTATTAATCAGAAGGGAACATTGTTCACCATGTCTTTTTTAGTTGTCGGTTGTCAACTAAGATATGGACTTTTATATTTTTAGTTGGCATATATCTCTTGATACTACCTGGAATGATTTTCTTTTGTTTGGCAAGGTTGCAACAGGAGTGAATAAAGCAAAGTTCTTTCATCGTATTTGATTAGTTACAACGTGGTGTATTTGACATTTGCACAATAATATTGTTTTTAGAGGTGTTACGATTGATGGGTCTTTTTAATGAACTAAATTGTGTATATTTTTTGATTTTAATTTATAGGACGTCTAAGATATAATATTTTTGGGTCTTTTTCAGATTGGTGTGCTAATCATGTAACGTATTTTCAATGATTTTAATGTTTTGTTTCTTGAATTGTAAATGTTGAGTATTTTCTTTATACTCCTAATAATTCAATTTTTTGTCCAAGAATATTTTTCTTTTTGACGGAATCATAAGAGAAGATTGGAGAGCATTAATGAATTGATCACTGTTTAGCATGACCCTAATTATATTGGAAACTAGGAAAAGGTGACACGTGGATGAATTAATGGAGTAGTTATATTGGTTTGGTTGTTGGATTACTGAAATTTGAAAGAGGTATGGGTCACGTGTATCGTTTATTGACCTTTTTTTCGTGCTAGTCAGTTCGTCTTTCTTGCATTGTTCGTTTATTGACCTTTTTTTCCTTTGTCATTTGTGTACTACTTTTGTGATTTCTTTTTTAATATGATTCATTTTGTGTCTTCATGTGTTTTTTTTGTACTAGTTTTTCTTTTTTTTACAAACCCAAAAATTCATGTCATTTTATTATTTAAAAGAACAAAAAATGAGTGTATAATAATTTTCTAAAAACTGATTTTTTAATAAATATTAAATATAGACTCGAGTTAGAAGATCGCCATTTTATATGGACCAAAAATATATTTAACTTAGACGGATGTACTATTAATTAGATAGTAGAATTAAAAAAATTTGTTTTAAAAAATAAGAATGACGTTCATTTTAAAATAATTTTGTATCAAAAGGAAACTCATTTAAAATAAAAAATTATTAATTAATTGAAAATGACTGGACTTGATTAACATCTTTTTTGACTAAAAAAACAATATTCATTCATTTCAATAATTGATAAAGTACATAAGATGCAAATACAAATTAACATCGCTAAAATCGTAAAAGATGAATCTTTAAACAAACTCAAAACATCCAAGTTAATAGCATATAACGGTAAAATACCTACAAATAATTTGATAAAATTAAAGTCACCGAAATATTCATGCTTCCAGATCTGCAGTGTTGATGCTCAAATCATTGATTGAATCTGCAACGTTGATCTTTCAATATGAATAAACGAACACCACAACAAGACAGGAAATCAAATCACGCAGCACTAAGACGGCGAACAACAAAACGCCGCACCAAGACGACGAACATAAAAACGTCGCACCTAAACGGCGAAATCACAAAAAAATAAAATAAATAACTCGATTTATGTGAATAATCACTTATTTATATTTAAAATTAGAGAGAAAAAGATGAAGAAGGGATGATTTTAGGCCTAATCCCCTAAAATTAAAACAATGAAAAAGAAATATACTCAAAAAAAAAGGGCCAGCTACGGAAAAAGAAGAGAAAGGTGCATTACGAGATAAAATTATATACTATATAACTTGTTTAAGAGAAATGACTTGATTAATCTTTTGAAAAGTCATTAATAGAGTTAATATATTTAATTATATATATTTTTTTGAAACAACATTTAATTATATATCTTTAAAAATTATAAAAATTATATATCTTAAAAATATTTATCTAAATAAATCAAACATCTTAAATATTAATATTTACATTTATATATTAATAAAAAAATTAAATCAAAATAGATTATACAAATAATAGTTAACTGTAACCCTTACTATATTTTGGGACTAATCGAGTAATACATTTTTAAAATGATAGAGACGGAATATTTGATAGTTTTGCATAAACGACGGGTGAAATTGGCTACTACAAGAGGGAACATTTTTCTTTTTGACGGAATCAGAAGATAACATTGGAGAGAGCACTACAAGACAATTATAATTGGAAACTAGGAAAAGGTGACACGCAGATGAATGGATGGAGTAGATATATTAGTTTGGTTGTTGGATTACTGAAATTTGAAAGAGGTATGGGTCACGTGTATCGTTTATTGACCTTTTTTCGTGCTAGTCAGTTCGTCTTTCTTGCATTGTTCATTTTTTCTACATTATACCGTCTTCTTTGGGTTTGTTTGGCAAAAATAGCGGATAGCTGATAAGCTAATTGAAGTGTTTGGTAAAATTGAAGTCTTTGGGTTTCTTTGGGTTTTTTCTATATTTATCTAATAGCTTATAGCTTATGGCTGATAGCTTATAGCTTATAGCTGATAGCTGATGGCTGATAGCTGATAAGGTAATTGAAGTGTTTGGTAAAATTAGCGGTTCAACTGACTGATAAGTATAAAATGACATAAAAGGACATTTTTAATTTTAACATCTCTTATAAAAAAATCATTATAAAATTTATAATTAAATTAATATTTAAAATACTTAAAATTTAATAATTTAAATTTATTAATTTAATACATCTTTTTATATTCTTTAAATTGTTTTTATTTTAATTTTTATATTTTATAAAACAAATTATTATAAATAACAATTTTATAACATATACAAAAATGACAAATAAAAAGAACAAAGATGATATAAGTACATGACATGCCTACAACAACGTACCAATACGTAACACAAAAAAGTCTGATCAAAAAAATAATACCAAGACATAACAAAAAAAAAAGCAAAGTAAGAAAAAAAATCATAAGATAGATGAAAAAAATTAACGAAGCTCGTAGTGATACTGTACAAAAAAAAAACTAAGCTCATAGTGAGGAAAAAAATGGTCATCACACTACAAAAAACGTGTCTGATAACGGTGGTTTATTAGGGGAGGTTTAGCGAAACCCCCGCAAATTGTGCTAAAATGTGACATGTGAGAAAATGCTTTTAAAATTTAGCGGGGGATCACGAACTGCCGCAAAATAATGACTTAATATGCTATTTTTTCATTCTACTCGGACCCAAAATTTTCAATTCCCTATCGTTTCATTTTCATGAAACCCTAATTCTCTCTTTTGTCTCTCTCACTCCTTCTCCTCCCGTCGCAACACCACCGTCGCTCGCTCCCTCTCCTTCCGTCTTGGCACCACCGCAACTCCATCTCCTTCCCTCTCGGCACCACCGCAACTCCATTAAGATAACTGAGAAAAAGCTTCAGAATCGTTCAACTTCAACTCGATTCAGATTCATTCAACTTCGATTCACTTCAACTCTCATTCATAATCGTTCGTTCAAATTCGATTTAGTTCAACTCTCATTCTGAATAGTTCAACTTCGATTCAGTTCAGCTTCAGAATCATTTCTCTGCAAAGCTTCGTTTCGGAATCTCTTAAGCTTCAATTCAATTTGGTTTATCCTTCAATCCAGGTTGAAATTAGTTATTTGGTACTTAGTTATTTGAAACTAGTTTATTGTTTAGATATTTAGTAATTAGGTATTAGAAATTAGTTTATTATGCTTCCTGAAATTTAGAGAAAGAGGGTTATATATTGTTATAGGGGCTATATTGTTTGATTTGATAACTAGAGTATTTTTGAAATTTTGTAGCAGATTCAATATTAGTTGAGATTCAATCAAGCTTCAGACTCAATCTTCCTTGAAATTCAGGTTCAGATTCAATCTTCATTATTGTTTATATGATCTGACTTTATTTCTAAGAGTGTTTGATTATTTCTAAGAGTGTCTGTTTGTGTTTTTCTGAGAGGCTTTATGGTTCATAGAATAAGTGAGACATATCTATAGAAATGTGAAAAGGAAAGTATGAATTGCATTATATATGTGTATACTCATCATCATTTGTTTGTTTTGCGCTATGTCTTGTTATATGAGAGGCATTTGTATCCCTTGATATAGAATAGAATTCCTCAATCTCTATCAGTATCAACCTTGTATTAATCCATTTCATTGTTGAAATAATGCAACAAATCTTATATATGTGTATGATTCTGACTTATTAATAACTATATATATGTATGATTCTTATTATAACTATATGCAGTATCAACCCTGTATTATTTGTCTTTAACCTCATTTCTACGATGAATTGCAATATAGAACTATGATGAATTGTAAGATTATTAGGACAATTTGATGAGTGGTTAAGGTTATGAGTCAATGTAGATGTGATTTATATATGCTATAGAATGTGATTTGACAATGCTATTTGAACAATTGAACTTAATATGCAATATTTTCTGATATTGAAATTTGTTTTAAATTAGGTATTAGGTTTAATTGTGATGGCTTCAAAATGCATTACTAAGGAGGTGAAGGACTTGCAGAAAGACCCTCATGTGTCCTGAAGTGCTGGTATGTGTTCCCTAACATTCTCTATCTCTATCTTCCATCCATTCATGCTTTACATATATATACCAAACAATTTGGGATTTAAGGTGCTAATTTTTGTGTTGGCAGGACATTTAGTTTCTGGTCTTCTGAGTGAATAATTCTCTTAATCACTTGGCTTACTTGTTTATATGAAAAGTTTTGGTGGGATTCAATTTCTGTGTTTTCATATTTGTATCATTATTCTTTTCAACAATTTCATCGATCTCGTACTCTTTACAATTTACCACCTCATTTAAAAAAGCATATGACTTAATATTTGTATGTTCAATCTACTAAATTCATGATACTAAACTGATGATTAATATTGATCAGTTTTATATAATAACCAGTTTTATATATTGATCAGTTTTATACTAAACTGATTATTTTACTCCACAAAAAGTATGATCAGTGATTTTCTTAAGATGCGTGTTTTTACCTTAAACAAAAAAGAAACTGAACCGGAGTGAGTAATAGAGTACTCATGTAGTCATGTTAGTTAGAATTCACAATGTACTATGGTTTCTGCCATGTGGAATTTGTGTGTGGTGACTGGTGAGCAAAGGGTTCATATGCTCCACTTTCTACCATTTTATGTGTTATTATTACATTTCTGTGGGTTGAGATGATTGGAAAAAATGTTCATCTTCCTTAATCTTTGTAGGTGGAGTTTGTATTGTATAAACAAAAGTTTTTGAATATTGCTGCGAGCCAAATAGCTCAGGTGGCAAAGTAAGGTTGTCATGTAGTTTTTATCAAATACACATATGTGCAAATTTGTGTGGCTTTTGTCTCATGTTAACTGCCATTGCAGCTATTGTGCACAGTTTCTTTTGTATGGATGACCATTGCTGCATTATTCTGATTCAATCTGTGTTAAAACTTCTTTGTTGCTGATATTATAGGCCTATGAAATACTTGAAGAGAACGCATTGACTTCAAAAAGTGTAAATGGTGAATGTGAACCCTGGGTTGTTGCTTCTAGGTTACGGGATCACCTGCTTTTACCAAGAGAAAGGAAGGACCCTTTATTATGGAAAAAGGTAATTTTGAAGTTATTTTGCAATTTGCAGCTCAATTATCCTTCTTTTTTTTTGATAAGCAGCTCAATTATCCTTTATTGTTGCAATAAGAATTAATAAAATAGCAAAACATATCAAACTGATTCAGTTTATCCCATTAGTTAACTCAGTGCTTTAATGATACCAAATTTAAGCATATAATTTCTATTTGTGTTGACATCTTGCATTCTCAATGCATAATATAACTTCTAAGATTCTTACTATGATCTTATTAGTGCTCAGAAAGATTATATATTTTAGGTATACTCTTTATCTGAGTATAATCTAGATTGCTATGTTTCAGATTTATATCATTGCCGGGATAAAAACTATGTGTTCTTCATGGTTAGCTTGTCTTCCTTCCCTTCTTTTCTTCTTAGCAAAAAGAAGTTAACTGCTTGATAGCACAGTGTTCATTTTCACATTATTGATTGAAAATGAAAATCAGAAAAACAAAGGAAAATGGAATGTGAAATGCCAACCACTTTATGACAATTAATGAACATAAATCCAAATCAGTCCAAGGAAGAGTTGTGAACCAGAAATGACTAGCAGAAAATAGACTCACTTGATCAGGTATTTTTTACTTACATATTTTTTACTTACATAGACGTTATTCAGTCACAATGCTTATGTATGATTTACATAGTAGCCTTTTGCCGAATTGCCTTTCATTTGTGCTTTTGGGTTCTATTGTGCTATATTTCTAATATTAAATCATTAACTACTATGTCTTGATATGCATTAGATTCTAGCCTTTTCAATTTCGTACTATTGTACTATGTAATGTCTTCAATTTATTTGTAGACACATTTAGTTATTGCACAATTTACAGAATTCCCTATGTGCTTCTTTTGGCTTTTACTACTAAGAAGCTATTGTTTTCTGATTTGACAATTAATGAAGATAAATCCAAGTCAGTCTTAAGGAAGAGTTGTGAACCAGAAATGGCTAGCAGGAAAAGAGACACACTTGATCAGGTATTTGTTACTTACATACACGTTATTCAGTCACAATGCTTAATGCTAGCTAGATGAATGTGATAACATAGTAGCCACAATGGTTTTGTCTGATAACATAGTAGCCTTTTGATGAATTGCCTTTCATTTATGCTTTGGCTCTGTATTTTTGCCACTTTGAATTCCTAAGTACGCTGAAATGCCTTTACACAATAATGGTTCAGTTTCTAATGTATGTTGAGAATTCTAGTGTGAAACTCGGCTAATTAGCATTTCAATTTGAAGCTAATATTTTTTTTTCTTGTATGATTTGTGTAGAGGGTTATGCTTTATGCAAACCAATACTCTTTGGTTACTTACTGTGTTTTGATGAAGTATCAGATTAGGCAATTGGAGTTTGTGCTTAATGGAGCTAGGGAGGCATCTTTGTTTCTTGTGATACTTGGTCTCTTCTAGAGCTAATTCACTACTTGGATTCACTACTTGCGATCTTTATTTTTTTGTGTAGTATACTAGTATGTTGGTTTAGTCAAAGTTTGGGGTATTAGTGTAAGAATGTCGGTATTTTGCATACTTGTAATGTTTGTTTAGTTCTATCATGAGTATTTTCTATGCTTAGATAGATTTTATTAATAGATTTTCTATCCTTGTTACTTTGATATCAGACAATATATATAAATTTATGTCATCTTGATTATATATTTATTTTGGAATTGACTGAAATGATAAAATTTATATACATTTTAAAAAAAACTTCAGTCCTGATTTGCGGAGGTTGAAAAACCCCACAAAATAAATTTATAAAATACATCAAACCCAGATTTTATGGAGGTTTAAAACCCCTGCAAAACTTAAGCACCAACCTACGGCGGTTTTAAAGGATGATACCAGAGGTTCAAAAAACCCGCCGCTAACAATTTATGGGAATAGATTAAGCGGGAGTTTTTAAAACTGCCGCTAAACATTCTGCGGAGGTTAAAAACCCCCGCAAAATAGGTCCAAAACCGCCGCTAAATGGCGCGTTTTTTTGTAGTGTCAACTACAGTAAAAAGTATGTTACACGTGTACGTACATGTATTGTTTTAAATATACATAAAAGGTTAAAAATGGATTTTAGATGAAATAATGAGGGTAAAATTGGAAGAAAAGATGATAAGCTATAAGCTATAAGCTAAAACGCTATATGAAATAGCGTTTGAAAAATAAGCTAAAAGTTAGTAAAATAAGCTATAAGCTCATGTCAAAAATGTTTTACCAAACAGAGCTTATTTTTTACAAACGAGCTTATAAGTTATAAGCTAAAAGCTATAAGCTCATTTTTGTGCTTGCCAAACAGACCCTTTGTCATTTGTGTACTTTTTGTGATTTCTTTGTTCAATACTATGATTCTTTTTTGTCTCTTCATGTGCTTTTTTTAGTGTTTTTTTACAACCAAAAGCTCATGTCATTTTATTATTCAAAAGAGAGATAATACTTATAAAGTAATAATGTCTCAAAGATACATCGACTAGCTTAAGAAATAGTTGTAGGTCTTGAAATAAAAATTGTGGAATTTGTGTGGATATTGAGATAAAAATTGTGGAATTTGTGTAGATTAACTGATCAAATATCAATTCATATTATATAATATATATTAATAAAAAGTTAGTGCAAGAAATTACCCACATTCAAGACTATGTGCATCCGTCACTCACCGTAACAAGAATATATGTATTTTTAGTATTATTTATTTTATAAGTTGTTGTATTATGATAAGATACTGAATTAGAATAAAAAATAATGATGATAATAACCTTAGTTCGGGATCTTTGTACCTATATTTTCAAAAATTTCGCACAAATTTCGAGTTCTACATCCCAAACTTTAATTCGGGATTTACATTTCGAATTTTATTTAAATATCTCTTAAGAATAAAAATGGTAATTAAAAGGAGAAAGAGAATGTAAAGAGAGTTTGAGAAATTTTCAATAATGATTCAGAAAATGTAGTAAGTAATCATTTTTGGGATCAAGAGCAAAGCCCAAACCAGCCAAGCTACACACAAAATTTGGCCCAAATGGTCGAGTGACTATGGTTTGTCACACACACTATATTGTGTATTCATATATAATTGATATTTTTTTACAGAATTTATTGAAATTGATGAATAACACAATAACACTGTATGTGTTTTTGAGTTGAGGAAAAATAAAATAAAAGAATTGACAGAACAACTCAGAACTTATTATAATCGATGAATTTATTATACTCTTGATTTATATCAATTGAAATTTTTGTCCATTATTATTTGAAGGATGTTTATAGTGTTCGGATTATAAAATTAGAGCACTTCTTATATACAATTTGGACATTGATTAAACAGTCTTGGTCAGTGACACCTGCTTTTAATTGGTCTTTGTTGAAGCGTCACATTTTATCTGGCGAATCAGTTGTCTCGCTCGTGTTTATAAATATTGTCATTTATTTTCCTCGGCACCTTCTAAGACGTACTTTTATGGAAGAGTAAACAGATTTCGTTTCCAGATAGGTACCTAAGACCCAATCAGAGAAAGGGAAAGGATCAAAATCATCGGAATGACTACCAAGGAAGCAACGACTTGCATGCGTTTCGTCATATTGTTATCTTTTTCATATTCGAAAATCAAAAATTAAGAAGGAGAAGCAAAATGTTTCGCAAATAATCAAGAGTGAATATTTGCAAAATTTATTCCTCTCAACTAAAATGTTTATATCTTGTTTATCTTCTTGCCGGTTTTTTTCATTTTAAAATCTAGTCGATAAGTGACTGCTTATAGTTCGTCATTTATCATTCATTATGTTTCATTGTTATTCTTTGATGATGAGTGTGAGAACGATACCTCATGGTGGGTGGTGATTCCGTTAATCAATGAAATATTATTGGGTCACGGCAATTGAGAACACATGATTGATTAAACCTATGTTTGATATCACGGTGGGAATATCAGAATTACGGTAATCCACTGTAATTTTTCAAAAACTAAACTCTGTAGCTTCTGCAAAATCACGGTGAGTCCCGGTAATTCTAACATATTCACCGTAATACCAAATATGTGTTGGGTTTGGGCTCCCTTCCTATGTGGAGAAAAGTCCAATATTATTAGCCCATTATATCTCACTTATATAAGTGGAGAGTGGTCTTTCTAGGATTAAGGAGAGAGTGAATTTTGTGAGAAAACACAACATTAGAAAGAGAGAAAGGAAGAGAGAAAGCTGTTCTCGGTTTTGGAAAACCAGTCTGACTAAAACTGAGATTCCCGATTCGTTAACCGTTGGATCGAGCTGAAATTTTGGGGCTAGGTTCGTAACACCTGAGGCCATCTTTTGACCGTTCGGATCTTCAAAACGAGTTCTGGTTGGGGAGAAATCGACCCCGCACTGAAGCAGTTTTATTTGGTATTTTTCATCTTCTTGTTCTTGATTTGTAAGCTAGTTTGCTTTGTTGTTCGGCTTTGTTGTTAGCACTTGTTGGTGCATCACTTTGAGACTCTCTTGTAACCTTATTTGATTATAGTGGAGCTATTTCTTTGGTCTGGACGACCCGTGGTTTTTTACTCTCACATTGAGGGTTTTCCACGTTAAAATTCCGGTGTTCGATTGTGCTTTTATCTTGTTATATTCGCTGCCATATATTTGTTGATTGATCCTCATAGGTTCTTACAAGTTTGGGGAATTATTTTTCCGCTGCATATTGCTCTGTTATTGTTATTGTGTGTGAATTCCCCATCAGAGTGGCATCAGAGCTCTTGGTTAAGGGCAATTTTACTTGTTTGAATGATGGAGTCAAATACAAAAGTGAAGATGGTTTGTTTGAATGGTTCTAATTACCATTTGTGGAAGGGCAAGATGAAAGATTTACTATTTGTGAAGAAATTGCATTTACCGGTATTTAGTTCTACAAAGCCGGATTCTATATCTGATGAAGAATGGGAGTTTGAGCACTTACAGGTTTGTGGTTTTATTCGGCAATATGTAGAAGATAATGTTTATAATCATATTGCTAATGAGACACATGCAAAGACTTTGTAGGAGAAGATGGAATCTTTATATGCCTCTAAATCAGGGAATAATAAATTGTTCTTGTTGAATAGCTTCATAAATTTGAAGTATAAGGAGGGTAATTCTATTTCAGACCACTTGAGTGAATTTCAAGGGCTCCTTGATCAGATGTCAGGAATGGGTATCAAATTTGAGGATGAACTGTTGGGACTATTTCTATTGCTATCTTTACCAGAGTCTTGGGAGACGTTTCAGGTTTCTATTACAAGTTCTGCTCCTAAAGGTGTTTCATTGGAAACAACTAAGGGTGGTATTCTTAATGAGGAGATGAGAAGGAAGGCACAGGGTACTTCATCTCAATCTGAGGTACTTGTCACTGAAAATAGGGGGAGAAGTCAGAAAAAAGAACCGAATGGTGGTAGAGAGAATAGCAGAAGCAAGTCTAAAGGGCGATACAAGAATGTAGAGTGTAATTATTGTCACAAACCTGGACACATACAAAAGTATTGCTTTCAGTGGAAAAGGGAGAACAAAGGCAAGAAGGGTAAGCATAAACAAAAGGATCATGATGATCGTGTTACTACTGCTACTAGTGATGATCTTGTTATTCTCCGTGAACATGAGTCTCTTAATCTTGTGTCGGATGAGAGTATGTGGATTGTTGACAGTGGTGCTACATTGCATGTTACACCAAGGAAGGAGTTCTTCACATCTTATACTTCTGGTGACTTTGGAGTGTTGAAGATGGGTAATGATGGTGTATCTAAGGTTATCGGTGTTGGTGATGTTTGCTTGCAAACCAACATGGGAATGCAATTGCTGCTTAAAGATGTCAAACATGCTCCAGATGTCCGCTTTAATTTGATCTCTGTGCATTTACTTGATGATTGTGGTTATGATAATCACTTTGATTCTGGAAAGTGGAAACTCAGTAAAGGTAATTTGATTGTGGCTAGAGGGGAGAAAAATTCTAAATTATATTGGACAAAAACTTTGGTGACTAGAGACAGTGTGAATGCTATCGACATGGAAGCATCTTTGTGGCACCGAAGGCTTAGTCATATTAGTGAAAATGGGCTGAATGTTTTAGCCAAAAAGGATGTGCTTCCTGGATTGAAGAATGCAGGTTTGGAGAAATGTTCTCATTGCATGGCTGGTAAACAAACTAGAGTATCCTTCAAGAAGCATCCTCCCTCAAGAAAGCCAGAGTTACTTCAGTTGGTGCATTCTGATGTTTGTGGACCTTTAAAGGTAAAATCCTTTAGTGGTGCACTTTATTTTGTTACTTTTATTGATGATTGTTCCAGAAAGTTATGGGTATATGCTTTGAAGACAAAAGACCAGGTGTTGGAGAAATTCAAAGAATTTCATGCTTTGGTTGAGAGACAGACAGGCAAGAAGCTGAAATGTGTTCGTTCTGATAATGGTGGTGAGTATTGTGGTCCCTTTGATGTCTATTGCAAGCAGCATGGTATTTCACATGAAAAGACTCCTCCTAAAACTCCTCAGCTGAATGGTCTAGCAGAGAGGATGAATCGAACACTTATTGAGAGAGTTAGATGTATGCTCTCTGAAGCTAAGTTGCCTAATCATTATTAGGGTGAGGCACTGTACACGACGGTGCATGTTATTAATCTTACTCCTACTGTTGCTTTGAACAGTGAAGTTCCAGATAAAGTTTGGTTTGGTAAGAATGTCAAATATGATCATTTGAGAGTCTTTGGTTGTAAGGCTTTTGTGCATGCTCCAAAGGATGAAAGATCCAAGTTGGATGCAAAGTCAAGACAATGTATTTTCATCGGCTATGGGCAGGATGAGTTTGGCTACAAATTTTATGATCCTATAGGAAAGAAGCTTATCAGAAGCCGTGATGCTGTATTCATGGAAGACCAAACTATTGAAGACATTGATAAGGTGGAGAAGACTACACCAAAGAAAGATATTAGTTTGTCTAATGTTGAGTCAGTTCGGTTACCTGTTCAGAATCTGGATACTATTGGTGGTGATGTTCAAAATGATGAGCCACATGATTATGTTGATGATCAACAACTTGGAGAAAAGGTAAATATTCCAGCTAATAATGATGAGGAGAATGATATACAAGATGAGAATCTCGGTGAAGCTCCAGAATCACCTCAAGTTCAACTTAGGAGGTCCAACAGACAGAGACAACCTTCTACAAGGTATAATTCTGATGAATATGTGACTTTGATTGATGAAGGTGAACCTGAGTATTTTCAAGAAGCCATGGAAAGTGATGAAAATCAAAAGTGGTTGGATGCGATGCAAGATGAGATGAAATCATTGCATGATAATCACACTTATGATTTAGTGAAGTTGCCTAAAGGCAAGAGGGCTTTGGAAAATAGGTGGATATATAAAGTTAAACATGAGAGTAACTCTGAGTCTCCAAGGTATAAAGCCAGATTAGTTGTGAAAGGTTTCCGTCAAAGAAAGGGTGTTGACTTTAATGAGATTTTCTCACCTGTTGTGAAGATGTCATCTATTAGAACCGTGTTGAGTTTGGCTGCTACTCTTGATCTAGAGGTTGAGCAAATGGATGTGAAAACAGCTTTCCTTCATGGTGATTTGGAGGAAGAGATCTATATGAAGCAACCCGATGGTTTTCAAGTGAAAGGCAAAGAAGACTATGTCTGTAGATTGAGAAAGAGTCTGTATGGGTTGAAGCAAGCTCCAAGGCAGTGGTACAAGAAGTTTGAGTCTGTCATGTGTGATCAAGGATACAAGAAGACTACTTCAGATCATTGTGTCTTTGTTAGAAGATTTTCTAATGATGACTTCATTATCCTGTTGTTATATGTTGATGATATGCTTATTGTTGGGAAAAATATTTCTAACATTGACAGGTTAAAGAAGCAGTTGGGCGAGTCATTTGCCATGAAAGACATGGGAGCTGCTAAACAGATTCTTGGCATAAGAATCATGCGTGACAGAAAGGAGAAGAAACTTTGGATGTCACAAGAACAGTATATCAAAAAGGTGTTGCAGAGATTCCAGATGGAAAATTCTAAGGCGGTAAGATTGACATGAAAAGATTGACAAGTATATCAAGAACAGTATATCAAGAACAGTATATCAAGTTGAGTTCTAAACAAAGTCCTTCAAGTGAAGATGAAAAGATTGACATGAAACGTGTTCCTTATGCGTCTGCTGTGGGTAGTTTGATGTATGCTATGGTGTGTACAAGACCAGATATTGCACATGCTGTTGGTACAGTCAGTAGATTTTTGTCTAATCCAGGTAGAGAACATTGGAATGCTGTAAAATGGATTTTGAGGTATCTTCGTGGTACTACTTGTATGAGGCTTTGCTTTTGAGGAGATAAGCCTACTTTAGTGGGGTACTCTGACTCAGATATGGCTGGTGACATTGATTCTAGGAAGTCTACTTCAGGTTACATGATTAAGTTTGCAGGGGGAGCTGTTGCTTGGCAATCTAGATTGCAAAAGTGTGTAGCATTGTCTACTACAGAGGCAGAGTTCATTGCCATTACTGAAGCATGCAAAGAGTTGTTATGGTTGAAGAAATTCTTGCAGGAGCTTGGTTTTGTTCAAGACAAATATTTGTTATTTGTTGATAGTCAAAGTGTTATTCATCTTGGTAAGAATCCGACTTTTCATGGTAGGTCCAAACACATTGATGTGAGGTATCATTGGATACGTGATGTTTTGGATGCTCAGTTGTTGGAGTTAGCTAAAGTTCATACTGATGATAATGGGTCTGATATGATGACTAAAGCGTTGCCAAGACGGAAGTTTGAAGCATGTTGTGATATCGCCGGTTTGGCGATTTCCTCCACATAGTTGTGAGGGGGAGATTTGTTGGGTTTGGGCTCCCTTCCTATGTGGAGAAAAGTCCAATATTATTAGCCCATTATATCTCACTTATATAAGTGGAGAGTGGTCTTTCTAGGATTAAGGAGAGAGTGAATTTTGTGAGAAAGCACAACATTAGAAAGAGAGAAAGGAAGAGAGAAAGCTGTTCTCGGTTTTGGAAAACCAGTCTGACTAAAACTGTGATTCCCGATTCGTTAACCGTTGGATCGAGCTGAAATTTTGGGGCTAGGTTCGTAACACCTGAGGCCATCTTTTGACCGTTCGGATCTTCAAAACGAGTTCTGGTTGGGGAGAAATCGACCCCGCACTGAAGCAGTTTTATTTGGTATTTTTCATCTTCTTGTTCTTGATTTGTAAGCTAGTTTGCTTTGTTGTTTGGCTTTGTTGTTAGCACTTGTTGGTGCATCACTTTGAGACTCTCTTGTAACCTTATTTGATTATAGTGGAGCTATTTCTTTGGTCTGGACGACCCGTGGTTTTTTACTCTCACATTGAGGGTTTTCCACGTTAAAATTCCGGTGTTCGATTGTGCTTTTATCTTGTTATATTCGCTGCCATATATTTGTTGATTGATCCTCATAGGTTCTTACAAGTTTGGGAAATTATTTTTCCGCTGCATATTGCTCTGTTATTGTTATTGTGTGTGAATTCTCCATCAATATGCACCAAATGAAAGCCTTAAATTGCTTTATAAATGACAACAAGAGAGGTCAATTGGAGTGGAAGCCAAACAAGTGAACAACGAGGTTCAGTTCAGACATAGCTACTAGAAAAGAAGATGCCTCATGGTGGGTGGTGATTCCGCTACATTTCTAGGTGTGACCAAAAGAGTTACACCTCCATATTCAATCCTCAAAAGTAAAAGCTGGACTACCTCATCTTTTATTCTTAGGGGAGATATCAATAGTAAATGCGGCACAATCCCATTTTACTTATCTCTAGACATAATTATTCAAATATTATATAGTTTAATTTTTCCATCTAATGTCTTTATATTAATCTGGTTCTATATAAATTTTGACATCAATTAATTTATTCTCCTCTCAAATCAGTTGTGGGGATTGAATCGTGATCATCTCAATCAAATTCAGCGTCAATCACCATTGAACCAACACACGTTTGATTTTTCATCTATTTAATGTTATTTTATTTTCTAATATAGTACTCCCTCCGTTCTACTTTAACCGTCGTTTAGGACATGTGTGCACTATTCTTATAATTTATTTTGATCATATATTTTTATTAATATATAATAACAAATATTAGCATATAAGATGTTGTTCAATTTGTCACGTTGAATATTTTTCAAATATAACTTTTTATAATTTTTTACCATACATAATCAAATATATTAGTCATCAAAGATATGCATTGATATATGCAGTGGTCAATTGTGACAGTTATTTAGGAACGGATGTAGTATACTAAATGTATTTAATTATAATGACGATTCGTTTAAAACACTATTTAGATTATAGAATTTTTAACAAAATGTTATTATAATTTCATAGGGGCAATGACAGATCCAAAATTTTTAATAGTCGGAACACCACATGTATAAATTTACAACATTGAATATAGTCCATTCTTCTTAAAATATAAGAGAAAAACATCTATTTTTTTGCTCCCAAAATATAAAAGAAAAAACACAAATTTATCTTTTTATGAAAAAATTATTTTCTATCTCTCTTATCATTTCCATAACCAATAAGTAATAAAAATTGTTTTTACATATATATTTCCATTCATCTATTTTCAAAGAAAATACAAAAAAAACATACTTGCGATCATTATATTTTACTTTTTCTTAATAAATGTAATTTTTTCTATTTTTCTCTTATAATATGAGATGAAGAAGGGAGTATATGTTACATTTCATTTTAAGAGTATAAATATACAATTTTTATATGAGAGATTCATATTTTGGATATATTGAAAAAATTTCTCATTTTCAATGCCATGAAAAGTTTTTTATGTTTTGAAGCAAAAAGGTTGTAGGCCTTGAGATAAAAAGTGTAGGATTTGTGTGGGTCTTGAGACAAAAAGTTGTGGAATTTGTGTAGGCTAAATGGTCAATTATCAATTCATATTATTTATATAACATATAAGCCTATGTGGATCCGTCCCTGCATAGGGGCATACTGTTGGGGAATCCACGAGAGCGTAGTAAGAAACAACGGGCCAATACTTCAGGAACACAAAGAAGACATCATATCCCCATCTAAAACCTTAAGGCTTTGTTTGGGAGTTTGGAGGGGAAGAAAAGGAAAGGCTAAGGAGGGGAAGGGAAGGAAAGGGAGGGAAGGGATAAAGGAGGGAAAACCTTCCCCTTGTTTGGGAGTTAAAAAGCCAACAAAAAAAGGAGATGTTACGTAATAATTTTACTATTTTACAATTTTTTTCTCTTAAAATCAATACATTGTGTTATACCTTGTAATTTATCTTATAATTTTTTTTACCAATTTTATAAAAATTCTTAAAAGCATGAAAACTTTTTTTTAATTATTTTTTTCTAAATCTGAATTTTTTTTTAATTATTTTTTTCTAAATCTGAATTTTTTAGAGATTGAGAAAATAAGTTGTCGACATTTTTTCCGATTTTGAGAAAAAATGTTCGCGGAATTTATTTCGATATTGGGAAAAACAGTTATTGAAAATTTCCCGATTTAGAGAAAATAGTTCGCGGAATTGTTTTTCGATATAGGGAAAAAAATTATCGAAAATTTTCCGATTTCACAAAAAAAACTCGCGGAATTTTTTTTCGATATCGGGAAAAAAAAGTTATCTAAAATTTTCCGATTTCGAGAAAAAAGTTCGCGGAATTTTTTTTTCGATATCAGGAAAAAAAGTTATCGAAAATTTTCCGATGTCGAGAAAAAAGTTCACGGAATTTGTTTTGATATCGAGAAAAAAAGTTGTCGAAATTTTTTCCGATCTCGAGAAAAAAATTCGTAGAAATTTTTTCGATATTGGGAAAAACAGTTATTGAAAATTTCCCGATTTAGAGAAAAAAAGTCACGGAATTTTTTTTTGTTATCGAGAAAAAAAGTTGTCAAAATTTTTTGCGATTTTGAGAAAAAAATTCGCGGAATTTATTTGGATTGGGCCTTATCTAAGCCCCATGAGAAGGCCAAAAATAAAAAAGAGAGTTGGGCTCAACTTAACCCTCCAAAACCCCCCAATTTGGGAGAACTCTGAAATTAGATAAATTAAGCCTCTTGAAACCCCCCAAAACCTTTCCCTATTTTCTTAAAACTCTCAAACAAGGGATTAGCTCTCCACAAGCCTCTCCTTCCCCTCCAAAACCCATCTCCCAAACAAAGCCTAAGGCATTGGTTAATAGGCTGCCTCTTAAAAACCTAAGATTATTCTCATTCATAGTCGATGTGATACTTAACTACTCACACTTGAAATCCAACAATTTGCCCCCAAGTGTAAGTTCCCACATCCTATTGTTGATCCAATACCATGATCCACTCCCGCATCCCCTACCAAGTCGAACCAGACTTTGATACCACTTGCTGGGGAGTACGGAGAGCGTTAGAAGAAACAATGGACCGATGTTCCAAGACCACAAGAGAGAGGGACACCACATCTCCACCAAAACTTTAAGGTATTATATTAATGATGGGTCACCTCTCTTATAAATCCAACATTCATCTCACTCATAATCGATGTGAAACTTAACTACTCACACTTGAAATTCAACACGTAAGAGATTTAAGGGAGAAAAAGAAACTCAATAAAAAGCAAGTAGTTGAACTGACTTGTAAACCCATCTCCTACATTAGTTATTATACCTCTAATATAATGTAGATGCAAAACATTCTCATTGTCATCTAGAATATTAAAGTTCATTAACTACAGATTTCACATCTCTTTCTCTTGTGCCTCTCAATATCTCTATCTTAGTTAAGTTACATAAAAACTTTACAAATATCTGGATAGAAATTAGCCATGAGTTTACAAATATATTAGAGCATTAACTTGTGACATAGATTGCTTGCTACCCCTTCACCACACTTCAGATACATCTGCTGTAGATACATTTATTTCATAGTTCCAGCACCACAACTGTACATCAAACAAAAATATGATGAAGAAATTAGTCAAAATGCTTGAAAATGTCTAGCTAGCTAATTATAGCTTCTCGTTTTTTATTTACGTGTACGACATATTAGAAAAATCGTAACTGCATTAGAAACCGCATGAGACGATTACGTCCATATTTGCTCATAGTTTATCATCAGGAATTAAAAAAATATACTTTTAACAATCTGTTTTGTATTTCAAGTACCTCTTAAGATTATATTTACATCTTAAGGCTGTATTTACAAAGCAAAGTGATACTCTACAATAGTAGGTAAATAAATACAGTGACATGATGGTATCACCTTTAAAAATATAAAATTATTTCACGTTTAAAAATTACAATGCGCATCGTAGCAACTGCAATAGCTGCAATTGTAACGACCACAACCATATTTATGGCTGCAACTGCAATTTAAAAGCATATTCTACAGAATTATTTGGTTTTAAGTTAAGTTAATGGCCAACCACACCATTTGTGGGCGTCCGACTCGGTAATTTGAACATTTTATATTAGTTGAACTATGGTATATGAACATTATTTAAATCATTTTAATATGTATAAAAGTTAAAACACCTTAAACTATCATAGAAATGAAATAGATGCTTAAAACAAAAGGAGGTACACATGCAAAAAGTGACATACATTCAGAATCTGTTGTGATCCAGTTTCCTTTTCTACAAGTGGTGTGTCCACTTTCAGATTGAGGGATTGATATAGTGGAAGTTGCAATTTTGTTTTGTCCATTTCTTGTTGAAGATGCCATTGAGAAAGCTGAATAGGCAGAGGAAGTGGTGGAGCAGCTTTCCACATCCCATCTGAAACTGATCTTTGGTGACTCACTCATAGCTTGATCATCATCTTGAACAGCTTTCAAGTTTCCACGTCTCCGGAACATTAATACCTGATAAATTTTCAACCATAAAATCCAAATGAGAAACTAGTTAAGGTTTTAAACTATGAAGCGCAGACATTCATTGAATTAGGCGTGTTTCTGTGTCAGACATGCGTTGGTGTCCGCTACGACATCTATGATTATATTGAATTATATTATTTTATTAAATTTTTATCGATGTCAACGTGTCACATGACCGTGTATGTGTCCTTACTTCATAGGTTTTAAATAAAAGTTTGCGGTTCGGGCCGTGGCATCAAGGTGTTTGATGTTTATGCCACGCGGAGCCGCAACCATAGCTTAGGGGTTCAAACTTTTGAGTTCTCAAACGGCTAATGTCGTGACATCAAGGTTTTTGATAATTATTATGCGAATTTTGATATATATATATATATATATATATATATATATATATATATATATATAAATTAATATTTTGAGCTAAGTGATGTGCCATGGCCCTACCCTACCCAAGGGTAGCTCCGCCCCCGCTCACGGAGCCACGCCATAGTTTAGGAGTTCAAACTTTTAAGTGCTCAAGATCTTTTGGGCTAATGAATATAATCAGTGGCGGCGTTAGATCTATCGTTCAATTTTTATACATAAAATAAAAAAGAGAGAACAAAACAACTAAAATATGGAAGGACAAAACCAAAACTCAAGCTAAACAAATAAAGAGGTTTAAAAAGAATCACCTTTCTTCCATAGAATTTTCCTCCTTTCTCTGTTTTAGCAGAAGCAGCCCATCTAAGCAACTCTTTCATTCTAGAAATAGGCTTCTTTTTATCACATTGGTCCTTTCTTTCAGCTGAAGATGACAATGGTGCCTCATGAGTTATAGGCAAAACCTTGTTTCCTCCGTGACTCGTCGACTCTGTCTTGTTAACGATCGCTTCTTCTCGGGGTGATTCTCCTTTCTTCATTTTGAAAGAACGTATTCTCTTTAAGTTGAGTGTTCTGTAAAAGCAAGCTTTTTGAATGTCTTTTCTATATAAAGAAGAAAATATCTTCAAATTCTTGTAACCATGTTTGCTCCATAAAAATCTCTTTGTCTTTTTATATGATCCATCATGGTTTGGTACACTAATCTTTATCCCTTTACCATTTTGTTCTGAAAAATGAAACAACATTTAAAAATATATATTAGTATTAAGATTTTTCATTTCGCGGTCTCAGGTAGGTACATAGCACAGTTGACGAGTTAAGAGACACTGAATGATTTTTAAGCAGGAGGTCCAGAGTTCAAACACCGACTGGCGAATACTAACTTACTAACATTTGTCTAAAACAATTCTTCATTTTGCATACTAAAAATCGTAAAAGAAATTAATTAACAAAGAGAAGAGAAACTTGTTTATAATCAATCTTACCATTGGTATCTTCCTTTTGGTGAGAGAGATTGGAAGTGGTTCTCTTACTTTCTTGTTCTTGTGCCCTTTTAAAGAGCCATTGAAGAATCTAGTATTAAAAACAAAAATGGCTATTATTATTAGCTTTAGTGTGAATAATGCATGTTACAAATTCAACTATATATATATAACTTAATCACATAAAATAAAAAAGCATTACCTGCATGCCTACAGTGAAAACTTTTGTCACACTTTATTATAAATTATTATATTATTTATTTGTGTGTGTGTTTGATGACTGTATTGGTCAAATGAACAGCACTGCAGATCTATCTGTTCTGTCTTGAATCAAAAAGATTCGTGTCTAGTTTTTTAGGATTATGGTGAGATGAAGACAAAGGAAAATTGAAGTGAATCTAAGGAAGTCGAAGAGACAACTATGCAGTGATAATGGAATAGTTGGCTTATTATTCTTAGTAACATGGGACTTGTTATATATAACATGATCAAGTGGTGTATATGTTAAGGTGATTATGGTTTAAAATTTTAATTAATGTTTCAGCCTCTTTGGCACTGTTATTCGCCACACACTTGTATGTGCTTATACGTATATACGATATATGTATGGACCCCAACATAATGTGACACACATTTGGAGATTTGTATATGATAGAGTTTCAAATTAAGAATTAAGTGTATGTTTTGAAGTAGAATGCTAGTGTTTCTTACTACCAACATATGTAGGAAATTTGTATTTTTCAATTATTACATACTTGTAAATTTTTAAGATTTTTTAAATGCCGTTAACTTTTATATCTCAATAACATATCTGTTGGGTAAATAACAGTTTCGAAAGAGTAAATATATAAATAGGAGTGCAATCAACAACACAAGAATATAACGTGGAAACTCCAAAACCGGAGAAAAAACCACGGCCGTTGTCAAAACCGACAACCAGAGAATAAACACTATGTGAAAATTGTTACAACACATAAACTCACTCTCAACCACCCCATGACCCAAGTACACCCACACTCTCCAAAGTAGATATTTGAACTACATTTCAAAATACTTTAAAACAAGAGCATAAGAGAAAAACAAAGACACAATATAAACTTAAAGTGTTTACAAATGATACTACATCTTAGTGTCACATCTTGGTGTGTAGAAACAAGGAACTTGAGGTCTCTTTATATAACATTGAGCTCCCCCACTCTCCACTTTTCTAAGCAATGTGGGACTTCTCCAATATAATTTTCTTGACCTTTTATTTTCCTTCATTAACAATGTGAGACTTAGGGGGGGTTATTCAATTGGGATTTCGATGGATTTTAAAAGACTTTAAAGACTTTTTTATGATAAAAAAGTCTTGTGTTATTCAATCAAGACTTTTTAAAATAGTAAGTAAATCTTGTGTTATTCAATCAAGACTTTTATAAAAAATAAGCAAAAGTTTTTTAAACAAGTCTCTCAAAATCTCACAGAATCAATATAATCCCACAAAGTCTTTTAAAATCTTCAAGACTTTTTTATCATAAAAAAGTCTTTTAAAATCCATTGAAATCTCAATTGAATAACCCCCCCTTAAATTGCAATCAACCCCAACAATTTCCACCTTGATTGTAATGATCTTTAATCTTCATTGTCTTCACCGATAATGAACCCCAACAATCTCCACTTTGATTGTAAGAGTTTCATTTTCCACTTCCATTGTATATACCGACAATCATAATTCTCAATGTCAAAACCGACAAATCAAATTATCATACTCCACCATAAAGAGTACACTACACTTGGAACTAAACCACCCCAAGAATTTTCTTCACTTGAAACTACACCATCCCAAGAATTTTCTTCACTTGAAACTAAACCATCTCAAGAATTTCATGTCGAAACCTACTGAAATATTATGGTGCAACTCCCATGTTGGCTTTCAAAAAGTTCTTCAGCCATCGACACATCTAACCACACACCTTGCATCAATGTTAACCAATGACCGTGCGTTCTTCTGAATTTGCTAGCAATAACATGTCTTTTCCCATGGTATAGCGGAAATACCATAAAGACACCACCATCTCCCTAAACAAGAGAAATATTGCTAGCACTTACCTCAGAGTCTTTTGCTCCACTTGGACAATTTCATGCCAAAACGCCTTGTGTAACCCTGATTGCAAACTCCTCCATCCAGCTTCTTCATAACAGAATCACTACATCATTACTCCTCTTCAGCACTTACCAGGATGTCTCTCTTGATATCTCATTGAACCGGAAGCTCTGATACCACTGTTGGGTAAATAACAGTGCCGGAAGAGTAAAAATTTAAACAGGAGCGAAATCAACAACACAAGAATATAACGTGGAAACTCCAAAATCGGAAAAAAAATCACGGCCGTTGTCAAAAACGACAACCAGAAAATAAACACTATGTGAAAATTGTTACAACACATAAACTCACTCTCAACCACCCCATGACCCAAGTACACCCATACTCTCCAAAGTAGATATTTGAACTACATCTCAAAATACTCTAAAACAAGAGCATATGAGAAAAACAAAGACACAATATAAACTTAAAGTGTTTAAAAGTGATACTACATCTTGGTGTCACATCTTGGTGTGTAGAAACAAGGAACTTGAGGTCTCTTTATATAGCATTGAGCTCCCCCACTCTCTACTTTTCTAAGCAATGTGAGACTTCTCTAATATAATTTTCTTGACTTTTTATCTTCCTTCATTAGCAATGTGAGACTTAAATTGCAATCAATCCCAACAATCTCTACCTTGATTGTAATGGTCTTCAATCTTCATTTTCTTCACCGACAATCAACCCCAACAATATCAAATGATTTTGGATTTGTTGGAAATTTAAACAAATGATCTATATATGATATAAACTTTCAATCCAACAGTGTATTTTATAAAATAATTATCGCTTAAAATATTATTGAGTAGTTGAAGGGTAAATATTCTCAAATCATGAAGGGGCAGAGGTAGATTAGAAAAAACTAATATTAACATGTACCACTGCTTGTGATTATTAAATCCAAAAAAAAAATTAGTGAAACTTAAAAAAAAACCATTCAATCATTTGAGCTTAATTATCTCAAACACATTACTTATTAACTATTAATACTGCATCATATATGTTGTTGCCCTTTTGAGCTATGCCCATATGATGTACTATCAAATTGGCATTGAAGTTAAGGCTTAGGAATCTTTGTTCGTGAATTCCACATCACAATGTAGTACAAAGAAAAACATAGGAAGCTCAATCATGTAAAACAATTATATGCTGTCACAGAAATTGGTCTCACCAAATTACATGTTCCGTAACATGGATAAACAATAAAAGTAGATAAGATATTCATATAACTAAAAATCCCTTGTTATTGTGATACACATTTTTTCTTTCTTTCAATAATTAGAAAGTTTATTGAAATAGTCTAACCAAAAGGTACAAAATGAAAAGCACAACAGGATCAATCAAAACACCTATTAAAAAATCTCCTACTCCTCAAAGGAAACAAAATGACAAACGTTTAGACAAAGAAAATTATTTGATTCTTATGACGAAAACAAACAAGAAGCAACAAAAATGACCATAATACCACATAGTTCTAGTTCGAAGTTTTCATACGTGATAAATTTGAAGAGCATACTTGTATGCCTTCTGATCTTTCTTAATATATGGACATCAGAATTTGGATTTGATGTAGTAAATGCGTCACACAGTTGATTCATCTCGAATCGTTCGATCTAAAATTGACATATGAGGTTGTTTATAATTTATTTTACTTTTAAGTAATCATGATTGTCCGATTTAAAAACGAATGGTTGAGATAAAAATTTGTGCAAAACAATGTACTTTATTTACTGCAGCTAATCTCTATTCGGACATCACTCACATTTTCTAGAAAACTTCTCTATCCCCTCTCCATGATTCTCTATAACCTCTTAAACCCTAAATTGTCTTTCAATTCGGACGTAGATCTTAAACTAAGGATCAGGATGCAGAACCCGAAGTTTGTGCGGAATTTTGGGAGGTATAGGCACCAACTCGGGTTCTTCCGAACTAGTGCCTATATCCACACGAAGTTTGTGCATAGTTTTGGGGTATAGGCACCAGTTCGGGATCTAGAACCCGAACTAGTGCAAGTTTTGGTGACTTGCACCAGTTAGAGGTCTAGATCCCAAAACTTGCACCAGTTCGGGTTCTAGATTCTGAACTGATGCCTAAATTCTCTAAAACTCCACACAAACTTCGGGTTCTACATGCCGAACCTTAGTTCGGGATCTACATTCTAAATTTTGCTTAAATATCTTTTAAAAGCAAAAACAGTAGTTAAAGGGGAAAAAGAATGATGGCAGTGGGTAGAAAAATTTTCCATTTTCTATTTGCCAATTTGATATCACCGATTTCAATTTATATTTATGACATATTCCAATTGATTTATGATGATGTTGTTAATTTGTGGAGTATTGCCGATTCCGATTTGGTATTTCTACCGTCTAAAAGAATATTGCCTTGATATAAAAATTTGGAAGTAGAATAATTGTACAGTGCATAGCTAATGGAGGTGGGAGTAGTAAGGTAAAAATATGTTAGAACGAGGTAGATGATAGATCTAACACTGACACCTGCAGAAGAGACTTGAAAAAAAAATTCAAAAATAATGTAAGTACGGCGGTGGAAGAAAAAAATGTTCAACAAAAAGATGTAGTTAACAGACATTTAACGGAGTTAAGCTCTAAGAAGGTGATTGTCAATTTCATAACAAAATAAGGGAGGTTTGTGTTCACTTAAAAAATAGAGGGGGTGTTTGTTTTATTTAACAATATCTTAGGGGAGGTCGGTGTAATTTGCCCTTTTTTTTTTAATGTGAATTCTCCTCTGTTGATTTTCATTTTTCCTCCAATTGAGTTTGAGTTTAATTACCCAAACTCTCTATGCTTTTAGTGGTCTTTTGATTCTCTCGTTCTTTCTATGCGTATTTTCATGATTATAATTTATATTCTCTGCATTCTTTTTAAGGTTTTGTTTGGATAATTTATGTTAAGAAGTTCGACATCGGTTGCGAGACAGTCTGAATATATGTTTATAAAGAAATGACAATTCTTACTTTATAAGCTGATTTTATAAGGTTGGGTTAGACCAAATTTTCAATTCTAAGATAATATCAGATGCTCTTTACGATTCAATGGGTCACTTCATCGGGCCGCTACATGAGGGGTAGGGAATTAATAATGTTTGAATTTATTATTATTTATCAAATTTATATAAAAAAATATTTTAATTTTTTTATTACTTATGATAGCAAATATTTAATTATTTATGAAAAAAATGTACAATATGTATAATACTTATATAAACAATAAAATTGTGATTTTTCTTATAATATTATTTTTTCCAAAATAAAATAGTCGGCAAATAGCTTTTTAATTCATGAAGAAATTAACAATATTGTTAATTTCTTAGTTCAAAAACTAAATGTACCGATATATTTAAATTTTTAGATGTACCATAAGCTCCTCCTCTTTCTTATTTGTATACTCTCCCTCTGTCTCAAATCTTTGATTCTTTTTTAATTTTTTAGTTTTGTCATAAAATTTTGATTCTTTCAACAATCAAGATACAATTAATGATGTTTTACAATTGCACTCTTACAAAATATAAAACATTCATTAAATAAATTTTCTCTTTTATCAACAAAGTAAGCGCAAAAATGATTTAACTTATCAATCTTTATTATTTTTTAATCCATGTGCAAAACTCTAAAAACCCAAAATTTTAAAGGGCTTGTTTTCTATTATATGAAATAATTTTTTTTTTGTTTTTATGAAATAGAAAATTTTATTAAGTCACTCAGGAACAAAGAGTACAACACTAGTGCAAAAAAAAGGTTTTAACACCCATTTTTTTGGAGATATTACACCGTTTTGGATTCGGTGTAAATTCAACCGGTGAGATATGTATGAAGAATTTACACCGGTAAAAAAAAGGTGTTAAAAAATATATATTACACCAATTTTTATTTATATCGGGTGCAAAAATTTTATTATTTACATTGAATTACAACTATTTTACACCGGTTTTTTATTATATTAGGTGTAAATTGTTTGTTATTTAGACTCTTTTTAATAAATTTACACCTTATTGTATATATGAATAATGGGTGTAAAATACTAGTATTTCACGCTAAAATTTAGAGCTTCGAAACTGCTTTTCCTAAAATAGTGGTGTGAAATATTAAAAAAATATACTATCTTTTACATTAAGCAAACAAAACTATTATCAAAATAAACAAAAATAAGTCAAATTATTCAATTACATGTAAACTTGGAAAAACTATTATTATATCACATACAAATTGAAAACATCAAAACTCCAAATAATTCTTCATGTCATAATCTTCCTAATCTCTAAATGGAACTAGACATGGTTCATAGGCCTAAAAATTTAGATAAATAAACAAGAAAGATCTTAAGGAGAAGATGTTGCGTTCATGTCGATTGGTGCGGTTGTCGGTTATGTTGTTGTCCTGGTGCTTTGGAAGATGGAGAAGATGATTGGGAGGGACTTACACCTAATAAATCACAATCCATCAAAAAACTTATAATACATGAACCCTATATAGTTAATCTCGGATAACGGCGCGTAATGCATATAAGAGAAATCCTAAGGTTCAACGTAGAAGAACCCTTTTTATTGTAGATACATGGATGAAGAGATAAAAATAAAGATTAAGGAAGAAGTTCACCAATATATTATAACAACAAACGAGAAGAGATAAAAGGTGACGTTAGTGGATGAGAGCGGACGGTGAGAATCGGCAACCCCGGTGGGGGTGATTGGTGAGGTAGAGGGTGACGGTGGTGGAAGAGAAGGGTTTAAGTGAGATATATAAAAGGGTTGGTAGAGAGAAAGTGTTTTTGAAGTTTAGAATTTGTTTCCTTTTTTTTTTCTATTTATAAAGATTTGTTAGTAAAAAAAAAAAGATTTGTTTGCTTATGTTAAAAATATATATATAAAAAAAAATACCAAAAAAAGATTTGTTTGTTTCTATTTTTAAGAAATAATTTGCAATTTATTGTTAAATTTCTTTTGAAGCAAGTTATTATTAAATAAGTCTAATTTTTCTCACCTTTTTTATATAACAAGTGTATTATAAATTTTAGGTGACTTTTTCACTATTACACCTATTTTCTTTAAATATAGTGTCTAACCTATAATTTTTCTCAACTCTTTTATATAACAAGTGTATTAAAAATTTTAGGTGGCTAGTCTTTCACTATTACACCTATTTTCTTTAAACATAGTATCTAAAGTATAATTTTTCTCACCTCTTTTATATAACAAGTGTATTATAAATTTTAGGTGACTAGTCTTTCACTATTACACCTATTTTCTTTAAACATAGTGTCTAAAGTATAATTTTTCTCACCTTTTTTATATAACAAGTGTATTATAAATTTTAGGTGGCTAATCTTTTAATATTACATCTATTTTCTTTAAACATGGTGTCTAATGTTACAACATAACTCTATTACACTCATTTTTAATTAAAGAGGTGTAAAATATCTAATTATATTCTTACTTTTGCACTAGTGCAAGAGTAGCACAAAACAAAGAAAAAGCATATACAATCCATGCAACAAAAAGGGACGATGGAGACTCCCTCAATAAAACACCACCTCCACACACCTAGAAAAAACGACACCACCAAGAACTTTAATCAACGAGATATACAGTTACCTGGATCCCAATTTCATTTGTAAAACAAGCGGGGAGACATCTTCAATTTGGTTAGACTCCATTTCCAACTCAACACTTTGATGGCCTCGACCACCTCACGACCACCTCAATCGGATTAAAAATGCCATTCGCAAAGATAGTGTCGTTTCTAGCCTTCCAAATTGACCAAAGAGTTGTATGCCAAACCATCAAAAAACTTTTACGGATCTTATTATTTTTCGCCGCACCTCTCAACATATCAAAGAGCACAAAAAGGTTGTGAGAAAAAATAATAATATATGAAATCAATTGACATAATCAATTTTTATAGCTCAATTGGTTAAGCTGACCAGTTGAGCTAAGGGTTAAGGAGCTAGTGGAGGTCCAGGGTTCAAATCCTGGCAAAGGAGATTGTAATATATTATTTACTAACAACTAACATTGCTTATCAAAAAAAAAAATTGATGATATGTTGAACTTTTTTTATTTTTTTGGTTTCAACCACCATTTTAATCTGGTTTAGGAGTCAGTTCCTGACATCAAGTGATTTTAGTCCCCTCCCAATCACAATTATTGCGGAAGATTGAACCGCGATCCTACCATGTTCAGCGCTAATCATCACTG
The DNA here is from genome assembly GCA_951804385.1 of Trifolium dubium. Lineage (NCBI taxonomy): Eukaryota > Viridiplantae > Streptophyta > Magnoliopsida > Fabales > Fabaceae > Trifolium > Trifolium dubium. The sequence goes on from OX638065.1 coordinate 27,320,548, forward strand.
AACCAACAAACAATTTGTGTTGAACTTTTGTTTTTGAATGAACTATGTATCAGGTCATATTGTATTGCTTCATTGAGAGGTCACTACTTCCCTCAATTGTTTAACTATTTAATTATATTGTTGTTACTTAGATTTAGTTAATTACTTAATCCTATGGTGAAAACATCCCGGAAAATGTAACCCCTGATAGTTTATTTTTCTTTATAAATTACAGTTCTTATAATTTATCATCCTCGTATTGTTATTCTCACTACAAAATTAATATACTAACAAAACGGGGCCTCTTTGAATCTATTCTCAAAAACAGTTTTTTAGTTTTTAAAAATTAAAAATTAAAAACTTGTTTGATAATTCAATTTTACAAAACTGTTTTTAAAAATTGTTTTCTGTTTATTAGTTTTTAAAACTAAAAAAATAAAACAAGTTCAACAAATTTTACTTTTCTCATTTTAAAAATAATTTTTAAAAACACATTTATAATACACATTCTAAAAACTAAAAACCAAAATTGTTTTAAACATGTCCTAAATAATTTACCTGCGGCTTTAACCCTCAGCAATTTATTAGCCACTTAATTAATCCCTCAACAAGTCAATTCAGTTTTCCAATAAATGTTGACATAATAAAGAAATATTTCTGGCGGCTAAAATTGCTAATAAATTGTTTTAGAAAGAAAAAAAAGTAAAAATATTTCTAACTATGAGTTTAGAAATAGATTTTTTTGTAAAAATATTTGCTAATAAATTGTTTTAAAATAAAATAGATTTTTTTTAAAAAAATAGATTTATTTTGTAGAGATTTTGAAAAATTCTAAAGTTGTTTTTTGTTTGTTTACAATTATAAAAATCATTTTTGAGAACAAACACATGATCCTCGTTGTTTTTAAAACATAATAGATTTTGAGAAAACTAGTTAGAAATAGCTTTTCATTTTAGACCCAAAAATGATTTTTATGAAAATCTGAAACAAACACATCAAAAATAAAAAAAGTAATTTAAAAAAAAAAGAAGATTTTTTCTAAAAAAAATCACAAACAAACACCCCCTATATATCTTAAATCTTAATCGCCAAAAAGTATAGTGTCATGATCTATCACATGTACAAATATGCTATAATTTACATCTATTATTAATACTGTTAAGAAAATTCCATCAATTAGTACCAAAAAATTAATTAAAATTCCATCAACTTCAACATATAATTAGAATAAAATGTTATGTCAATGCACAATTACAAAATTAACCTCAATACTATAAAACAAAAAATTAACCTCATGAGTTCTACGGGAAAACATGAGTTGCAAATCACATTTCATTACTTTTAATGCTCAGACTTAAATTTGAGACCACTTAATAAATTGAAAGATGTTTGTATTATGTCATCTAAGTGTTATTGCAAATTATGATTAAGAAATGAAATTTGTCGGTACGTGAGGTTTAATTTGAAGCTTTGTGGGTAGGTGCACTATTTTAGCATCGTGTATGTGTTTGAATATGAACCCAAAATATACTTGAATTTAAGTATCAGTTGAGCATGTGGGGCTAACGTAAGATATTTGAGTAAGTGGTGAATTCATGTGGGTGGAAATTGGGGAACTATCAATGTCACATTAGACACCAGAATTTAAAACTTGTACTTTGGAATAACCACATAATATATTTCATTCTAGAACCTTAAAAACAAAAACAGTTTGTTCGTTTTGTTCTTTTAGTCTTTTATACTATATTTGGATGCAAAAAATAGAGTTCTCGAAATGGATTGCTAATTACGAAAAATTATATTGCATGCTAAAATTTAGTTATGATATATGCAAAAAGTTGATAAAGTTGATTATCAAAGCATTTAATTAATTAAATATTTTAAAATAATATTCCACGAGTAAGTGATTTAAAATAATTAATAATTAACTTTAATTTAATACTTGCTCAAAGTAGATGACAAAATAATACTACCTCCGTTCATTTTTACTTGTCGTTTTAGAAAAAAATATTTGTTCCTTTTTATTTGTCGTTTTGGCAATTTAGGTTATATTTTGTCTATTATATTCTCCTTCCTATTTTATTTTATTGACTATATTTTATATTTTTTTTTGTTGAAACAATATAATCTTTTTATTGTATACAAATTTTGTTTGTTTTTAAATAAATTTTGTTACAATTTTTTTGGAAATAAATAATGTTTGTGAAAAAGTAGCGATTTATTGGTAGATTAAAAATAAGATATATATTTAAAAAATGGCATAATAGGAAAATAAGGTGGAAAAATATATTATCCTATTTTGATCTTTTTTTTCTTTCTAAAACGAGAAGTAAAAAGGAACGGAAGTAGTATCTTTTATTATATTATATTTATACTAAAACAATAATTTATTTATTTTTGTGCAAAAGAGGGCAAACCCCGAATTTTTGTGTGTGTTTTATTCACATAAAATACGAGTTTTTAAATTAATCTTTTCATTAAAATCTTTAAATTAATATGTAACAAATTAGTATAAACAATAAAATTGTGTTTTTTCTTTTGAAATGATTTTCTTGTTAAATTTAAATAGTTGACAAATAACTTTTTAATTGATAAAAATGATTTTATTAATTTGAAGATTGTAGACATAGCTACATTTATATTTTAAAATGTAGCAATTTAGAGGTATGAAAAACATTTTTTCCAAAGACGTGTGTATACTTTAGTGGTCAAAGACATGTGTATGTTTTAGTGGTTTATTACTCTTCAAAGTGCGTGTTCAAAAGCTTCATTTATTCTTGTTATAATTGACTAGAGGTTAACCCGCGCGTTGTGCGGATTCGATTAAATTATACATTTAAAATACTTTTATAAAAGAAAAGTAATAATTGTGATAAATATAATTACATTGTTAAACGATAGATATTATTTTAAAACATGACTATATTTAATATTAGTATATGTATAAAAATAAATAAAAAAGTTGTTTAGAAATTTGAGAATTTTTATTGATTTTTATTGTAGTTTTATTTATATTTAAATGTGATTGATTTCTTATAATTGTCTAAGTTTGAATGGATATCTCATACATATTTTACTTTAATATTGTATAATTGTATAAGATCATAATTTTTTTTATATGAGTTGCAATTGTACATGTATCCCTTATTTTATTTCATTTCAATAATAGTTGGAGATACATGTTGCAAATACTGCTAATATTGCGCATGAAATAAGCTTTGATTATAGAATATGATTTATATATTGTGTCTTTTGACTTATTTTCATGAGATCTCATTTTAAAAAAGATTATGTTTCAAAAAGTGTAACTTCTTAATCACTTAACCTACAAAATAGCTTATCTACTTACTCCCATCACATTCTTTTTAATTTGAAGTTTTTTCTTACATATTCATTTAGTGGAATTTATCCCAATCAATAATTCCAATTTTTTTTAGTCTATATTGTTCGGTTTACATTTTTCTTTGCTTAGTCCCTACAAATTTATTGTTAGTTTTTGTCTCTCTTATTTAATAATATTTAGCTTTGTCAATATATAAGTTTTGATGATGATTTCATATATTTGAATTCAGTTTTATAGTTATTTGGCTCAGATAAAGATATATAGTTTATTAGTTTAGAAGAATTTAACATTTAACATGTCATCTTACTATTTGCTTACAAAAAATGTCATCTTATTTTTACAAATATTTCACTATTTTTTATTATGAGTCGAACTTAAACATTATGTTAACACTTTAGAATATGTACTTATTTCAATAAAATAGTTATATCATTATTTAAATCAAATTAATAATTTTAGAATTTTAAGCGATTTTTAATTGCGTGTAAATATGTATAAATATATGTTTGATTAAACTTTATAAATATATGTAAATATACTTTAATATCTGCAGTTTCAACAATTTCTAAAATTTATTTTCGACGTATGAGCATCAACGAATTCTGTAATTGATGATTTTGTCTTTTCATCCTTTCATCTTTTTCTCAGAAAATATGCACCAATATTTTATTGATTTCTTTTAAAATTTCTTTTCAAACAATCGTTTGGTAGAATCATATCACATATTCTATTGGTCAGAATACTTTTATCTTCTTTTTTATATGTTTAATTCTATTCTCTCTCTTAATCTTTTTTTTTCTTCAAGTTTTTGCCCTCTCATTATTTATTCTTGTTTTAAGTTTAGTTTAGTAGCGGATATATATATATATATATATATATATATATATATATATATATATATATATAATTCATAATTTTCTTGTTTTTAAACTATATTATTAGTTTTTTTGAAATAATTTTTTATTGGTAGACACAAAATATGCATATACTAATGATTTCATAAAATGTAATGGATAAACTTTAATATAATATATGACACTAAATATTATGTAACAATGAAATAATACTTTGGAGGATGAATAGACACATAATAAATTGTCTTTAAAAAGGTTGGCAAAGTTTCAATATAGAATAGAGTTTTTAGAGGTGCCACATCATCACAATGGAGGCTTATGAATCAATAAAGCTTCCCTTTATATATATAAGATTCTTTTTTTTTTTCTTTTCTAAAAAAGATAAACTTGAAAAGAAAAAAAATGCTAAAAGTTCAAATATCATGAGTTGCACCCACGACCTTTTGATATAAATCAAAATTCAAATTAAACTCTTAAAATAAATAAAATTAGGCTTAAATATATTGTTGGATTCTATAAACATTTGAACATTTTACTTTTAGTCCTTTAAAACTTTTTCTCATTTTATAGTTCTTAAAAAAATTCTCTAACATAATTTTTTGTCTTACTTTTAAGTCAATTCATACATATTACTTAGAATTTTAAATTATGTATTGTAGTTAGAGGTGGGAATAGTCCAGGCCGAGCTAGGCTTTGTCAAATTTGAGTCTGGCCTGTCAAAAAACCGAAGTCCTGAACCTGATCTGTGACCTATTAGAGGCTTAAGTTTTAGGCCTGGAATTTGACTTATAAAAAGTCTAACATGACCTATTAGCCTGTCTAAGAGCCTATTTCATATGAATATATTTAAATAACTAATTATACGATACGTAAATAGATTAATTAATTAAATGACCTGTGAGATTAAACTCTCTTTTGATATTTCACATCATATTTTAGAGAATTTTGCTATATATACATCATATATATTTCAATTCTAGTATATAACAATACATTCATATATGCAAAAAATTAATTCATTATAAAGTTTTTAGAATTATAATTTTGTTTAAAGTTCAATATTTAATATTAAATGATAAAATTAGTAAAAACATTATTATTAATATTTATTTAAATAAGTCGGCCTAACTTACAAAAAAAAAAGAAGTCGGCCTAGTAAGCTTAAAAAGTTTTTAATATGGCCTGTAGGCTGTAGCATGACATTTTTAGCTAATAGACTTGTAAAAAAGTCTTGGCCTACTCTATTTATAAAAAAGGCCGGGCTTGAACGTATATAGACTAGATTGTAGATTCCTGTACGCCGACCTAACCTATTCTCACCCCTAATTGTAGTCATGTTCTGTATATTAAAAATAGAATTGATTTGCAATATTTTTATTTATTTTTAATTAGCTATGAATTAAATATGAATTTTTAAAGTGTCTACCAATTTCATATTTAACTTATCATTTGCTAAAAAATATGAATTTCTAAGGGAGTGAATTTTATATTATTATAAATATAAATATATTACAAAACGTAATTAAATTTTTTGAGTAATACACATAGTTGATTGAAAAGCAATGACTAAAATTTGTGATTAAAACTATTTAAAGGACCAAAAAGTGCAACAAAAAAAATTAAAGGACTAAAAACATATTTAATCTAAAAAAATAAAACTAAAGTTCCAATCATTGTTTATAACACAAGCTCCAATTTTCGTAATTTTTAAAGTATATGGCAGGCCGGTTCATTTTAGCAGCTTTAGTGAATGTCTGATATCATGGTGGATTTGCCAAAATTACTATGAGCCACCGTGATATTGATAAACTCATTACGATACCAAACATGTACTTATACAATGTGTCTCATAAGTATTACACAATATTCAGTCGACGACACTAATCTAGATTCTGTGATGACATTCCAGTAAACAATAATACGATTGCTTCATAAGGATCACAATATTTACAAGCTGAAAACAAACAATATAATAGATGCAAAGATTGAACAATATAATTTACATATACTATGCAACAACCTGCCAAATCACTCAGAAGTTTAGTGTATCCAAGGCTAAATGCTGTTACATAAAAGCAAGCTTTAAGAAAAACAATTACAGAAATTCTTTGTTTCAATGAAACTTGTGTGTAAGGATAATAAGGATTTGCTCATGATTTATTCTGAACTTTGCTGTTTCAGCACGGTACATGCGTAGGTCCGAAATCATGTTTGCCAGATACAACTTGACCATGTTCAGCATGCTTGCTCAAACAATTCTATTGAAGAAACCAAGTGGGGTTAACTGATGACAAATCAGATACAATTCAAATATTTCTGCCAAAAAAAACAGAAGTATGAATATTTACCAGATAAATAAACTATGAGAACCATCAGGATTGATCTTCGTTGGACCTTGTCCTATTCAAACGACGGCGCCTCCTTGGGACATGTGATGCATCTTCAACCAGCTCATTAAATATTCGTAGATCTTCTTCGACTTCGTTTTCTTGAAGGCCCAACAGATTCTCACCCCAAAGATAGCGACGACGGTCAGATGAACGGCGATGCCTTGACCATGCATTTGAAGAACGAGCTCTTGGTTCCCTAACAATTTCAATGGTGCTATCCATCATTTGGAACAAGATGGTCGTGGTGGTTAACCAAGATCCATTACCATTGCCATTGTTCCCATCCCTATCACCACCTGGTAACCTACCAATACCATCTCCGTTTTCGAGAACGTAATCCCCAACGACCACAGCTCCTGGTATGGCAGACTGAATAGCACTCACAATATCACCATATTCTCTCTGACGCTCAAATTGTTGCCATGCTCGCTCTCTTGTAGGATCAACATCAGAGGGACGAGAAGTAGGATGAACTCTCCTAGCATGTCGACGCAGTTCAAGATAATCTCCAGCAAATGAGCATGAATCCCTAGAGCAATTTCTCTTCTTATTATTCAGATAATTTCTAGCCTCTTCAACAACCTCCCAGCCTAATACTGTCCCCCTACATAAAGGACATTGCAAACTCGATTTTGAGTCCTCGGATGAATTATCTACATCTAATTCCTCCTCATGAACAGCCCTGTCCTGCAAGTTCTCAGAATCAGCAGTTTCTAAATTGCCGTCATCATGTTGGTCTAAATGTCTACTTGGATCTTGGGCATCACCCTGTCTCGATCCTTGTGGAATTCCAACAGACAATAAAGTATTAATTTCATTTTGGTAGAGTACATCAACATTATGCATGTCAGATTGCATAGTAAAGTTAATATCAAAACTATTACCAGAAGAAGAGTTGTTAGTGTTTATTAAAGAACTTGGTAAATTTGGGTTCTCCGTAGAGTTGTCCCTCAATTTTTTAAATCGGTCCAGACAATTTGAATGCCTATAACTTGTATCACAAATGTAAGATCTGCAGCCCTTATCGTGAGAGCTGCAAAGTAGGAGAACAGCATTATGTGGATGGTCCATGCAGATAGGACATGAAACTTCATCCAATTCTTTGTGAAGAGCATGGACATCCGAATCACTACATAACCTTCGCTTAAAACCAGCCATCTTCTCGCACCGTGTTAACTACTCAACATATTAAACTCATTAGAAAACTATTTTTTCATATGAAGACAACATACACATAGAATTCTGACATAAAAACAAAACGCATGTTCAACCATAGAAGAACAATTCTTTCTTCTATATGTCTAGGAAAAAGCAAAGAAGGAAAGGTCATAAGATTAATTTAATTGACAACACTATGAAAATTTCTAGTTACTTTCCTTCTTCTGTTTCCCATGTATTTCTCTAAATATAATTCTATTTACCCTTCTTTTCTCCCTTCCAAGGGAATAAAAGGTATGATGAGAAAATTAGACTTTGACTCAATCGTTGAGAATGTTTTCCCTTTTCTCCATACACAGTGAAGCCCACAAAGGCACAAACCATCCTTACCGTACCGTACCCCATAACTTGATAAACCAAGAATATAGAGTTTTGTTCCTAGATGTGATTTTGAGATTTAAGCTACATCATGATTCAACACAGAATACAACATCACAGATAAAATCCATGGTATTAGTGTTCACTAATGTACACTATTTCAACAATAATTCTGATTAAGGTAAAATGAAGTATATCACACTTTATCCTCTCCTCAGATGCTCAAACTTCACTCACACAAGAAATTTCATTTCCTTGACGACAATAAAATCAATAGTAGGTTCTAAAAAAGACAAAAATAAAAATACTAATCATCTGAAAAAACCGTTGACAACTCAAAACTAACCACCAACTAAAATATTAGGTTGTCCAATTACATCAATTCATTCAATTGAACTTATAAATTTTAAAATAAAGCATCTCTTATTTTTTCATACTTGGCATTTGGCAACAGACAAATATAAGATCACCATGGATTCGCAACCAGCATATGATTAGGATCATATCATAATTCAAGTCCAATGATACCAACAGATTTTCTAAACTAATCCACTATACTAGCATAGTGTCATTGCTTAACACTGAACCAAAACTAATTAGAGAAAGTATGAAAAATACGGGCACATTGTATCTTTTACCAAAAATATGGGCACGAGATACCAAAAAACGTATAAACTTTCAGTGTAGTTTTTTGAAAAATAGACTTTCTGACACAAAAGCCAATTTCCTGTTAAAAAACTAAGGGTATGCTTGGGAGTTGCATTTTGGAGGGTGTTGAAGGGGAGTACTTTGGACGGCCAAGTCTATATTTTGCTACATATTTGAGATTTTTAAAAACGTGAAAGAATAAAATGATAAATGATCATATAACATATTCACATTTATTTTATTTTTAGAAACATTTTATAGCTTCCTTAATTTTGAAATGAAAAATAAGCTCTCCTCTCCAAAACTCTCCATCCAAACATACCCTTAGATGTATCCATAAATATGATTAAGAGGATGGACCAATGCACAAGGCTTCCACCAGGTGGGCAGGGTAGATGTACGCAATCTTACCCACAAGCGGAGAGGTTGTTCAATTGATTTGAACTTATGACCTCCAACTCACAAGGCAGCAACCTCACCGTTGTGCCAATGGTCACCCTCTAACCATAAATATGACTTAAAAAATAAAAATATATAAGGAGAAAATATTTAAAACAATAATATATCATGTAAAAAATAGAACTTGAACATGCCAAAAGAAAATAGTAGCAAGGTAATAAAGGACACAAGGATAGCGATATGTTGAATTGTTTGCTAATAAACTTACCAAGAAAATAATCTCTAGCTATATTTCCCTACCAGAGGATTCTGAATGTCAATTTGTAATTATAGAACCGTTACTTGACTTCAAAAAAGAATCACAGGGAAATCACTCATGCAATGCTCCAAAGAACGTTATAAAAATGAATCAATCTACACTAAAATCTTGGACAAATTTATTTTTATCGAACACTTCAGCACAATAGAATCACCAACAAGCCATAAAGCCTGCAGGTATACCGCCAAAAGGAAGAAAAAAAGTGTGTCAATAAAACAATATTTCAAAAAAAAATTCATGATCAATTTCATTTAAAATAGCAGTTAGATATAAAACATAGAAAGGCAGAAACAAGGACACTTCAACCAATCTGACTCAAATTCAACACTGTTTTTTGAGTAAATAATTTTGGGAAAGTTTTCTATTCTAAGATGTTCATCCGTGAATTGGCTACTATACTAGATCACGACACAGATGGTTTCTGTGCTTAAAGAACCCCTAAGAACATCATACAAAGCAGTTGTCTGTATCAACCTATTGGAGAATACAAATCAAACTGGCAGTTACAACAAGAAATTGCACAATCAGCATAGATCTAAGGACATCATTGACTAAGATATATGGGAAAATGAGAATTTTTCTAATTATTTAAGTTAAAACTGCAGGAAATCACAAACACAAGGACTTCAATGTGTTATTATTACATAAACAACTCTCTAAAGGTGTCATGAGTGGCTAGTTAGACATATGTCGAATCAAGCATTTCCGCTTTGCTGGTTTGGGATAGGAAAGTGGAATTTATCAGGGTGGATTTATAGATTTGATTGTCAAGATAACCAGTGTTGTCAAATATTAATCACGGTGGCACCATGGCAGATTGCGATGGGGGATATCATGACAACCGCCACGGCCAATTTGTGAGGGATGGTGGCGCCATCACATTTCATGGCTTTCTGCCACCGATAACGCCGAAGATGAACTTGCGACAATGATAACTGCCGCAAAAATGCAGGAACGCATTAGGCAAGAACTAAGTACTATTAGAGTATCAAATTTGTTCTTTTAGCCATGTAGCAAAGGAATAACATCAAGTAATAACAACATAGCATTGTTTAAAATTATCAAAAATAGACATCATAAAACAAAAAACCGCCCATATTGAAGTATCAACCCAAAAACTTGTTCTTTAAGCCCTCAGAACAAATTCAGGGTAATGAATTTGCCAAAACAATAACATATATAGATATTAAGCAAACTATATATTGTTTCTAACCAAAAACCTAATGAGCACGGACACCGGTAATGTTTTTAAGAAAATGATATATTTCAATGTAAACGTAAGTGTCGGTGTCGGACACGCCTATTCCGAGAAGTGTCCGCGCTTCATAGGAAAAACCAATATTTCAATTGTAAAACATTCTAATTCTAATTGCACCCTATCAAATCATCACCAAACAAACACAAAACCTAGAATCAACTAAACTCAACAAATGAAAAGGAATCCAAAAACATGTTGGGGAAAAACAGAATTTCAATTACCAATAACCAATTAAATCACAATGAAATATCATCCATATCACAAATCACAAGATCAACATCCAATCAACAAACAAATTCAAAAACAAACCCTAAACTTAACCCCAAAAACCAAACCCTATAAAAAATCCAATCATCAGAACCAAAAAAAAAATCATAAATTTTCATAGAAAAATTAAAAATTAGGAACAGAAAACACCCCAATTAAAAGATCAAAATCAAACCCAAATTAGAAACCAAAATCATAAACTGCAAAATAAATAAATAAAATCAAAAGTGAAGGAAGGGATTTACAAAGGGGTTGAATTAAATTTTATAAATATTAATTTTTTTGATCTTCTTTCTTCTGTGTTGGTCTCTGGAAAAGATCCCAAGGATGTAGAGAAGAAACAATACAAGACACGGAAGAAAAATTGGAAATAAAAATAAAAAAAAACGGTTTTTTTTAATTTATATATATGGTAGGTAATGGAGAATAAACAGATGATAACGTAGTGTTGGTTATTATTTTTTTATTAGTTTTTGGGTAAGAAAGATGAAAATGCAGTGTGAACCTATCAAAGTAGGATCATGTTTGTTGGGTCCAAACAAAATGGGCTAAAAATATGAAAACTTAGAATACAATCAAAGATAGAAAATTGCTTTTTGCGACCTCATGTTTTCCTTGAAATAACAATAATACTCCGCTAGCTGAAATTGACACCGGTGGGAATCGAACTTGAGACCTTGTGAGGAGCATACTCCAAGGGCCCAAGCCAATACCACTCGACCAACCCAAGTGGGGTTCTTTCACGACCATTGTGTGAGAGATTCAACATAATACTTCGACACCAGAATTTCTCATGGAGAGATGTTCCTCTCTGCCGAAATTAGGGGCGAATATAGCATAAGGGCTGCTAGGGCACTAGCCCGGGCTCGCCCAAAATGTTTAAGTATTTTAGGAGTTAATTTTAGATAAAACTGATATTTTTAAAGATTAATTTAGGGCAAAATTGATATTTTGTTTGTTTAAAAGTGAGATTTTTCATTGCAATAATTTTTTTTTGGTGTTTTAGGGGTTAGTTTGGAGTAAAAATGAGACTCTTTAGGATTAATTTAGGACAAAATTGAGATTATTTTTTTCAAATTTGAAATTTTTGTTTAAGTTTGAAATTTTGCCTGGACTTTATAATTTTTCTGACTCCACCATTGGCCGGAATCGATGTTAGTATCGCTGCCAAAATCGATGTCGGAATCGCTGCACTCCAACATAATTCATTCTACATACATCTTGCATCAGTGACTTCTCCACTATAACCTTAATCTAATTATCTTTTCTTGTTTCAACTTGCAATCACTCTAATTTCATATTCACCTTGGGAATTGCAATTCTCAATAATTCGGATCCAATTTCTATTTTTCGATTAAACTATTAGGTGATGCCATTTTTATGTTTAAGAATGTTTGATTTTTAGTTTATAATGATAATCAAATATTGTAATCCAAGAACATGTTAAAATTTGTTTATAAAATTATTTACAAAAAAGTGTGATAATAATATAACAAATTTATTTTCAATTTTACTTTTCAACGTACAAATTTGATTTAAAATTCAAAAATTATAACAAACAACTTTATATGAGTTAATTTATAATCTTGAGTTCAAATTTAATTTTGTACTTATATTTTTATATATGATTGTTATACTATTTTAAATGGACACTTATTTTTTTTTTTGAAAGAAAATGGACACTTATTTAAATTTGGTATGTTTTGAAAATAAAAATATCTCATAGAAATTTGTTTTATGATAGTTTTTAATTTGTTTGAGATAAAAAGTGTTGCGGCATAACAGTTTTAATACACCCCTCAACTGATAATGTCAATATTATTAGGCTGAACATACATGTTTAATTAATTTAAGTTCCAATTTGAAATCGTTTACTTATGTATTTGAATTTTAATGGTTTTTGTCACTTCATCAACAAATAATTTTTCTTGCAAAATTCAATTTGTGAGTAACTTATAATCGCCGAGGAACATTGAAATTCTAGTTTTCCGGTGGGAAAGATCTCTTACAAAATGTCTGAGACAATTTGTAAGATTTGATGTCGCGCGACAGTAAATAAATTAAAATTGCAGGAACAATATAGAACACAAATAATTGTCTACCCAGTTCAATGATAACACACCTAATCTAGGGGATGTCAATCCAGGAAAGTAACATTCACTATATCGTAGTTAATAGTCTATAGGTCTTATTTGAATAGCCCCTATTCAAAGCCTCTCACTAAAACTACCCCAATAAAATTATTTAGGACTCCCCCTAAATATGTGACTTTCCCAACCAATTAATCAAGTTGAAAGAACGAGATTAACTCATAAAATAATAGTGCAAGTCTATTACGACTACGAGCTAGAACTTGCACAACAAAGAACAAAAACAAAAACAAACAAAGACTCGATTTAATTCTAAGAACTACTTATACTTGATCTCTCTAAATCGGCGAGTCTTTGTTGTGGAGCTTCAACCTCTATATATAGTAGTTGATAGGCCTTGGGCTTCAAGCTTCAATAAAAGATTGACTTCAAAAGTTTGTTGAATAAATCTTCAATTAAATATTTCTTCAAGTTAAAGATAAAAGATTTAAATTTAAGCCGACTTTATGTTGTACCAAAAACTGATGGCGCGCACAAAAATAAATCTTCTGAATATTTATTTGTTTGGACGAACTAAGAGCACAATAACAAAAATATATTTGTTTGGAATATTGAAAATCAATCTTTTTCAAACAAATAATCTTCAACAAAAATATCTTCGACAAAAATATTCAATTAAATAAAGTTTGAATATATTTCTTCTTCACAAAGTAAACAACTGTCAATCTTTTAACGTCTGTGATTAATAAATGATCAAACGCACATTTGTATATGATGAACTGGTGCGCACAAACTGTGACAAAAGACATCTTGTCAACATATTGTTTGATCAAAATGTGTGACAACAAAAGGAACAATAATCTCCCGTTTTGTCTAATTTTGCCAACAACATTTATAACTTGCTGCAATGATAAGTCTTCAGAATAAAGCAAGATTATGTTATAACATAATCTTCAGAAGAATACTTAACCAAATAGACATGAGTAAGTACTTGGTTAAACTAATGCATTAAGTATTCAAAAAGCCTCAGTGTGGGCTGCAACAGATAAATTCGTAAGTCCAAATAAAGTATCTAAGGATTATGCTGATCAATCATATAAAATTTTAAGTCCAAATAAAGTACCCAGAAACTTTCTTCTTCAAATCAGCAGCATAAACATCATGGTATAAGAAATTTATAGAAGATTATTGATCGGACGAATGCGTATATAAAATCAATGACCAAAAGTGCACAGTCGTGTCGAGTAGTTTTAAAAGATTATCGAACCCAAGGGACCAATGTGATTATTGTGATCTATTGTTACTTTTTAAATTTAAGGCTAGTGATTGAATTATGAGATTGGTTGTCACGTTTTAAAATTAAAATAGAAATTAAAATTAAGATTAATTAATTAATAAAAGAAATTACTAGGATGTAATCTTAGTTGCTTAGGAGGGTTCAGTATTTAACTTGTGCTAGGTAAAAAGTTTAGTTTTCAAAAGAATTATATCATCTTAAAAACACTAATCGCAACTCTCGCTAATTTGACTAGTATTACATTCATATAAAATAAATGCCGGCTCTCGCTCACTTCCATCTACTTATATAAATGTTTTTTGGAAAACAATATAATTTCACTAATCCTAAATTGCTCTCGCGGTCTTTAGAATTAGTGCTAAATTTTTACCTTTGGGTATAAACCGCAGCTCTCGCTAATTTTGTCTATTATGGAAACGTATAATTAAAAACTGATTACTGAAAACTCATTAAAAGCGATCGCACAAACTAACTATTGAACCCTATTAGCTCTTAATCCTATATCCTAGCAATATTATATTAGCTAGACATAACTAAGACTAAAACTAAAGGCAAAATAAATAAATAGACAAAAAAGAAACTAAACATAATAAACTAAGACGGAAAAATAAATAAAAGCAAAAAATAAATAAAAACAAAATAAATAAATAAAAACCTGAATTAATAAAAAGACTCTGAGTACAGACACCGAAACAACAACTAGAAAGATTACAATATTGAGTTTATACAAAACAAAGAACAAAAGTCCTAAGTTTATCTCTCTATCAACTCAAAGGAGTTGGTAATCTTGGTGTGTATTGAAACTACAAAAGACACATGTATTTATACTACTCTAACACTACAAAAAGGTTGAATTTTGTCCATGTGGGCTTCAAAATCGTGTGGCATGAGAGTGACACGATTGATCACGCGGATGGAGGGACACACGAGCGCTAGGATGGCACGCGGTCGCTGGAAGGGCCAACTTGCAGCATACGGAGGGCAGGGGGCTTAGGCAGACGCGCGAAGGGCCAGCACGCGCGTGCTGGCAAGCGCGTGAGGCATGTATAGGTCCATGTTGCTGGTGCGTGTGGTGTGAGCCCGATTGTGTTTTTCGCATTTTTTTCGTGTTTTTTTTGTCCAATTTTCTTCGTTTTCCTCAATGTGTATTTTTTAGCAGCTTCCGGTACAACTGACTGAAAAACATAAAAATACCAACGTAAATATATAAATAAATAATAAAAACATATATTAAGCTAACTAAATAAATAATGTAATTTTCGGTGTATCAATTATCTATATTAAACCATAAGGGCATAAATGAGCCTAATTGTACTTGGCATATTGATGACTCACTATTTGTGCGTTATTTAATACTTTATTCATGAGTTATTTCCTGCCAATATGGTGATCAAACCATGTTTTAATGCAATTTCATTAGTTTATTTAGTTTTTAATCTAGAATTATGTATTAGGAGTAATTATGTAATTTTGATGAAAAAAGAGTTAGTTTAGAGGCAATTTATGTCAAGGCATGTTATTTGGTTCTAGATCGTCATCAAAGGCATCTACTGATAATGACAGTCAAGACATTATGCTCCGTACAAGTCAACAAGTCAAGCGCTGCTAGCAAACAAAATATGGGAACGTAGTACAACTTTGTGAAAGACATCTTTTAAGCATAAGGATGACGGCTGGCTTGCCAGTTGTCAGCATCACCAATGATTGTACAATGATTAAGTGGTCCTTGTAAATGGAATATCCTTTATTCCTTGGGTCTTTAGTCATCATTTAAGGTTGCACCCGATCCAAGAAGAATATGTCTATAATTACACGTTCCTAAACATAAAAGAAGCAGCTGAAAGGTGCTTGAAAATCATAGAATAGATATGAGAAGAAGAAGAGCTGCTGCGCCGTCTGAGCTAGTTTGTCGCAGGAGGCGACCAGTGATAACGAGAGGCACGACAGTGTTTGTAAGAGTATCTATTGCATTGTAATGGGTATCACTACTTTACTTGTTATTATTGTTGTTGTTTATATGCTCACTCTGAGCTAAACTCTCTGTAGTTGAGATTATGTGAAGTTTAATATAATGAATGAAGTATATATGTGAATGAATGATAGTTATTGTGTCATCTTTAACTTTATGCTTTTATGAAAATATATTTATTTCTTTGACTGATCAACTTAGATTTAAATACAAGTTGCATGTGAATAGAAATAATAAAATTAATAAGGTTAAGTGAGGTATAGACATATATTCTCTACCTTTTCTTATAGATAAGTTAAGGGCCTTAGTGGGACATGTTGCACCCCAATTTTGGACCCCAAAATCCATTCATATTTATAATCCAAAATATGCATTAACTTTCCTTTCATCTTATTTTGCACCTTTCTTTTGTCTTGTCTATTAGTTTTTTTTTTTTTATTTTATCTTTTTTGTTTGTTCTTTTATTATTATTATTTCTATTATCATCACCATTTCTCTCATTATTCTTATTTAGTATGACTAATATCTCTTATTTGGTTCTGGATCGTCAACAAAGGCATCTACTGAGAATGACTGTCAAGACATTATGCTCTGTACAAGTCAACAAGTCAAGTGCTGCTAGCAAACAAAATATGGGAACGTAGTACAACTTTGTGAAAGACATCTTTTAAGGATAAGGATGACGGCTGGCTTGCCTGTTGTCAGCATCACCAATGATTGTACTATGATTAAGTGGTCCTTGCAAGTGAAATATCTTTTATTCCTTGGGCCTTTAATCATCATTTAAGGTTGCACCCGATCCAATAAGTATATGCCTATAAATACACGTCCCTCACTACATGAAAAGAAGAATACAGCGGCGGTCGGATAGCGGCGGTTATATCATAACCGCCGCCGCTTTACAAATTTACCGGCGGTTTAACGACTGCCGCAGAAAACAGAGCATTAGCGGCGGTTCAAACCGCCACTAAACGAACCGTCGCACTTGGAAACGTTTACTGGCGGGTCGGAACCGCAGCTGACTGCGTTTTTTTATTTTTTTTGTTTTGTGATTACCGGCAGGTGGGAACCGCCGCTGTAACCAATTTAAGGGAAAATATAATGTCGCGTTGATTTATTTATTTTTCAATTCACATACTAAACTCAGTCACGAAAGCTATAGGGCCTTCTTCTTCCACGCCTACTATAACCCTATTTTTCTCCCTCAATTGATTGAATCCTTCATCATTGTTCATTCACCTTCACCCATTTTCGTCGTTCTCCTCAATTGATTTAACCCCATAAATTCATATCGAACCCTAAACTTAGATATGAGTCACTCACTCGTTGAAATCCTTAAACTCAGATCGAATCAGTAACTCATAAAACCCCTTATTTCCTTCTTCTCCATAAATTGAACCCTAAATTGATTGAATCACTTACGAACCTAGAACTTCTTCTCACCATCGTCACTCGTGAATCCCAAATTGATTGAACTCATGTCATAGTCAATCTCGAAAACTTCTTCTCACCATTGTTGTCACTTCCTTCGTCGACTTCCGTTCTCGAAGGTATATTAGTTCGTTGCCGCTGCCTCTATTTGGATTTGTTTTGTTGTTTATGATTCGCCCTTTAATAGCTTTACTACTTCTATCTTTCTCATTCGTCATAACCCTTTTCGTTTTTCTCTCTTACAACAAAACCCAATTAACCAGTTTTTCGAAAGCCGATTTGGGTTTCGATGATTACCCTTTCTCCAAGCATAGGAATTTGGTAATGGTAGCTGGTCATTCGATTTACACGAGTAATGATTGTGGGAAGATTGAGAAAGAGGATTCTTGGTATTTGGAATCTTATCAGAAGAATCCTGATCAAGCTAAAACATTTGTGAAGCATATTGAAGAAGGGGTTGAGATTGTTGATAGAGATGAGGATGCTTTGCTTTTGTTTCGTGGTGGTGAGACAAGGAAAGACGCTGGTCCGCGGAGTGAGGCACAGAGTTATTGGGCTGTTGCGGATTTTAAAGGATGGTTTGGTGAGTTTTGTTGAGATCTTATAATGTGATTGTTTTGGCATTAGTAATAGTACTAGTAGATTTCTATCCTTAAATGTGTGAGACGCGGTCACTGTAGTTAGTTAGTTAGTTTGATTCTCGTATTGTTATGTTAGTTAATTTGATCCATAAAATTACTAACAAGGGTGCTTTTGTATCTTTGATACATTCAAGGATCATAATGATGGAACTTACACAATTAGGAAACATGTTTGTTTACTGAAAGTTTGTTAGAGAAATAAATGTTGTCTCGAAAAGGTTTTAGGTTGTAGTTAAGGTTTTAGATGTAGGTTTTGTTGTGATCTTTGATATAGTAGAGAATATGGAAGATGTGGTTATTGCAATAGTTTTGCGGTTGTAGAGATCCTAAAAATCTTGACTTGCGGCGCAATCTAAAAAGCCTTGATGTTGTAGTTGTAGGTAGATTTGCTATAGGGGACCCTTTTTGGAATTTGATTACGGTTATGTTTGTGATAGTTGATATTTGTGGACAATTGCAGTTAATTTGCCACTGTAATTGTTGTTGTAGAGATCCTAAAAATCTCAACTTGTGGCGCAATTTAAAACTACGGTTTACTATTTCAAATAGTCATGATTTAGCGATACAGCATTCAGGGACCTTAGTTTCATAGTAAATTTCCTCTTCTAATCTTTAGCTTCTCAAATGTTTCCTAAAATTTCAAAAAATTTAGCTCCACGATTCTCTGCTGCATCGTTTATCTTTGTTTTCTCGGGTATATCTGATACGGATAACTTGAAAGTGTTTCACCTTTGATTTATCTGCATATTCTTTCCACATAAACTGCTATTGTAGAAACATTGTAATTCATTTGGGTTGTCTATGTAGGTAAGGAAGAAAGTGTAAAATGGAGAGCACTTACGGAGGAACATGCTCGGGACAACTTTGAAAATCTTCTTTTTAGTGTATGTCGATTCCGAGAGCTTACCGGCATCTATCCTCAAAATATTACTGTATGTAAGCCTTACTTCTGTGTGTTATGAAGCATTCTGTTCCTTTCTGTATAAAAACATGTCAATATATTTATATAGAAAGAACACTATAGAGTTGGAGATAGAAGAAATTAAGGAAGTGAAATATGAAGAGTGGTAAGAGAGAAATGGAGAAAAAAATCAGAAATAAGTTGTGTCATTGAAGAGCTTTCTATGGTGAAAATAGTTAAACCTTGTGTAGAAAATCATGAAGATGCTCATATTCCCATTAAGCCTTTCCTCTCTATTTGTTATTTGGCTCTATAAGTTCTTGGTAGATTTTCTTGCTTCACTCTTTAATTATGTTCATATGTTCAAAGTTTGATGTGAGTTTTAACATTTATATATTGACACATTGTTATTGTGTGTAGATAAAATTGGGCCAACAACGGCTGTTTTGAGACAAGATGTGTACCAAAATATCAAGGTACAAAGAATATATATAACCATAGCTAAATTTCTTAATTCAACTTATTACTTAATTATATTACTCTCTCTTGTTTCACCGTTCCATATTATTAATCAGTTTAGCAATAACCAATTTTTCTCATTTTATACTCTAATTAATACTATAGCCTTGGTGCATAGATACTATAATTTTATACCCTAATTAATACTATTAGTCCTTGTGAAAATATAAAATATAATTTGGAATTCAAGGGGTTGTATCTTATCATGTTAATTAATGCATTTTAAACTAATGTTGATTTTAATGTATTTTAAACTAATGTTATTTTTATGCGATATATGATTCAGGAGTTCTTCTTGTAAAATGATAAGAACTCTAGTTTAGTTGATGAGGACTCTTGAGAAAATGCTTCACTTGATATAAACTGACAACACACCTTCTACTCTCAACAGTTCTTAAATTCGTTGCGAAATCTGAACTCTATTTTTCTTTTCTCATCACACCATTCTGATGAAGCTCCTCTACTATGATGATGTGACGGTATGTTTAGCAAACCGCAATTTCTTATCATTTGGTTGTGAAATTCTTTAGCCTTTATATGGATTGTTGAACTATTTAGACTCTACTAGACTTGAAATGCATTTCGGACTAGGTTGTTGTATAAATGTAGACATGATTAAAACAACATTTATACAGAATGACCATATGCTTTGAAGTGAATGTGTAGTAAACGTTTTATCGCTCTATTATTCGACTGTGGTGAATTATATAAAGGAGATTCACATTATACTTGTTTTTCATGCAGACAGCAAATTATGAGCCTCCTTTCTTCAGGGGCTGCAATGAAGAAGAAGCTAATCATCCTTGGGTGAAAAATCCATTGAAAATGGAGGTTGGGAATGTAAATAGCAAGCATTCTCTGTTAGCTCTGAAGGTAATGGAAGGATATTCTACGCATAGCCGAAGTTTTAAATAATTTTCTAATTCTTTTGCTGAT
Source organism: Trifolium dubium (assembly GCA_951804385.1). Lineage (NCBI taxonomy): Eukaryota > Viridiplantae > Streptophyta > Magnoliopsida > Fabales > Fabaceae > Trifolium > Trifolium dubium. The sequence goes on from OX638065.1 coordinate 27,341,325, forward strand.
GATTTTTTTCTTCCATTTCATAGATGAAGAGCGTGCTTGACCTTTGTGAGGATGATAATGAGGGAATCCAAGATGATATGAGTGATGATTCCATGCAAAATAATGACTATTATGATACTGAAAGTGAGGTAAGTGAGAATTTTGCTTGATATATATAGTCATTGTTGCTAAAAAAATTGTTACGGTAATCATGGACCATTAAATTAATTGTGTCACTAAAAGTTGACATTTTCAAATTTTCAAATTCATCATACTTAAGGTCAAGGGGATCAATATATAGTTGCACCCCATAGGTAATTAGGATTATTATTCTTATTGCTGACAATTTGTTGAATATTTTTCAGTATATTATTTTAATAATTTAACAAGTAAGAAAACAATGACAAAGAAATAACAAGAACATGAAGATAATGGAGAGTTTGATGAAGGTAGGTTCATTGCTCTCAAACAGAAAATTGTATTTCTAAAATTGAGCTAGAGTACTGACATTTATAGCAATATATTTTTCATGAGGGATGTAAAGTTTTTTCTTCTAATTCTGTATAGTTTATTAACACAATTACTAGGCTTGCCTAATAGAAAAAATAGTTAATGAACTATATTTCTTTTAGAGAATACCCAAGACCCGATTGAGGATGAGCAACAATTGGTCCGGATCAAGAAGTGGCTCAACTGTTGTCACCTTGATACTATTGATCTTACTGATGTTCTATTAAAATTTTCAAACATCTCAGTGGTACTTACTTTTTCTTACTGACTATTTAGATTATGCTTTTGCTTGGCCTTGTTAAGATTTATACCTTAATGTAGTTTTAGTTCCTTATGTCCTCTTCCTTTTGTCAAATTTAATTTCAATGGAATTGTTTTACTTGCAGGTTTTGATTATGTCTTCAGAGATCATGGACAACCTTGTCAAGGAAGGTGGTGCTATCAAAAATAGGGAACAACATCTATGCAATTTTAGAGTTATTTGAGGAATTTATGAATCTTATTTAGTTTAAGTACAATTCTCCCTTTGCTTAGTTGTAATACATACCTTAGTGTGGTTATTTATGGATTTCAATGTCTCAGTTGTGGAAAAAAACAATTTTAAAAAATTGTGGCACACCAAAAAAAAGTGGAAAAAAAAGCATTTCAAACGTATTTTTTTTAAAAAGAAATTGCGAATAGCGGCGGTTCTAACCGCTACAAAAAGTACAGAAAAATTGCAAAATAATAGCGGCGGTTTGTAACCGCCGCAAAACCCCAGTCAACCGTCGCCAATTACCTTAGCGGCGGTTATACCAACGGTTGCCTTGAACTGCCGCTACATGACCTAGCGAAGCCTCTTTCTGGGACGCTTGGTCGACCGTCGCAGTAAGAACTTAGCGGTGGTTGGAACCGCCGCTGTATGCCCTCGCAACCGCCGCCGCTTGCCTATTTTGTTGTAGTGCCTAAACCTAAAAGAAGCAGCTAGAAGGTGCTTGAAAATCATAGAATAGATCTGAGAAGAAGAAGAGTTGCTGCGTCGTCTGAGCTACTTTGTCGCAGGAGGCGACCAAAGATAACGAGAGGCACGACAGTGTATGTAGGAGTATCTATTGCATTGTAATGAGTATCACTACTTTACTTGTTATTATTGTTATTGTTTATATGCTCACTTTGAGCTAAATTCTTTGTAGTTGAGATTATGTGAAGTTTAATATAATGAATGAAGTAATTATGTGAATGAATGATTGTTATTGTGTCATCTTTAAATTTTTGCTTTTATGAAAATATATTTATTTCTTTGACTGATCAACTTAGATTTAAATACAAGTTGCATGTTATGAGACATTTAACATGTTAATGGAAATAATAAAGTTAATAAGGTTAAGTGAGGTATAGACATATATTCTCTACCTTTTCTTATGATAAGTTAAGAGCCTTAGTGGGACATGTTGCACCCCAATTTTGGACCCCAAAATCCATTCATATTTATAATCCAAAATATGCATTAACTTTCCTTTCATCTTATTTTGCACCTTTCTTTTGTCTTGTCTATTAGTTTTTTTTTTAATTTTATCTTGTTTGTTTGTTCTTTTATTATTATTATTTCTATTATCATCACCATTTCTCTCATTATTCTTATTTAGTATGACTAATATCTCTTATTTGGTTCTAGATCGTCAACAAAGGCATCTACTGAGAATGACTGTCAAGACATTATGCTCTGTACAAGTCAACAAGTCAAGTGCTGCTAGCAAGCAAAATATGGGAACGTAGTACAACTTTGTGAAAGACATCTTTTAAGGATAAGGATGACGGCTGGCTTGCCTGTTGTCAGCATCACCAATGATTGTACTATGATTAAGTGGTCCTTGCAAGTGAAATATCTTTTATTCCTTGGGCCTTTAATCATCATTTAAGGTTGCACCCGATCCAATAAGTATATGCCTATAAATACACGTCCCTCACTACATGAAAAGAAGAATACAGCGGCGGTCGGATAGCGGCGGTTATATCATAACCGCCGCCGCTTTATAAATTTACCGGCGGTTTAACGACTGCCGCAGAAAACAGAGCATTAGCGGCGGTTCAAACCGCCACTAAACGAACCGTCGCACTTGGAAACGTTTACTGGCGGGTCGGAACCGCAGCTGACTGCGTTTTTTTATTTTTTTTGTTTTGTGATTACCGGCAGGTGGGAACCGCCGCTGTAACCAATTTAAGGGAAAATATAATGTCGCGTTGATTTATTTATCTTTCAATTCACATACTAAACTCAGTCACGAAATCTATAGGGCCTTCTTCTTCCACGCCTACTATAACCCTATTTTTCTCCCTCAATTGATTGAATCCTTCATCATTGTTCATTCACCTTCACCCATTTTCGTCGTTCTCCTCAATTGATTTAACCCCATAAATTCATATCGAACCCTAAACTTAGATCTGAGTCACTCACTCGTTGAAATCCTTAAACTCAGATCGAATCAGTAACTCATAAAACCCCTTATTTCCTTCTTCTCCATAAATTGAACCCTAAATTGATTGAATCACTTACGAACCTAGAACTTCTTCTCACCATCGTCACTCGTGAATCCCAAATTGATTGAACTCATGTCATAGTCAATCTCGAAACCTTCTTCTCACCATTGTTGTCACTTCCTTCGTCGACTTCCGTTCTCGAAGGTATATTAGTTCGTTGCCGCTGCCTCTATTTGGATTTGTTTTGTTGTTTATGATTCGCCCTTTAATAGCTTTAGTACTTCTATCTTTCTCATTCGTCATAACCCTTTTCGTTTTTCTCTCTTACAACAAAACCCAATTAACCAGTTTTTCGAAAACCGATTTGGGTTTCGATGATTACCCTTTCTCCAAGCTTAGGAATTTGGTAATGGTAGCTGGTCATTCGATTTACACGAGTAATGATTGTGGGAAGATTGAGAAAGAGGATTCTTGGTATTTGGAATCTTATCAGAAGAATCCTGATCAAGCTAAAACATTTGTGAAGCATATTGAAGAAGGGGTTGAGATTGTTGATAGAGATGAGGATGCTTTGCTTTTGTTTCGTGGTGGTGAGACAAGGAAAGACGCTGGTCCGCGGAGTGAGGCACAAAGTTATTGGGCTGTTGCGGATTTTAAAGGATGGTTTGGTGAGTTTTGTTGAGATCTTATAATGTGATTGTTTTGGCATTAGTAATAGTACTAGTAGATTTCTATCCTTAAATGTGTGAGACGCAGTCACTGTAGTTAGTTAGTTAGTTTGATTCTCGTATTGTTATGTTAGTTAATTTGATCCATAAAATTACTAACAAGGGTGCTTTTGTATCTTTGATACATTCAAGGATCATAATGATGGAACTTACACAATTAGGAAACATGTTTGTTTACTGAAAGTTTGTTAGAGAAATAAATGTTGTCTCGAAAAGGTTTTAGGTTGTAGTTAAGGTTTTAGATGTAGGTTGTGTTGTGATCTTTGATATAGTGGAGAATATGGAAGATGTGGTTATTGCAATAGTTTTGCGGTTGTAGAGATCCTAAAAATCTTGACTTGCGGCGCAATCTAAAAAGCCTTGATGTTGTAGTTGTAGGTAGATTTGCTATAGGGGACCCTTTTTGGAATTTGATTACGGTTATGTTTGTGATAGTTGATATTTGTGGACAATTGCAGATAATTTGCCACTGTAATTGTTGTTGTAGAGATCCTAAAAATCTCAACTTGTGGCGCAATTTAAAACTATGGTTTTCTATTTCAAATAGTCATGATTTAGCGATACAGCATTCAGGGACCTTAGTTTCATAGTAAATTTCCTCTTATAATCTTTAGCTTCTCAAATGTTTCCTAAAATTTCAAAAAATTTAGCTCCACGATTCTCTGCTGCATCGTTTATCTTTGTTTTCTCGGGTATATCTGATACGGATAACTTGAAAGTGTTTCACCTTTGATTTATCTGCATATTCTTTCCACATAAACTGCTATTGTAGAAACATTGTAATTCATTTGGGTTGTCTATGTAGGTAAGGAAGAAAGTGTAAAATGGAGAGCACTTACGGAGGAACATGCTCGGGACAACTTTGAAAATCTTCTTTTTAGTGTATGTCGATTCCGAGAGCTTACCGGCATCTATCCTCAAAATATTACTGTATGTAAGCCTTACTTCTGTGTGTTATGAAGCATTCTGTTCCTTTCTGTATAAAAACATGTCAATATATTTATATAGAAAGAACACTATAGAGTTGGAGATAGAAGAAATTAAGGAAGTGAAATATGAAGAGTGGTAAGAGAGAAATGGAGAAAAAAATCAGAAATAAGTTGTGTCATTGAAGAGCTTTCTATGGTGAAAATAGTTAAACCTTGTGTAGAAAATCATGAAGATGCTCATATTCCCATTAAGCCTTTCCTCTCTATTTGTTATTTGGCTCTATAAGTTCTTGGTAGATTTTCTTGCTTCACTCTTTAATTATGTTCATATGTTCAAAGTTTGATGTGAGTTTTAACATTTATATATTGACACATTGTTATTGTGTGTAGATAAAATTGGGCCAACAACGGCTGTTTTGAGACAAGATGTGTACCAAAATATCAAGGTACAAAGAATATATATAACCATAGCTAAATTTCTTAATTCAACTTATTACTTAATTATATTACTCTCTCTTGTTTCACCGTTCCATATTATTAATCAGTTTAGCAATAACCAATTTTTCTCATTTTATACTCTAATTAATACTATAGCCTTGGTGCATAGATACTATAATTTTATACCCTAATTAATACTATTAGTCCTTGTGAAAATATAAAATATAATTTGGAATTCAAGGGGTTGTATCTTATCATGTTAATTAATGCATTTTAAACTAATGTTGATTTTAATGTATTTTAAACTAATGTTATTTTTATGCGATATATGATTCAGGAGTTCTTCTTGTAAAATGATAAGAACTCTAGTTTAGTTGATGAGGACTCTTGAGAAAATGCTTCACTTGATATAAACTGACAACACACCTTCTACTCTCAATAGTTCTTAAATTCGTTGCGAAATCTGAACTCTATTTTTCTTTTCTCATCACACCATTCTGATGAAGCTCCTCTACTATGATGATGTGACGGTATGTTTAGCAAACCGCAATTTCTTATCATTTGGTTGTGAAATTCTTTAGCCTTTATATGGATTGTTGAACTATTTAGACTCTACTAGACTTGAAATGCATTTCGGACTAGGTTGTTGTATAAATGTAGACATGATTAAAACAACATTTATACAGAATGACCATATGCTTTGAAGTGAATGTGTAGTAAACGTTTTATCGCTCTATTATTCGACTGTGGTGAATTATATAAAGGAGATTCACATTATACTTGTTTTTCATGCAGACAGCAAATTATGAGCCTCCTTTCTTCAGGGGCTGCAATGAAGAAGAAGCTAATCATCCTTGGGTGAAAAATCCATTGAAAATGGAGGTTGGGAATGTAAATAGCAAGCATTCTCTGTTAGCTCTGAAGGTAATGGAAGGATATTCTACGCATAGCCGAAGTTTTAAATAATTTTCTAATTCTTTTGCTGATGATTTTTTTCTTCCATTTCATAGATGAAGAGCGTGCTTGACCTTTGTGAGGATGATAATGAGGGAATCCAAGATGATATGAGTGATGATTCCATGCAAAATAATGACTATTATGATACTGAAAGTGAGGTAAGTGAGAATTTTGCTTGATATATATAGTCATTGTTGCTAAAAAAATTGTTACGGTAATCATGGACCATTAAATTAATTGTGTCACTAAAAGTTGACATTTTCAAATTTTCAAATTCATCATACTTAAGGTCAAGGGGATCAATATATAGTTGCACCCCATAGGTAATTAGGATTATTATTCTTATTGCTGACAATTTGTTGAATATTTTTCAGTATATTATTTTAATAATTTAACAAGTAAGAAAACAATGACAAAGAAATAACAAGAACATGAAGATAATGGAGAGTTTGATGAAGGTAGGTTCATTGCTCTCAAACAGAAAATTGTATTTCTAAAATTGAGCTAGAGTACTGACATTTATAGCAATATATTTTTCATGAGGGATGTAAAGTTTTTTCTTCTAATTCTGTATAGTTTATTAACACAATTACTAGGCTTGCCTAATAGAAAAAATAGTTAATGAACTATATTTCTTTTAGAGAATACCCAAGACCCGATTGAGGATGAGCAACAATTGGTCCGGATCAAGAAGTGGCTCAACTGTTGTCACCTTGATACTATTGATCTTACTGATGTTCTATTAAAATTTTCAAACATCTCAGTGGTACTTACTTTTTCTTACTGACTATTTAGATTATGCTTTTGCTTGGCCTTGTTAAGATTTATACCTTAATGTAGTTTTAGTTCCTTATGTCCTCTTCCTTTTGTCAAATTTAATTTCAATGGAATTGTTTTACTTGCAGGTTTTGATTATGTCTTCAGAGATCATGGACAACCTTGTCAAGGAAGGTGGTGCTATCAAAAATAGGGAACAACATCTATGCAATTTTAGAGTTATTTGAGGAATTTATGAATCTTATTTAGTTTAAGTACAATTCTCCCTTTGCTTAGTTGTAATACATACCTTATTGTGGTTATTTATGGATTTCAATGTCTCAGTTGTGGAAAAAAAAAATTTAAAAAAATTGTGGCACACCAAAAAAAAGTGGAAAAAAAAAGCATTTCAAACGTATTTTTTTTAAAAAGAAATTGCGAATAGCGGCGGTTCTAACCGCTACAAAAAGTACAGAAAAATTGCAAAATAATAGCGGCGGTTTGTAACCGCCGCCAAAAGCGCAAAAAAATTTCAAACCAATAGCGGTTGTTTGTAACCGCCGCAAAACCCCAGTCAACCGTCGCCAATTACCTTAGCGGCGGTTATACCAACGGTTGCCCAGAACTGCCGCTACATGACCTAGCGACGCCTCTTTCTGGGACGCTTGGTCGACCGTCGCAGTAAGAATTTAGCGGTGGTTGGAACCGCCGCTGTATGCCCTCGCAACCGCCGCCGCTTGCCTATTTTGTTGTAGTGCCTAAACCTAAAAGAAGCAGCTAGAAGGTGCTTGAAAATCATAGAATAGATCTGAGAAGAAGAAGAGTTGCTGCGTCGTCTGAGCTACTTTGTCGCAGGAGGCGACCAAAGATAACGAGAGGCACGACAGTGTATGTAGGAGTATCTATTGCATTGTAATGAGTATCACTACTTTACTTGTTATTATTGTTGTTGTTTATATGCTCACTTTGAGCTAAATTCTTTGTAGTTGAGATTATGTGAAGTTTAATATAATGAATGAAGTATTTATGTGAATGAATGATTGTTATTGTGTCATCTTTAACTTTTTGCTTTTATGAAAATATATTTATTTCTTTGACTGATCAACTTAGATTTAAATACAAGTTGCATGTTATGAGACATTTAACATGTTAATGGAAATAATAAAGTTAATAAGGTTAAGTGAGGTATAGACATATATTCTCTACCTTTTCTTATGGATAAGTTAAGAGCCTTAGTGGGACATGTTGCACCCCAATTTTGGACCCCAAAATCCATTCATATTTATAATCCAAAATATGCATTAACTTTCCTTTCATCTTATTTTGCACCTTTCTTTTGTCTTGTCTGTTAGTTTTTTTTTTAATTTTATCTTTTTTGTTTGTCCTTTTATTATTATTATTATTATTTCTATTATCACCACCATTTCTCTCATTATTCTTATTTAGTATGACTAATATCTCTTTTTTTGTTTTTTTTAGCCCTCATCATTAGAGGAAAAAGGGAGTTTATATCATTATAATTATCGCATTTTATTAGAAACCAACCAAAATGTCAATTTCTTTTATAAAAGTTTTTTAGCGTTGGTTCCCAAAATATGGTTAAAATCAAATTACTAGAAAATACAAAAAATCAAAAAATATATATGTAGTCTTTATTTCTTTCAATATCATTTTCCATTTGTTTTCTTTTCTAATTTTTTTTATTAAAGACCAATATTTAATTTCAATATCAAATTAGCAAGTTTTTCTTTCCTACTTTAATTTCCTTTCTAACTCTTTCTCATTTGTAGTAGTAGTTGTTTTTATTTTTTGTGCTATTTTCTTTTTCAGGTAAATTGAAGAAAGGTTACAAAAAGAAACAAAAAAACAAAACATGTGAAAAAGACCACTTTTTATTCCAAATTAGTATCCAAAGTCACACGAAACCAATGACCAGCACATGAAACCTTTGATTTTATACAAACCAGTGACCAATACATAAAAAACCAGTACTACAAAATCATCTCTAAACACTAGTTTTACAGCTCATAACAGTAACAAAAATTCACAGCTTCACAATTACAATTACAAAAGGATAGAACCCCACAATATCAACAAGCATCACAGTACAACAACAGATGACAATCCTACAATACATCACAGAATTCATTCACAAAGAAATGACAAATTTCTCCCCACTTCAACCTAATCCCTCAAATCCTAGTTTCACTCCTATATAAAGACTCGAGTCTTTATATAGGAGTGAAACTAGGGTTTGATCAATAGTGACTGAGAAAAGGGTTGGTTCTTGAGAAAGGGAGAAACGGCGGCAAATAGAAAACAAAAAAAAAAAACACAGAAAAAATCACAAAAATATCAGCAAATTTCTCTTCATACACCGTGAAGAGATTTTTGCTCCTTAATGAGACTTCGTTCTCCTTTACATTCAGGGACCTTGCTTATTAACTGGGAATTAGAAGCAGAAGAAAGTAGAAAAGAGTAGCAGAAACCGAGAGCAAAGGAAAAGAAGAGGGAAAGAAAAAGAAACACTTACACGAAAGTCAGTAACTTTCTTTATTTCTTTTCATGCACTTCCATTAATCATTTTCACAAAAAAATATGTGTAGATCTAACTTCAGAACTATGTTTTCCACATGATAAATATGAGTTTCTACTGTTGTTTCTGCTTGTACGAATACTTGATTGAATGATTGAAACAAATTTTGGGGTTAGGATTTAATTTGGAATTTAAGGTTTCTGTTTGGATTGGAGTTGAGATTTATGTTGTTGTTTTGTTGTTTCTGAGTATAATTTGTGTTTAGAACATGTTTCAAAAAGGGTTTGTGTTTGGATTTTAAAAAATCAGAAAAGTTAGGGTTTTGATTTGGGATTAGGGTTTTTATTTCTGTGTGATTCGATCCGTTTGTTGTGTTTGATGTTTTATGTTTTTGAATCTAAATTCGTGTTTATAAGTGGTTTTTATGCTAGGTTTATGTTATAAATTTTCAAATCTGGGTTCGTGTTTAAGGTTTTGGTTAGGTGTTAATGTTTTTCTGGGGTTGTTCTTGAGTTTATGAGTTTTCCGGTGAAAACTCATCAGAAACTGGAAACCAACGGTGGCGCACGGTGGTGCTTCTTCATTTTTTTTCCAGAAGTTTGAAGAACAGAAGAGAGAATGTGAGAGAGCGGAGAGAATAGAGAGAGAAAATTTTTCAGAAAATGACCCAAATGTACTATGACACCCTTATATATTGCCTCCGTCTCCTTCTTAGCGCCCCCTGGGCCTTCTCTACACGCCCCCTACGGGCTCTGTTTCATTTTGTGATTGGCTCAACACAGAGCCCAATCGCCCTTCACCCCCTTGTTTTTTTTAGGTGTTATTTGTTCTTTTTGTGTGTTTTGTTTTTTTCTTCGTCTTAGCATGCTTTATATTCCTTTTATTCATGTTTGTTTTTGCTATAAAAATGTGTGTGTTTGACACGATAATTTTTTATATAAAATTATTGAGTTTAAATGATAACACTAATATTTGAGGATCTTAAATCTAAAAAAAAAATGTAATGTTTGTTATGTATGTTTGTTCTTTGATTTACATGAGTGTTCTTGTGTGCCTTTTCATAATTCATAATTCCCCTCATATCTACATGTCTATCCATTTCTTTTTAGACAAAAATGTTAAAAATTCAATATGCCATGCCTAGAAGATTTCTTCTTTGGTTGTGATGATTGATTGACATGATTAGATCTTTGCTTAATTTTTATCTTACATAAACATATGACATGCTTTATTTTTTTATAAAAAAATTTACATGCATACATGCATTTGCATTTGGGTTAAGACATTTCAACATAAAAAATGCATGTTAGAGACAATGATTTTGCTCCTAAATTCATTGAGCTCTAACAATTAGCATTAATAGTTTAAGACCTTTTTGGTCTAAATTCATTCTTTTTATAAATAAAAAAACTCTTTTCCTTGGCTAAATTAAAATGTATGGTTTTTTTGTTTAGTTAGAATGTTTGTTGTTGTGAATGAATTTCAAAAAAAGTGTTATTATCATATTTGTTGTTGTGAATATTTCATTTCCAAGTGAAAGAACTCGTAATCAAATTTCAATTGATTAGAGAAGATTGAAGATGTTCTAGTTCGGGTTGACAAGTTTGTCTTCCCTACTAATTTTATCATCATAGATTTTATTGCTGGAAGAACCATAATTGATGTTGATAAGGGAGAGGTGACCATGATAGTTAACAACTAAGAAGTTGGAGGTTGTATCACAACTGCAAATTCTCAGGTGCAAAAACAATTTATGAAAGATAATGATCTTTTGAAGAACATTCTCTCTCCACATGAATACAAGGAATTGGTAGATGATGAAGTTACAAGAGAAAATTCCAATGTTAAATGGACTGGAAGATTTGAAGTGTTAGAAATACCATCTGATGCTAAAAAGGAGAATATTCCTTCAGTTTTAAAGCCACCTGCTTTGGAATTGAAACAGTTACCCTCACATTTGAGGTATGCATTTCTGGAGACATGTTAGCAGTTGCCTATTATCATTTCTGCTGATTTGACTGGCAAGCAGGAGGAGAGCCTAATATTTTTGCTGAGAAGATACAAGAAAGCCATCGCTTGGCTGATGGTTGATATCAAAGGTATAAGTCCTACTGTTTGTATGCACAAAATTTTACTTGAAGAGAATGCTAAGAATAGTGTTGAATGTCAAAGAAGACTAAACCCCATTATGAAATAGGTAGTGAAAAAGGAGATAATCAAATGGTTAAATGTTGGTATTGTTTATCCTATCTCTGATAGTGTGTGGGTTAGTCTAGTTCAATGTGTTCCTAAGAAAGGAGGCATGACAGTAGTTGCCAACGAGAAGAATGACCTAATCCCCACCGGAGCTATAACCGGGTGAAGGATATGTATGGACTATAGGAAGCTTAACAAGGCCTCAAGGAAAGATCATTTTCATCTGCCATTCATTGATCATATGTTGGATAGATTGGTAGGCAAGGAATTCTATTGCTTCCTTGATGGATATTTTGGTTACAATCAGATTGCTATAGCTCCTGAAGACCAAAAGAAGACTACTTTCACATGTCCCTATGGTACTTTTGAATTTAGAAGGATGCCATTTGGATTATGTAATGCCTCTGCTACTTTTCAGAGATGTATGATGGCATTATTCTCTAATTTGATTGAATCTTCTATGGAAGTGTTCATGGATGATTTCTCTGTCTTTGGGGAATCATTTCAAGGATGCTTGGGCAACTTGGAATTGGTTTTGACAAGGTGTGAAGAGAGTAATTTGGTGCTCAACTGGGAGAAGTGTCACTTCATGGTGAAGGAAGGAATTGTATTGGGTCATAGGATTTCTAAAAAGGGATTAGAAGTGGATAAAGCAAAAGTTAAAGTGATTGAGAAATTGCCTCCACCTACAAATGTCAAAGGAGTCAGAAGTTTTCTAGGACATGCTGGTTTCTACAGAAGGTTTATCAAGGATTTCTCCAAGATTACAAAGCCTTTATGTCAACTGCTACAACACGATGTGCCATTTCAGTTTTCTAAGGAGTGTCACAAAGCCATTGAAACATTGAAGACTGCTCTGATCACAACACCTGTGATTGTAGCTCCTCATTGGACAAAACCTTTTGAACTGATGTGTGATGCAAGTGATTTTGCTATTGGAGCTGTGTTGGGTCAGAGGCATGACAGAGCTTTCCATTCTATCTACTACGCGAGCAGAACATTGACAGAGACTCAGCTAAATTACACTACTACAGAGAAGGAGTTGTTGGCAGTTGTGTATGCCTTTGACAAATTCAGATCATATCTTGGGATGAACCCTTTTTGTATAGAAAATGTGCTGACCAAATAATGAGAAAATGTGTAGCAGAGGAAGAGGCAAGATAAATCTTATCACATTGACATGCTTCACCTTATGGTGGACATTATGCAAGTGAAAGAACTGCTGCCAAAGTTCTTCAGAGTGGCTATTATTGGCCATTGTTATTCAAAGATTCTTATAATTTTGTGAAACAATGTGATAGATGTCAGAGAACTGGAAATGTGTCCAATAGACAAGAGATGCCTCGTACAAACATTTTAGAAATTGAATTATTTGATGTTTGGGGTATTGATTTTATGGGACCATTTCCTCAATCTTTTGGGAATCTATACATCTTAGTTGCTGTAGACTATGTGTCTAAATGGGTGGAGGCAATTGCTAGTCCCACCAATGATGCTAGAGTGGTAACCAATTTTTTAAAGAAAAACATCTTCACCAGATTTGGCACTCCTAGAGCAATCATCAGTGATGAAGGCTCACATTTTTGTAACAAACTTTTTGAGGAGTTGCTGGCCAAGTATGCTGTGAGACACATAGTTGCCACTGCTTATCATCCACAGACAAGTGGGCAAGCAGAGCTATCAAACAGAGAGATCAAAAGAATTTTGGAAAAGATAATTAATCCATCAAGGAAAGATTGGTCAAAACTGTTAGATGATGCTGTGTGGGCCTATAGAACTGCTTTTAAAACACCCTTAGGAATGTCTCCTTTCAGATTAGTTTTTGGAAAGGTTTGCCACTTACCAATAGAGCTGCAATGCAAAGCCTTTTGGGCTACTAAGAAACTTAATTTTGATTTTAAAGCATCTGGTAAGGCAAGACTTCTGCAACTGTCTGAATTGGGGTGATGACTCAAGGAAGAGAGTCACCACCAATCTTGATGAACCTTAATCATGTTTTGCAACTCAGGCTGAGAACTTTATGAAAACCAAGCGCTTGCTGGGAGGCAACCCAATATTGTAATAAATTTTGTTGGTTTTAGTTGTGTTATTTCAGTTATGTGTGGAAATATATTGCTGTTGGGAGACAAGGCATTAACTGCCTTTGTCTAGTTGGATGAGTGATGACAAACACGGTGACTAGCACCATTCTTGAGCTCTGTGCAAACTAGTTAACCAATGAAGGGAGATTGAAGTAAATGTGGACTTGACTAAGTCCAGGGGAAGAGGCATGCCAGAGGTTATCAACAGGAAGCTTAAATTTTACTTGCTGATGGGCCATTAGTTATCAGACATTACCACATGGCATTTGGCAGACAAAGTGATATCACACACTCAAATAGCTGTTGCACTGATTTCGCGTGTAAACCATTTTTCCAACGGTTAAACCTACATCATCCGCCACCCATCATCATTATCCCAACGTCCATAAAACTTTTCCATATATTTTCCATCAATATCCGTACCAAAAATATAACCACCCACTACCTTCTATATAAATCAACCCTTATCACTCATAAAACCCCTTTACATCACAAATTTTCTAAACCTACTACTCTCTCTACTTTCTGCAAACAAACCGATCTCATACAAACCCTTATCTTTCAAAACACCCCACCGTTTCATCAATCCTTATCACGCAAAAATCATGTCAACTGGAAAGAGGCAAGTGATAACTGCTGCCATGTCTAATGCTGAGGACGATTACAATGTCTTTGTGAATAGCGATGCTGCTGAACGCTATTAAGTTTTTAACTCCAAACAAATTCATACTGAACGTGGATTTATCTTCAATGCTGAGTTCGAAAGATTGGAGATTCGTGAAGATCTTGAGATGATCTTCCATACTCTCAAGAGGCAGAAGTTTTGTGCACACCCCTCTAGTTACAACACTCAACTGGTGAAGGAGTTCTACTCCAATCTCACCAATATTCACCAGAAGAGAAAAGAATTTATGGTGCGAGGGAAAGAAATCCTCTATTCAGAGGGAAACATTAATTGGCTATATGGTATTGACGCTTCAGAAGATGCCTATTATCCAACCCTAAACACCATTGAAGAGAAAGAGTTAGATGATATAGTGAGGAATCTCACTATTCCTGGAACTGAACGGAATCTGGGAGTAGGTGAGAATGAGAAGACTGTTTAGAGAATGAGCCTGCTACCTGTACCAAAGCTTTGGTACCAATTCATTAAGCACAACATCATCCCAACAACTCACAATGACAATGTGAGTAGGTCAAGGTTAATCTTGCTGCATTGCATCACTGCTATGCAACCTATCAACATGGGATAATCATATCAGAGGAGATTTAGAAGTGTTCTATGAGGGAAGGTATGATGTACTTCCCTTGTCTCATCACTGCTCTTTGTACAAAGCAATTGGTTCCCCATAGGTTGGAATATGAAGTGAAGAAGCTTGTGGCTGGGTTTGACGCCAAGGCTATAAAAATTCTCATTAAGGGAAACACTAGAAGAAAGGCAAGAATGAGTTGCCTGCTGCTAAGCCTAGTGCACCTGGCACAATGCTGCTGGAGAAAGGGATCTGCTATCCGAATTGAGAAGGGATATGTAGAGGTTTTGGTTGTGGAGTGCTGACATTCATGCTTGGTACATCAGCAACCTTTCCACCCACTTTCCTAATTTTGACTACACGAGGGCACCTACGTTCCCAATGGAGATCTTGGGTGAGTTCAATCCGGACTTACCTCAAGAAAAGACGACCACTGACATGCCTGAGACCTCCAGCAAGCAGCAAAAGAAGAAGAAAAAGAAATCTAAGAAGGCAATTATTGAAGAGGTGATTTTGGAAGAAGAAGCTGTTGAAGAAGAGAAGGTTGAGGAGGAAGATAAAGAAAAGAAGAAAAATAAGAAGAGTCACAAAAAGAAGAAGCTACCAGCTGAAGTGGTAGTGGAAGAAGAGGACGCCTGCCTCATCACCAATTTCTGAGAACCAGGATGTAGCTTTGGAAGAAGAGGAAGATGAATACTATGAGAGGGCTGATAGTGACTTCATTGAGGGGGACACCAATTCTGATGCCAATGAGAAATAAATCAACTGGTCTGAAGAGAAGAAGAGTGAAGAAGAGGAAGACAACAATGGGTCAGACAAACAAGACCCAAAGCCAGAGATAAGTACTAGCACGCCTTTAAAGGGTGCAGTTGCTGAAGAGCAAACCCCTATGCAGGAGGGTACTCTAGGAGTGGAGGCAGTGCATGAGCCTGAGAATGCACCTCGATAGGTTAATTTGGTTATGACTGTTAAGGCTGCATCTGAAGAGCTGGATCAAATCTTGACCACTCCTATTGCTAAAAAGAAGATAACAACAAAGAGAAAAGATGCACCACGGGCAACCACTGATGTGCCTGAGGAAGCTGTTCTTGAGCCAAATCAACCATCAATACAAGAGAAAGAGGATGAAGCCAGAGAGAGAGAGAAGAAAAATCAAAGAAGGAACTGACTCTGCTCTGAGGAGAAGCAAAAGGTTCAAGGCCTAATGGTATGTCTTGATACACTTTACTTGTAGGATCAAGTCTAGCTTAAGTTTTTATTTTCTGTTTCTTTTTTTGAAAACTTTTTGATGAGTCAGTCGTTGCATTTCCGTAGTGTCAACAGTGAGGTCACTGTTTAGTTTAAGGTTGGGGGAGAGGTAACATCCAATAAAAACTTTTGAAAATGTGTTAAAATAGATTGCTTTTAATGTGTTCTGATAAGCATTTTATTGACATGCCATAACTGAGGTTAGAGTGTAAGATGCACGACCATAGGATTGTTTGGAAATTTTTGGAAATTCTTATTTTTGATGCTTGATTTGATGATCTCTGCACCTTAATGCACACTGTTGAATACTGTCAAACTTAAGAATGGCTAGATAATTCTTTTGAATACACATTCTCTAAACTAAGTTTTCTAAAAATGAATATAATGGAGGATATGGTTATAACTAAGTTTGGGGGAAACTGTTGGTTAGCTAAAAAAAAATGAATAAGTTCGTGTGCCACTCTTGAGGAACATGTCTTTGTGCCAATCTGGAGAGATAAGTGAATAGGGTGTTTTACTCTAAGTAACAGGTAAGACCTATTACAAGTAGGATCTAGTCAGGTGAAAAGATGGAGTATCCCCAAAGCTATAGAAAAATGAATGATAATGAAAAAACTTCCAATTAGTTCTCCTTACATAAATTGAAAATGCTTTAATTACTCTTGAAAAGAAATAGTCCCCCCTAAGCTGAAATTCTAGGTAAATTCAAAATTATAGGAAAAAGAGGATAGCTTAGCATCTAGAATTGGTAGTTTAAGAGTGGGATATAGTCATTAATCTGGTTGACAGTGCTAAACAGTTCACACACACACGCATGGTCATCATTGATGGTTGATTTTATGAGAATTGTGCCAATTTTTGAAAACAATCTTAGGGTCTGAGTCTTATTACTTAAATGTGTTGTTTACATGTCAACATTGTGAGTAACTGAACACAGTCTTTGCTTTCTATGCATTACATGAGGACAATCAATGATTCAAGTTTGGGTGTGTGATGACTCACATTTTGTGCGTTATTTAGGCCTTTATTCATGAGTTATTTCCTGCCAATATGGTGATCAAAACATGTTTTAATGCAATTTCTTTAGTTTATTTAGTTTTGAGTCTAGAATTATGTATTAGGAGTGTTTATGTAATTTGATGTAAAAAGAGTTAGTTTAGAGGCAATTTATGTCAATGCATGTTATTTAGTTCTGGATCGTCATCAAAAGGCATATACTGATAATGACTGTCAAGACATTGGGCTCCGTACAAGTCAACAAGTCAAGCCGTCATAAACAGACAAATGAGGGATTGTAGTACAACTTTGTGAAAGGCATCTTTGAAGGATAAGGATGACGGCTGGCTTGCCAGCTGTCAGCATCACCAATGATTGTACTTTGATTAAGTGGTCCTTGCAAATGGAATATCCTTTATTCCTTGGGCCTAGTCTTACAATTTAAGGTTGCACCCTATCCAAGAAGGATTTGCCTATAAATACATGTCCCTAAACCTTAAAGAAGCAGCTAGAAGATGATTGAATATTGAAGAATAGATCTGAGAAGAAGAAGAGCTGCTGCGCCGTCGGAGATACGTTGTTGCAGGAGGTGACTGGTGATAACGAGAGGCACGATAGTGTTTGTAGGAGTATCTATTGCATTGTAATGGGTATCACTACTTTACTTGTTATTATTGTTGTTGTTTCTATGCTCACTTTGAGCTAAACTCTTTGTATTTATGTGAATGAATGATTGTTATTGTGTCATATTTAAGTATTTAATGAATGAAGTATTTATGTGAATGAATGATTGTTATTGTGTCATATTTAACTTTATGTTTTAATGAAAATACATTTATTTCTTTGACTGATCAACTTAGATTTAAATACAAGTTGCATGTGTAGAGACATCTAGCATGTTAATGGAAATAATAAAGTTAATAAGGTTAAGTGAGAGCAGACATGTAATCTCTAACTTTTCTTATGGATAAGTTAAGGGCCTTAATGGGATATCAAACAAGCAAGTGCGTTTCTGAACTCTAATGGGATTAAGGTAACCCAGACATGGGCAGTTGCCTCATACCCTGTTTTAATATCTCACGTTGTAGACATACACCACAAGGCAAGCTTGCTCAGAGATGGTACGACAGTAATTATCATTCACTATACTTCGTTCATATGTTAAATGGATCATGATCTCAACTACCCTTTTATTCTTATTTTCAACCATCACCTTACTTAATTCTTATTTTATTTATTGTGTTAAAAACCAACTATGTTTTGTTACCATTACAATAAACTAAACTTTTTGAATGAACTTGGAATGTATAACCCTTAATCTATTCCCTGTGGGTTCGACACACTCTTTACTTATTACTTGCTGCAATTGACTGCGTATACTTGCGTATGTTAACTCAAACCACAACAGCACTAAGAAATAAATTCTCCAATATAGGTTTTGACTAAAACAGAGTTTTATTATAAGTCATTATAACCTACCTTAAATGACAATAAATTTTTGACCAAAGTTGTAATTTCTATATAAATTTTTCTTATAAATTAAACCACCACCTCATTCATTAATCATTCAACTATTTTTCTCATATTAATAAACCTTCTTGTTCTCTAAAATTGTGAAACAACACCATGGATGCACCAAAGTGTTCTAATAATATATGTGGCACCTATAATCCTCCTTGTATTAGGAACATATGTGGTAATTGTTTCTTGAGAACCTTAGAAAAAAAACCACTAAATCAAAAGTTGATGGAGGTCATGTTTTAAAGAGCAACAATGTAGATGTAAGCATGAAGATGAATACAACCCCATATCATATGAAGAAGGCCCAACAACACATTCAACCTAAACTTTAGAAAAATGTGCCATCAAGAAACCAACATGGATAAAGGGTTTTATGTGTGAATGAAGGCATTGGTTGACATTTTGTTATTAAAATTATGTTAGTTTGTTTCCTATTTGTTTTTGTGAGTTTGTTAAGCATTGAACTTATATGTTGTATTCTTGACTCATTTAGAGTTATGTTGAACGATAAGAATCTTTCCTTCTTCTCTTCTCTTAAGTATCAAAAGGTTAACATCTAATAAATCAAATGGAAAATACATATTAGATGAACTTTACTTTTAATAAATAATTCAAGAATAAAAAGTTATAAAATTATTAAAATTTAATAATTTTCATGTGTGTTCATAGTTCAAGAACTGAAATTAAAACCAAGTGGAGTACTAAGTAATATGTTTTTAGATGATGAAGAAAAAGAGTTTTTTTTTCCGTTTATATAAATACATATTTACCTAAAATCTAATTTTACTTTACAATAAATCTGGGTGTTGATGAAATTTCTAATACAATATATTGTATATGAAAAGTACGGGTAGTTTTGTTTCTTCAATAAGCAAGATGCTTTGACAACTTGCTCAGCTTTATGCCACGACAGTATAATAATAATAAAGTGTAGAAAGCAAATAAAGAACACAAGTAATTGTTTACCCAGTTCAGTGTCAAAACACATAATCTAGGGGATACCAATCCAAGAGAATTACCTTCACTATACTGTAGTTCCTAGTCTCTATGTCTTATTTGAATAGCCCCTATTCAAGGCCTCTCACTAAAACTACCCGAATGAAATTATTTAGGACTCCCCCTCAATCTCAGCAAAACTTCTATTAATACGAACAAACAAAAAGCAGAATATCATTTAATATTATAAAAAAGTATAATCTCTGCTACAGTATTTCTACGGGTCTTACATTCTACCCACCAAAAAGAAGTTTCGTCCTCGAAACTAAAGGCAAGATTAGCAACTCACTAGTTATTACTAAAACCAACACTGGCACAACTGTGCACCTATCGCAACCCTCTACATAGCCGCACTGGTTTCAAACTCTAGACGCAATCTAGACATCACACCATGAGCTTACTACTCGAAAAAAAAAACTTTACAACGAAGGTTCACAACTTTAGTCGCCCAAGGATCCTATGATCAAGACATGAAGTTTCCAAAGTAACTTTTTTTTTCCGCGACATAGCTTTTTCCACTTGGTTCACGCGAAGTGGTGATCAGCTACCCTCCAAAAAGACACACCACAACTCTCTACATATCACCAAAGCTAGCAAAACTAATCTTTTCCAGTCAACATGATTCCGTATATTATTAACAAGAGATTAAGGGTGATCAGTTCCTCAATTTGTCAATAGATAGCCAACAATCATAATGGTGGTTTTGACCATCTTTACTTAACTTTAATAATTCTCTCTTCCGCTATTCTTATAATTGTCGTCTAACTTCACTAGGTTCGCTCACTCTGACGTGCAACACCCTCTGGGTTTTCATACAAGACATTTCTTTTGCCATCCAAATATCATAATTGATTCCAAAATTCAAATGACATACTCGTCTGCTCCATAATTCCATGTTGGATGCATCTCCGTAATAGTTGACATCTTCATCTAGTTTATTGTGAAACTCATCAGAATGAACATCCAATATTTTTCTCAAAATGTCTCCCAAAACAAATCTCTAATTGCAATCATTTATCAGAGTGACGTCCACTCATCCATTCTTAGCACCTTCGAGTGACAACGACCAATCCTGCTTATGTATGATCTATTAAATTACTTCCAAGAATCTCTTGTAGTTCTTACTCGCTCCAACCTCATCTTCTCTAGACTGATGCGTCTTAGGAATTCAGAAACACTCCTCGACCAAAGTCGACCAGTGCTTAGGGGTTTTATCTATTCTACTCACTGATGTACTATAAGGAACATAGTTTCAATTAAGAAACAATCAAAACCTAAGCATATATCATGCTAGACTCAAGACAACTAACCACATAACTCGTATGGACACAAACACATACTTCTACTAAACCTGACTCTTGATCAGCTTAGGACACCCAACTCAGAACCCCTTGGCGCTAATCTACCGCCGAGCTCTGATACCACAATGTAACACCCTGATTTTCATAGCCCAAAAGTGGGTCTTTTTTTTCTCGTTAAAATAAACAAAGCCTTTGAAAAGAAACATTCACGATCGCCATGAAATTAAATCAGAGTAACGCTTTATAAAATAGCGATCGGAATGCAATGCCTCTTTTATAAATTGTTTTCACAATACAATTTAAGAATAGAAATCAAACGCTATGTCTAAACAAACATAGCGGCATCATTTATTCCGAAATATAACATAATACAATTTTACAACATAAAAACAGCGGACAATAAATAAGAATATCGAGACTCTTAAACTACTACCCCTAAGCTGATCTTTAAACTCTAACTGAAGATGACTGGTTGACGAACACCCGCAGACAGCTTCAAGCCTCGCCGCTTCTCAACGCGGAGCAAGTAAAACCTAAAAATGCTCGTAGAGGGTCTCCAACTAAAAATAACATATAACTAAAAATACGCAGCGCAAGATACACAATACATGGCATTATTTACACTTTTAATCATATGAATCA
This sequence comes from Trifolium dubium, assembly GCA_951804385.1. NCBI lineage: Eukaryota > Viridiplantae > Streptophyta > Magnoliopsida > Fabales > Fabaceae > Trifolium > Trifolium dubium. The sequence goes on from OX638065.1 coordinate 27,362,846, forward strand.
CACATCATAGAAACCAAGTGCACGGATAATCTATCAATCACACACAACATTTACACATTTAAGTGCACAATTAGCCTATAAATGCAGACTTATATGAAATGTGACGCCAATCACTGGATCGTCAAATGCATGAATTCCGGAATTTAACCCCTCCGCATAGAGTCGTAGGTCCATCCCCTACTATACCCCACATGGCCATCAGTAAAATCCCGAAGGATTAAGGTGGATCCACTCACGCAATCACACCTCGTGGTCCACTCACGCAACCACTTATTGGACTTAATAAATCCCGCAGGATTAAGGTGGGTCCACTCACGCAACCGGACCCCCGTGGTCCACTCACGCAACCACGTACTATGAATGCATGAGCATACGTTGTCTCTTATATATGCCAACGCATCAATTACATACCATTCATAAAAATTCCAGAGGATTAAGGTGGGTCCACTCACGCAACCTTACCTCCGTGGTCTACTCACGCAACAACGTACTATGAATGGATATGTAATCACAACCACAAGTCAATACATATATTTATAACAAAATCATATGTAAGCCAATAAAAATCATGTACAACAAGATATTCCATCAAGCACGTGTATTAACAATTCATATTATTCAATTAAGTGAAATTCACAACACCCAGTCTAACATGTGTAGAATATAGCATGTTCTCAAACAAGTTCTCGTCACGAGAATACATCACAAAACAACATGCTCATAAATTCACATTGCATCACATCAAGAAAAACACACATATTCAAGCAACAGTTACACATGCATAAAAAGCACTCGATATTTCAAGGTATATGAAATCGTTAGAAAGTGCCCCTACCTCAGCAAGCTTCCAACACATCCAATTTACGCTATTCGAGCAACGTCCGTCTCTCTCTCAACAAAGTCCCCATTCCGGTTAATACTCTTAGCCTTTTAAAACATAAAAGTTATTTATGTTAATACCACTTTCTAATTAATCACTCAAATAGTCCTAGATCGGCTTCTAAATGATTCAACACTTATGGTTGTTCTCTCTCAATTAAACTAGGCTCCAAATATTTTCAAAATAACTCTGAAAAATATTATAACTTAAATAAGTAATTTTTCTCGCAAAAGCGCTATAACAAATATTTTTATCCAAAATATCGCCAAATAAATTCAAACTATTTTAAAGCTTTTTGGAAAGCAAGAATACTTTTTCGGATAACTTGCGCACTTTTTTATAAAATCAAACAAGTCCGAACTAAAATTTTTATCATACAACTTATAACAAAATAATATTTGCGTGTACGTAACTAAAATGTTTTTCGAAATAGTTTACAAATGTCAAACTCTTAAAATATAAACCCTTAACAAAATCATTTTCGACGGAGTCTCCTTTGTGTTTACGTCGTTTACCTGAACTTCATGTTCAGACAATCTCCACAATATCATAAACAAAACTATATTTTTATGAATAAAACTTCCGCTACTTTATTTCAATCAACGAAAATATATTTTATCAAACAACGACGGGAAAATAGTTTTCAAAGTTAAAACGACCGTAACTCGGCCATTGCTTGTCCGATCGAGGCAAACCATATGTCCATTTTCATCGTTTCAAAAAGACGGATCTAATGGTTCACGTTCTAGGACAATATATCTCTTTTAAATGACGAAAATGCCCCTTAAAAAATTCGGCCAGAATTTAAAATACACTAAATCAATATTTTCAAAAACCAAACATTGTTATAACACTTGTAAAATTACAAATATCACATAAACTAACTCAATTTGATTAAATTCCACACTTAACAACATTTTCAAAAACCCTAGCTTCATAAATCATAATAATTTGGGACTTTTGTTTCTTACCATTTTCTTTCCAAAATTAAGCTCAGAAAACAAGTATTGCTAGCTTCAATTGCAAGTATATCATATCATAAATTCAATTCAACTTTTATCACAAAATTCTCATTTCACAAAAGTTGTCAAAACTAAGATTTTCTTTTAGATCTATTATCATGGTAATTCACATAGCAATATTAACAAAAGAAGAAAAAGAATTATAAGTCTTAAACTCCAACAAATAAAAGGCCTCACGGCCAAATGAAGAAAATAAAAGTGAGGCAAGTTTTCATTACCTTAGCTTAGCAAGAATCATTCCCAAAATTGAATCCTCCATTCTTAGATCTTCTCAAATATATTCTCTAACTAACACTTAGTTTTGTTTTCTTCTTTCTCACTATCTCTTAGTAAAAAAAAATAAAAGGAAGAAGTTGGGAGGAAGAGTGGTTTACGGATTAGGAGTAAAAGAAAAGAGAAATCTGGGATCAAGTAGTATATAGATAAGCTCAAATGAATCCTAGCTCTCCAATTAAAGCAAAAAATCATGTGGGATCAATCATGGCCATCCATTTTTTCTTGGTCACTAAGTTTTCTCTCATAAATATCTAGATATTTTGTGATCCTACCAACTAATCTCGCTCAGTCCCCGCGCTCGTTCTTAAACAAGTCGTATCTCGTGTACCGATAAATTTTATAGAAACAGAAAATTCTACCGTAAACAATTTAATTAAAACAATTCATAAATTTTCGAACAAATTTTATTCCGAATAAATTTTTCGCTCCATAGCTCGAAAAAATATAATGAGATCAAATTTTCATTTAAGTCGATATATAAAGTCTCCGTTCAAATTTTGACAGAAATCAGAAATAGTAAAATTTTCAATCAGCGGATATATATTGGCCGTTTTCTCAAAAATCTATAGTAAATTATTTTCGAAATTCTGACAAGACAAAATTATTTCTAAACTCATTTAAAACTTATAAAATCATTGTGCTAATTTTTTTCGAATGTTAGACTATCACACAGGCTCAATCTCAGCAAAACTTCTATTAATACGAACAAACAAAAAGCAGAATATCATTTAATATTATAAAAAAGTATAATCTCTGCTACAGTATTTTTACGGGTCTTACATTCTACCCACCAAAAAGAAGTTTCGTCCTCGAAACTAAAGGCAAGATTAGCAACTCACTAGTTATTACTAAAACCAACACTGGCACAACTGTGCACCTATCGCAACCCTCTACATAGCCGCACTGGTTTCAAACTCTAGACGCAATCTAGACATCACACCATGAGCTTACTACTCAAAAAAAAAAACTTTACAACGAAGGTTCACAACTTTAGTCGCCCAAGGATCCTATGATCAAGACATGAAGTTTCCAAAGTAACTTTTTTTTTCCGCGACATAGCTTTTTCCACTTGGTTCATGCGAATTGGTGATCAGCTACCCTCCAAAAAGGGACACCACAACTCTCTACACATCACCAAAGCTAGCAAAACTAATCTTTTCCAGTCAACATGATTCCGTATATTATTAACAAGAGATTAAGGGTGATCAGTTTCTCAATTTGTCAATAGATAGCCAACAATCATAATGGTGGTTTTGACCATCTTTACTTAACTTTAATAATTCTCTCTTCCGCTATTCTTATAATTGTCGTCTAACTTCACTAGGTTCGCTCACTCTGACGTGCAACACCCCCTGGGTTTTCATACAAGACATTTCTTTTGCCATCCAAATATCATAATTGATTCCAAAATTCAAATGACATACTCGTCTACTCCATAATTCCATGTTGGATGCATCTCCGTAATAGTTGACATCTTCATCTAGTTTATTGTGAAACTCATCAGAATGAACATCCAATATTTTTCCCAAAATGTCTCCCAAAACAAATCTCTAATTGCAATCATTTATCAGAGTGACGTCCACTCATCCATTCTTAGCACCTCCGAGTGACAACGACCAATCCTGCTTATGTATGATCTATTAAATTACTTCCAAGAATCTCTTGTAGTTCTTACTCGCTCCAACCTCATCTTCTCTAGACTGATGCGTCTTAGGAATTCAGAAACACTCCTCGACCAAAGTCGACCAGTGCTTAGGGGTTTTATCTATTCTACTCACTGATGTACTATAAGGAACATAGTTTCAATTAAGAAACAATCAAAACCTAAGCATATATCATGCTAGACTCAAGACAACTAACCACATAACTCGTATGGACACAAACACATACTTCTACTAAACCTGACTCTTGATCAGCTTAGGACACCCAACTCAGAACCCCTTGGCGCTAATCTACCGCCGAGCTCTGATACCACAATGTAACACCCTGATTTTCATAGCCCAAAAGTGGGTCTTTTTTTTCTCGTTAAAATAAACAAAGCCTTTGAAAAGAAACATTCACGATCGCCATGAAATTAAATCAGAGTAACGCTTTATAAAATAGCGATCGGAATGCAATGCCTCTTTTATAAATTGTTTTCACAATACAATTTAAGAATAGAAATCAAACGCTATGTCTAAACAAACATAGCGGCATCATTTAATCCGAAATATAACATAATACAATTTTACAACATAAAAACAGCGGACAATAAATAAGAATATCGAGACTCTTAAACTACTACCCCTAAGCTGATCTTTAAACTCTAACTGAAGATGACTGGTTGACGAACACCCGCAGACAACTTCAAGCCTCGCCGCTTCTCAACGCGGAGCAAGTAAAACCTAAAAATGCTCGTAGAGGGTCTCCAACTAAAAATAACATATAACTAAAAATACGCAGCGCAAGATACACAATACATGGCATTATTTACACTTTTAATCATATGAATCACACATCATAGAAACCAAGTGCACGGATAATCTATCAATCACACACAACATTTACACATTTAAGTGCACAATTAGCCTATAAATGCAGACTTATATGAAATGTGACGCCAATCACTGGATCGTCAAATGCATGAATTCCGGAATTTAACCCCTCCGCATAGAGTCGTAGGTCCATCCCCTACTATACCCCACATGGCCATCAGTAAAATCCCGAAGGATTAAGGTGGATCCACTCACGCAATCACACCTCGTGGTCCACTCACGCAACCACTTATTGGACTTAATAAATCCCGCAGGATTAAGGTGGGTCCACTCACGCAACCGGACCCCCGTGGTCCACTCACGCAACCACGTACTATGAATGCATGAGTATACGATGTCTCTTATCTATGCCAACGCATCAATTACATACCATTCATAAAAATTCCAGAGGATTAAGGTGGGTCCACTCACGCAACCTTACCTCCGTGGTCTACTCACGCAACAACGTACTATGAATGGATATGTAATCACAACCACAAGTCAATACATATATTTATAACAAAATCATATGTAAGCCAATAAAAATCATGTACAACAAGATATTCCATCAAGCACGTGTATTAACAATTCATATTATTCAATTAAGTGAAATTCACAACACCCAGTCTAACATGTGTAGAATATAGCATGTTCTCAAACAAGTTCTCGTCACGAGAATACATCACAAAACAACATGCTCATAAATTCACATTGCATCACATCAAGAAAAACACACATATTCAAGCAACAGTTACACATGCATAAAAAGCACTCGATATTTCAAGGTATATGAAATCGTTAGAAAGTGCCCCTACCTCAGCAAGCTTCCAACACATCCAATTTACGCTATTCGAGCAACGTCCGTCTCTCTCTCAACAAAGTCCCCATTCCGGTTAATACTCTTAGCCTTTTAAAACATAAAAGTTATTTATGTTAATACCACTTTCTAATTAATCACTCAAATAGTCCTAGATCGGCTTCTAAATGATTCAACACTTATGGTTGTTCTCTCTCAATTAAACTAGGCTCCAAATATTTTCAAAATAACTCTGAAAAATATTATAACTTAAATAAGTAATTTTTCTCGCAAAAGCGCTATAACAAATATTTTTATCCAAAATATCGCCAAATAAATTCAAACTATTTTAAAGCTTTTTGGAAAGCAAGAATACTTTTTCGGATAACTTGCGCACTTTTTTATAAAATCAAACAAGTCCGAACTAAAATTTTTATCATACAACTTATAACAAAATAATATTTGCGTGTACGTAACTAAAATGTTTTTCGAAATAGTTTACAAATGTCAAACTCTTAAAATATAAACCCTTAACAAAATCATTTTCGACGGAGTCTCCTTTGTGTTTACGTCGTTTACCTGAACTTCATGTTCAGACAATCTCCACAATATCATAAACAAAACTATATTTTTATGAATAAAACTTCCGCTACTTTATTTCAATCAACGAAAATATATTTTATCAAACAACGACGGGAAAATAGTTTTCAAAGTTAAAACGACCGTAACTCGGCCATTGCTTGTCCGATCGAGGCAAACCATATGTCCATTTTCATCGTTTCAAAAAGACGGATCTAATGGTTCACGTTCTAGGACAATATATCTCTTTTAAATGACGAAAATGCCCCTTAAAAAATTCGGCCAGAATTTAAAATACACTAAATCAATATTTTCAAAAATCAAACATAGTTATAACACTTGTAAAATTACTAATATCACATAAACTAACTCAAATTGATTAAATTCCACACTTAACAACATTTTTAAAAACCCTAGCTTCATAAATCATAAAAATTTGGGACTTTTGTTTCTTACCATTTTCTTTCCAAAATTAAGCTCATAAAACAAGTATTGCTAGCTTCAATTGCAAGAATATCATATCATAAATTCAATTCAACTTTTATCACAAAATTCTCATTTCACAAAAGTTGTCAAAACTAAGATTTTCTTTTAGATTTATAATCATGGGAATTCACATAGCAATATTAACAAAAGAAGAAAAAGAATTATAAGTCTTAAACTCCAACAAATAAAAGGCCTCACGGCCAAATAAAGAAAATAAAAGTGAGGCAAGTTTTCATTACCTTAACTTAGCAAGAATCATTCCCAAAATTGAATCCTCCATTCTTAGATCTTCTCAAATATATTCTCTAACTAACACTTAGTTTTTTTTTCTTCTTTCTCACTATCTCTTAGTAAAAAAAAATAAAAGGAAGAAGTTGGGAGGAAGAGTGGTTTACGGATTAGGAGAAAAAGAAAAGAGAAATGTGGGATCAAGTATTATATAGATAAGCTCAAATGAATCCTAGCTCTCCAATTAAAGCAAAAAATCATGTGGGATCAATCATGGCCATCCATTTTTTCTTGGTCACTAAGTTTTCTATCATAAATATCTAGATATTTTGTGATCCTACCAACTAATCTCGCTCAGTCCCCGCGCTCGTTCTTAAACGAGTCGTATCTCGTGTACCGATAAATTTTATAGAAACAAAAAATTCTACCGTAAACAATTTAATTAAAACAATTCATAAATTTTCGAACAAATTTTATTCCGAATAAATTTTTCGCTCCATAGCTCGGAAAAATATAATGAGATCAACTTTTCATTTAAGTCGATATATAAAGTCTCCGTTCAAATTTTGACAGAAATCAGAAATAGTAAAATTTTCAATCAGCGGATATATATTGGCCGTTTTCTCAAAAATCTATAGTAAATTATTTTTGAAATTCTGACAAGACAAAAATATTTCTAAACTCATTTAAAACTTATAAAATCATTGTGCTAATTTTTTTCAAATGTTAGAATATCACACAGGCTCAATCTCAGCAAAACTTCTATTAATACGAACAAACAAAAAGCAGAATATCATTTAATATTATAAAAAAGTATAATCTCTGCTATAGTATATTTACGGGTCTTACATATACTCCAAATGAATACACATGTGGAGGAGAAAATGTGATAACTTGAAGACCAACTAATAATCACTCAAATAAATACAAATGAAAAAGAAGGTAGTGTAAAATCTTGGATCAAACCCAAAACATATTAAAACTTTAGGATTAAGTGTGTGTTTGTTAAGAAGAGCAGGAGTGAAATTGACACACTCTTCACATATTATCTAACATGTTATTTATTTTTATTATTTTTTATCTAATCTAATATGTTCTTTTTTATTGGTTATAAATCATGTGTGTTCTCATAAATTATTTATGTCTCATATAAAATTAATAAAATCCATATCAAATTTATAATAAAAGAAAGGGTATTTGAAAATGTGTGATAGAAAGTGTGTTGCTGCTAACATTATTCTGGTAATGAGTAATAAAGTAATATAATTAGTGTCTTTACATGTAAAATTTTATCAGATAGAAAAATAATACACTAGTATATATGCATGTTATAAAAAAACATACATCACATATATGCATGCGTTTGAGTTGGAGCTACCTCCTTCAATCCATCCAATGGGGCTGGGGATATTAAAAAAGATTTAGTTAGTAAAATGTAATATAATATATTCTATTTGATGCAAAGATTTTGTTATGAAAGTTTAAGTGTTGTCTAATTAATAACTATAGGGTTTAGATTTAAAAAATTTATTTACAAATATTAGTTGAACCGAAAAATGTCAAAATGATTAACTGTGTCTTCGTGGTTGAAATTTGAATCCAGATTCCACTACATATGTGTGTGGCTCAACAATGGTTATTGTCATTTTGTCTATCCATAAAAAAATTGATGATGATAAAAAATATGCAATACAAACTTGTTGCATGTGCGCCTTGTAACACCCTGATTTCCCAACTATTATTTTAGCTTATTTTATTAATATTGTAAAATAGAGACACAAGGGTGTCACATTCTTTTCCAAATTAAATCTAATTACTAGAGTAATTTAAAGATGCAGCGAAATTAATTTCAAATTAAAAAAAAATTAAATAAATAAAGAAAGACTATTTTTCCAACAAAGTCTGAATTAAAATTATGTATAAATAAATAACAATTTTCTAAAATTTCCATAAATGATTCAACAATGTTCCAAAGATCTTAAAGTTGTAATTCCAAAAATAATAAATGAAATTCCCCAAGTCAAGTATCCAGAGCGACTCCAAAAGACTCAAAACTGAAATGTAAAGCAACTCCTAAAGCTATCTCGAACACCGAAACTAAGCTTTGATTCCTACCTGAAAACTACGGTTGCACACCGTAGGGCCAAGCCAGAGGGGAAATGTAAAGGTGAGCACAAAACATCAAATGATAACCGAAGTACAATATCAAGAAGAGATAGCAAAACAAATATCAAAGAAAATATCACTATAGCGGGTGATCGCGCAAGCACTTACAATCAACTAATATTCAACTACGGCAATAAGTCATATATAACTCACACAATATATTTATATATATATATATATATATATATATATATATATATATATATATATATATATAGACTCCCCTATGGTACCAAGGGCTACCTCATTGCTACATCATTTCTACATCATTTATATATAATAGCTACATCATTTATATATATTTGCTACATCATTGCAACATCATTTCATCATCATTTCAACATCATTAAACACACGAACGAATACATGTTCATGTTCATAATTAACAACATCATTCAACATCTTTATAATAACATAGTTCAACGTCGTTAGTAATAATTATACAACATCTTTAACAACGGCTTAAATTCAAACTTCTAAAATCAACTACAATACACGACATCAATTATAATGACAATCAAAACGTCATAATTCAATCAAACACTCTCACCTCTTGAAAAAAACAGTAGCTTACCATTCATTTTTAGCACAACCCCTAACTCAAAGTAAATTAGTTTAGTTTAACAATTAATTATACAAATTTTAATCCGCTAAATCAATTAAATAATTTTAAATCTGTGAGGAGACATAGACCAGAGAGAGTGAGTTACATCATAGTGTCCTAAATCACCCCAAATCTCATGTATAAAATTATGAGATTATTTTATTAATTTCTGATATTTTTAAAATCCCTTTTAATCTCATTTAATTGACTAAAAATACGTCCATGTCTCAGAAAAAAAATCTCAAAGTGGTCCCAAAATCTCCAAAATATTATTTCTAATTTTAATGTAAAAATAATTAAATAAAATAAACTTTCCTGAACTCCTTCTTCCTCGCCCGGTTCTTTGTAAAATGGGTCTCGCGACCCGGTTTTCTGACCCGGTTTATTCTACCTTAATACTCATCGTCGAACTACGAAGCTTATACTATTTTAATCGTACACATATATTAATAAACATCAATAGCAAGCATGGACTCGAAACAGAACATGATTCAAATCAATATTATTTTTCAAATAACAAACACAAGAATAATAGAACAATGAAGAAAGAATAAAGCTATGTTCTTGAGTCTAACTTTCAGAAAATCATAGAGATGGTGTAAAGCTCCCTTACCTTAATTCCTAGCAGCGATTTCTTCTTTAATTTTGTGATACGATCTTCCCAAATTTCCAAGCTCCACTCTTTCTTTGTTGTTTTAGGTTTTCAAGAAGTGATAATCCTAATTTATTTTTAAACTAACCTATTTATAGAAGATTACTAGGTTTTTCTTAATCATAAGAGTAATATATTCAATTTCCTAAAAAAAATCTAAATGGTTGTTTTATCCTTTTTTTTTTTTTTAAAAACAAAACTAGATAGATTTCTAATTCACACCCCCCACTTCAAGTTTTACTTCAAATACACCTCTCTTCTCTTTTCTTTATAATATTGCATTTTCTTTTATTTCCTTCTCTCCTTTTTATTTTATAAAACATTGTCATTAATTAAATAATTATATTCTTACCATCTCAATCCTTCTACTATAAATTCCAAATAATTAATTAATTAATTAACATGCCAAAACAATAGTAAAACCACACAAACAAATCAAAATAAGAAATTTATAATCAAAATATTCTAAGAATTAACTCGATTCTATTAAAGTGAATAATTCTAAAAATTGGGGTGTTACACGCCTTCTTATTACCAACAATCCTAGGGGTATTCAATAGAGTATTAACTATTTTTGGTGGGGTAAAAATAGAAGACAAAGTTGGACAAACAGACTATGAAAAAAAATATGGAGGTATGAATTTTTATCATCTATATGATTTTAACTTACCAAAATACTATTGTTTACTGTCATCTGGTAAATTTTAATTTGTTTTGTTTTCCTATTGCTCTCTTATGTTAAACTTTCATTTGTTTTTTGTCCTTGAAAATTTAGGAAATTTTGTTTACACAGTCCTTAACTATAAAGTTGATCATTTAACATATTTTAGAATTTTCATTATCATTTTTGTTATTTAATTTTAAGTCCTTGTAGTTTTCTCATTGCAACAATGAATAACATCTATTCATATTTATATTTTAATTTAGAATCTTGTAGTGTTTTCATAAACTACAAATTTTCATCTTAATTTTGTCTTCACTAGACAGGTGTATTGTTTGAAAATAAAGTATTTTAAACCGTTAAACTAAGTCGAATTAAATCGATTAATTTAGTTTTATTTTATTTTTGAAAAATACTCCAAATGATATAAAATTGAATCAATGAAAATATTATTAGTTTGAACTTATATTTGACTAAAATCCATTTAAATACAAATCGATAACACTCAAAGTAAAGACAATAATAATAGATAAATACGAAGATAGTATTAGAAATAATTAAAAGATAGTGTTATAAAATCCTATAATTATAAAATTATCTACAAAGAAATGTGATAATAATGTTTAAAAATTTGTCTTCAATTTTTTTTGGAACATAATTTGATTTCAAATTCGGAAATTATAAAATAACTTTATATGAGATAACTTATAATCTTGACTTCAAATTTAACAACTACTTTTAAAATTTTCTATATGTATGTTTAAAATAAACAACAAACTTTTATAAAAAAAATAAAATAATTGTTCAATAATTTTTTTTTAATAACTCCATGCATGTTTCAAATATCACAAATACTTTTATTTCTTATAAATAGATTAATATAGTGCACATTGGTAACATATTCTCTTTCTAAGTTACATTGTTCACTTATCCAAAACTTCTTGTAATGTTCTTTTGTAAGTTTAGTTTTGCTATCGAAGAAATGATATGAATAAATAATTATTAAAATGACACTAACATTTATTGTTTTTTCTTTTGTCATTATGCATATATTTTTTAACAAAAAAAAATGCATTTTTTTTACCAAGACAAATATGTCTAATGATAAAAGATTAAACATCATGTTGATTTTGTTGGCATCTCTACTTATCTCAAATTCAAGAAGAGAAAAGGTAATTGAAGATTTTATCAATGTTCAAATTGATTAAATATCTAGTATTTAATTAAACTATTAGGTGATATCATTTTTATATTTACGAATGTTTGATTTTTAGTTTATTATGATATTCAAATATTGTGATTCAAGAACATGCTAAAATTTGTTTATAAAATTATCTACAAAGAAGTGTGATAATAATATAACAATTCTATTTTCAACGTACAAATTTGATTTCAAATTCAAAAATTATAACAAACAATTTGATATGAGATAATTTATAATCATGACTTCAAATTTAATTTTGTACTTGTTTTTTATGTATGATCGTTATAATATTTTAAATGGACAATTATTTGAATTTAGTATGATTTAAAAATAAAAATGTCTCATGAAATTTTGTTTGATGATAGTTTTTTCTTGCAAGTAAAAAAGTTCATGCGGCATAACATCTTAAGTCCGGCCTTTATAATCGTTGAGGAACCTTTTAGTCATTCACAACATAAAATGTCTTTAAGTTTTATCTTCAATGAATGATTTATTTTTGTTCTTTTAATTTGCTTCTTCAAAATCAAAAGTAAAAAATAAAATAAATTCCATAATACTTAGCAATTCAAAAAAATATTCGTAATACAATAGAAATTGTAGCAATGGTTTACAAAAAACAAAGTACATGCATGTTATTTATCTCATAGTTAATATAATATATCTATGTAGATGGTAGGTTTGTTAAAAGACTAAAGAAGAAAAAATGAACAAAAGTGAAAGATTTATTGAATTAGAAATTCGTTAATTATGGACATTTTATTTTATAGTCTAAATTGTCCTTTTAAAATATTGCAAATGATCAATTTGTACCATATATTCATTGTCCATTTTCTAGAGAATTGCATGTCAATATTTCTAAAGAATTGAGTTGACTAAAATAGCTCTTCACTGAAAAATAGACAGAGTACGTCACTAAAAAATAAATTCTACAACATAGTTTTTGACTAAAACAGAGTTTTTATTATAAGTCATTATAACCTACCTTAAATGACAATAAATTTTTGACCAAGGTTGTAATTTCTATATAAATTTTTCCTTATAAATTAAACTACCACCTCATTCATTAATCGTTCAACTATTTTTCTCATATTCATAAACCTTCTTGTTCTCTAAAATTGTGAAACAACATCATGGATGCACCAAAGTGTTCTAATAATATATGTGGCACCTATAGTCCTCCTTGTATTAGGAACATCTGTGGTAATTGTTTCATGAGAAGCTTAGAAGAAAAAACCACTAAATTAAAAGTTGATGGAGGTCATGTTTCAAAGAGCAACAATGTAGGTGTAAGCATGAAGATGAATACAACCCCTTATCATATGAAGAAGGCCCAACAACGCATTAAATCTAAACTTTAGAAAAATGTGCCATCAAGAAACCAACATGGATAAAGGGTTTTATGTGTGAATGAAGGCATTGGTTGTCATTTGTTATTAAAATTATGTTAGTTTGTTTCCTATTTGTTTTTGAGCTTGTTAAGCATTGAACTTATAACAACCACCGTTTCATTTTATTTTTAAATTGAAAAGTTCAGTCAAATATTCAGTACAAAAAAATTTTAGCTTAAAAAAAAGTAAATGAAACCAAATAAGATTACCCAACTATACCAAAACAAATGAAATATAACTAAATATAACCTTTACAAATAATTAGAAATATAAAGGTACAACTGAAAGTCCTAAAACTCTAGACACTGTGATCCGGCTCTGACCGACTTGAAGAAATAGCTTATACCTGAAAAATAATGAGAGGAGTGGGATGAGATACAACGATCTCAGTGAGCTCCCAAAAATGGGATAAAACATAATGTGTCACATGTGGAATAAAACAATTAGACAAGACTTTAGAAGAATAAAATAATAAAACATTATAATATTAAAATTAGTACTTTAGTCTTCAACTCTTTGGTTCCTAAGTACTCAGGATTTGCCTTTCCACTAGATGTAACAATTCATCTAGGTTTGCCCTGCAATACTTATCATCTAATACTCAGGATTTGCCTTTCAACTGGATATAATAACAAATCCAGGTTTGCCCTGCAGTATTCATCATATAGTATTCAGGATTTGCCTTTTCACTGGATATAATATAAATCCAGGTTTGCCCTGCAATACTCATCATCTAGTACTCAGGATTCGCCTTTTTACTGGATATAATAAATCATCCAGGTTTGCCCTGCAGTACTCATATGTTATTATCTAGCACTCAGGATTTGCCTTTCGACTGGATATAAGAACAAATCCAGGTTTGCCCTGCAGTACTCATATGTTATTATCTAGCACTCAGGATTTGCCTTTCGACTGGATATAATAACAAATCCAGGTTTGCCCTGCAGTACTCATCTCGTAATATACATAGGGGGTAACATATAATATATTATTTTGTCAAATTTCAAATACAACAATATGAGGTGAATGTCTTAGAAGACCCTGCCATCAAAGTGATATTAAACTACTTGACGACTTACTCACAATATATTATTAACCAACATCATACTCATAGGAGTACACCAATCAACCATAACACTTGATCTTGATTATTTAACATAATTAAACTTAACTTATGCTTCAACCATACCTTATATTTATATCATTAAGATATAATATATAACAAACATAAGTCATCTACATATTAATAGATTATCTAGTAATTTGTATTATTTCATTACTAATACTTACTTCATCTCTTGTTCTCTGTATCTTAGCACCTAGTCATAATTAGATCGAAACTAGTATCATGATATGAATAACAATTTCCATATATCCACCCTAATGCTTATTTTCCTAAAGTGATAGAGCACCCATAGGCATTGTGTGTTTCACACTATCAATATTTCATGAAAGGCATTGCAAGCATACAAATCTACTCAAACAGTTCGCAAATCTAGTTTCCAACAATTAGACATCAACTTCGACAATTTAATTAAAATATCAAACAATGTCCAATTTCAGTAAATGACCACTCTTTAGAAAGATTAGAATGTCTAGATTATAATTATAGTTTCTATTTTGGGGTTAAGGCATCCGATTTATCCAGTTTACGAAAAGCACATGTTAGGGTACAAAACAGAACAGAAAATTTCTTCACACTTGTACACAGAATTTCTCCTAATTTACTCACTTAAATTCGACGATTCTAGAGTCTAATTCGTGGCAAATTCTGTCTAGTTTCCATTGGCGCAAGTTTCACTTAGTAATCAAGTATGTAGCAAAAGTTATGATAAAAACACTAACGGGGTATCCAATTACGGGATTGCAGAGTTATGTATAGAACTTAACAACTTTCAAAATGCAACATCAACTTATTAGAACTAACATGTATGCATAATGACCTATATAACTTAATTTCTCTAATTCTCATAGTGAAAACCCTAACCAATAAATGAGGAATGAAGGAAGGGGAACCCACCTGAATAATTCAGCAAGCTTCAGCTCCAACACTTGGATATCCATCTTGGTTACTACAGCTTCCAATGTTTCTTTTCTTTTGTACCTAATTTTTCCTCATCTTTAGATTTACTTCCCGACCTCAATTCTAGACCAAAGTTTATGAAATTGGTATCGAAAATACCGTTCTTAGGTTAGCTATCAGTAGCAATTGGAATCACTTGAAAACAGAGTTACTAAGAGAAAGATTTTACCTTGTGACTACAAGTCTATCTCAACTATTTTCTGCATAAATTCAGCTTCAGGCCCTCTACTTTAAAAATTCTCCCTGAACTCATTCCTCCATCAAATCTCACGAAACCGGTACCCAAACGACCGTAGTCAAGTTAGCTAACCGTTCCAAAAAGAATCATCTCAATCGGAGTTATAGGGAGGGAGAACTTACTGTTTTAGTGAAGGGGTATATCCAAATACGGGTTTGAGACCATTCTTCCAGTTTCAGCTCCAAAACCTTCACCCATGGCTTCTTGATTCTCAAAACCCTTAATTCTAACCATTCCCATAATTATCCTAATGTTCAATCCAACAAAAGATGAGATTGCATCTCTGACATGCAAGAGTCTTAGGCATAAAATTAGAATTTGGGTTGAATAGAAAAATGAGAGTGATACACGAGCTAAGAGAGAGAGAAGGAAAATAAATCACATTTTGGTTTATGCAAGTGACTTATCATATGAGATAGATAATTGCATGGATGAAGATTGAAGAGGTTTGCATGATTTGATGAGAGTGACGAGAGAGAACAAGAGAGAATGAAGAAAGTTCTGGTTGTTGAATAAATGAGAGAGTGAGGAGAAAAGTTGTGGCTTAGGGTCCAATTAAAATTATAGTACTCTTTCCCATCAAGGCCCAATTGCTCACCACTTTGGTTTATCATGGAAATATAGTTCTACTTGGTATTAAAGTCCACTCAAACAACTCATTTTAGATTAATATAATAATATTGTATATTTAATTATTATTACTTCTAATAATTAAATTGGGTTGTTACAGAACTTATATTTTGTATTCTTGACTCATTTAGAGTTATGTTGAACGATAAGAATCTTTCCTTCTTCTCTTCTCTTAAGTATCAAAAGGTTAGCATCTAAAAAATCAAATAGAAAATACATATTAGATGAACTTTACTTTTAATAAATAATTCAAGAATAAAAAGTTATAGAATTATTAAAATTTAATAATTTTCATGTGTGTTCATAGTTCAAGAACTGAAATTAAAACCAAGTTGAAGAAAACGAGTTTTTTTTCCCGTTTATATAAATATATATAGATAAAATCTAATTTTACTTTATAATACATCTGGGTGTTGATGAAATTTCTAATACAATATATTGTATATGAAAAGTACGGGTGGTTTTGTTGCTCTTTTCTTTCTTCAATTGCTAGAGTTGTGTTATTCCAACATAATCTACATATGCTTGCAATGAGCATGTGGTCTATTTAAAGAAAATTAATGAGAAACTTTTGAATGATATTGAGATGAGATAGATTGTGTGAGTTATGCTTGTGATATTGATTTGGTGATCGGAGACTTCGCAGTGGAGCAGATGTTTGTCGTGAAAAAAACACACTAAGTGCATAAATTATTTTTAAAATTCTAGATCCCTGGTGGGAAAGTTATTAAGCAAGATGCTTTGACAACTTGCTCAGCTTTATGCCACGACAGTATAATAATAATAAAGTGCAGAAAGCAAATAAAGAACACAAGTAATTGTTTACCCAGTTCAGTGTCAAAACACCTAATCTAGGGGATACCAATCCAGGAGAATTACCTTCACTATACCGTAGTTCCTAGTCTCTAGGTCTTATTTGAATAGTCCCTATTCAAGGCCTCTGACTAAAACTACCCGAATGAAATTATTTAGGACTCCCCCTAAATATGTGACTCTCCCCAACCAATTATTCTAACTAGAGGAATGAGATTAACTCTCAGTGGTAATGCAACGAGTTGCACGATGACAACAACAACAAGAACAATGAACAAATAAAATGGACTCAATAAATACTTAGAACTATAACAATAATCTTGAGTCGTACTTTGCTTCAATGCTTGGTCGTCTATTTATAGCTTCTCAACTGAGATAGAGTTAAGCTAAATAATAGGAAATTTTGTTGAATTTTGTTGAGAAATAAATCTCTTATCTTCAAAAGATAAAATATTGTTTTTGTAACTTCTTCTAGCTCTTCCAAAAATCCTGGCGCGCGCACACAAATAATCTTCTTATTTATTATTTGTTTGGTTGAACTGATAATCTTGTAACAAACAATATTTGTTTGAATATTTGATTTTGAATCTTCTATAAACAAAAACGTGCCATAACAAACTTACTTAAGAGATATACTTCAACTTGAACGTTGGCGTATTGTTTCTTCATCTCTAAGTAATTAATAAACTGAACTTTGAGGGACTGTGATAGTAAACTCGTATAATTAAATTTCTGAATTGATTTGCTTATGCTGAAGCAACATGTCACAATCCTCGGTTGGCAAGATGTTTAGTCATCTTGCTCAACATGTTGTATGATCAAAATTAATGACAACTAAGGGAATAAAAATTTTAAACAATAACCAATAGTTATTTCTCTTTCTAAGCTTTAGATTCTAACTATAATTTTATAATTAGGATAGTTGTAACATATATACTCCAAATGAATACACAAGTGGAGGAGGAAATGTGATAACTTGAAGACCATCCAATAATCACTCAAATAAATACAAATGAAAAAGAAGGTAGTGTAAAATCTTGGATCAAACCCAAAACATATTAAAACTTTAGGATTAAGTGTGTGTTTGTCAAGAAGAGCAGGAGTGACACTGACACACTCTTCACATATTATCTAACATGTTATTTATTTTTATTATTTTTTAGCTAATCTAATATGTTCTTTTTTATTGGTTATAAATCATGTGTGTTCTCATAAATTATTTATGTCTCATATAAAATTAATAAAATCCATATAAAATTTATAATAAAAGAAAGTGTATTTGAAAATGTGTGTTAGAAAGTGTGTTGCTGCTAACATTATTCTGGTAATGAGTAATAAAGTAATATAATTAGTGTCTTTACATGTAAAATTTTATCAGATAGAAAAATAATATACTAGTATATATGCATGTTATAAAAAAAACATACATCACATATATGCATGTGTTTGAGTTCGAGCTACCTCCTTCAATCCATCCATTGGGGCTGGGGATATTAAAAAAGATTTGGTTATTAAAACGTAATCTAATATATTCTATTTGATGCATAAAGAATATTCCAATTTTTTTTTAAACTAAATCTTATCAAATTTGTAGTTATACTGTTTAGATTCAAAAAGATCATATTAAATAATGATGAAAAAAGATTATGTTATGAAAGTTTATGTCTTGTCTAATTAATAACTATATGGTTTAGATTTAAAAAATTTGTTCACAAATATTAGTTGAATCGAAAAATGTCAAAATGATTAACTGTGTCTTCATGGTTGAAATTTGAATCCGGATTCCACTAAATATGTGTGTGGCTCAATAATGGTTATTGTCATTTTGTCTATCCATAAAACAATTGATGATGATAAAAAATATGCAATACAAACTTGTTGCATGCGCGCCTTCTTATTACCAACAATCCTAGGGGTATTCAATAGAGTATTAACTATTTTTGGTGGGGTACAAATAGAAGACAAAGTTGGACAAACAGACTATGAGAAAAAATATGGAGGTATGAATTTTTGTCATCTATATGATTTTAACTTACCAAAATACTATTGTTTATTGTAATCTGGTAAATTTTAATTTGTTTTGTTTTCCTATTGCTCTCTTATGTTAAACTTTCATTTGTTTTTTGTCCTTGAAAATTTAGGAAATTTTATTTACACAGTCCTTAACTATAAAGTTGTTCATTTAATATATTTAAGCATTTTCATTATCATTTTTGTTATTTAATTTTAATTCCTTGTAGTTTTCTCATTGCTACAATGAATAACATCTATTCATATTTATATTTTAATTTATAATCTTGTAGTGTTTTCATAAACTACAAATTTTTATCTTAATTTTGTCTTCACTAGACAGATGTATTGTTTGAAAATAAAGTATTTTAAACCGTTTAACTAAGTCGAATTAAATCGATTAATTTAATTTTATTTTTGAAAAATACTCCAAATGATATAAAATTGAATCAATGAAAAAATTATTAGTTTGAACTTATATTTGACTAAAATCTAGTTAAATACAAATCGATAACACTCAAAGTAAAGACAATAATAATAGATAAATACGAAGATAGTATTAGAAATAAGAAAAAAGATAGTGTTATAAAATCCTATAATTATAAAATTATCTACAAAGAAATGTGATAATAATGTTTAAAAATTTGTCTTCAATCTTTTTTGGAACATAATTTGATTTCAAATTCGGAAATTATAAAATAATTTTATATGAGATAACTTATAATCTTGACTTCAAATTTAACAACTACTTTTAAAATTTTCTATATGTATGTTTAAAATAAACAACAAACTTTTATAAATAAAATAAAATAATTGTTCAATAATTTTTTTTTAATAACTCCATGCATGTTTCAAATATCACAAATACTTTTATTTCTTTTAAATAGATTAATATAGTGCACATTGGTCACATATTCTCCTTCTAAGTTACATTGTTCACTTATCCAAAACTTTTTTTAATGTTCTTTTGTAAGTTTAGTTTTGCTATCGAAGAAATGATATGAATAAATAATTATTAAAATGACACTAACATTTATTGTTTTTTCTTTTATCATTATGCATATATTTTTTAACAAAAAAAATGCATTTTTTTTACCAAGACAAATATGTCTAATGATAAAAGATTAAACATATCATGTTGATTTTGTTGGCATCTCTTCTTATCCCAAATTCAAGAAGAGAAAAGGTAATTGAAGATTTTATCAATGTTCAAATTGATTAAATATCTAGTATTTAATTAAACTATTATGTGATATTATTTTTATATTTACGAATGTTTGATTTTTAGTTGATTATGATATTCAAATATTGTGATTCAAGAACATGCTAAAATCTGTTTATAAAATTATCTACAAGGAAGTGTGATAATAATATAACAATTCTATTTTAAATTTCTCTTTGCAACGTACAAATTTGATTTCAAATTCAAAAATTATAACAAACAATTTGATATGAGTTAATTTATAATCATGACTTCAAATTTAATTTTGTACTTGTTTGTTATGTATGATCGTTATAATATTTAAAATGGACAATTATTTGAATTTAGTATGGTTTAAAAATAAAAATGTCTCATGGAATTTTGTTTGATGATAGTTTTTTCTTGCAAGTAAAAAAGTTCATGCGGCATAACAATTTAAGTCCGCCCTTTATAATCGTTGAGGAACCTTTTAGTCATTCACAACGTAAAATGTCTTTAAGTATTATCTTCAATGAATGATTTATTTTTGTTCTTTTAATTTGCTTCTTCAAAATCAAAAGTAAAAAATAAAATAAATTCCATAATACTTAGCAATTCAAAAAAATATTCGTAATACAATAGAAAATTGTAGCAATGGTATACAAAAAACAAAGTACATGCATGTTATTTATCTCATAGTTAATATAATATATCTATGTAGATGGTAGGTTTGTTAAAAGACTAAAGAAGAAAAAATGAACAAAAGTGAAAGATTTATTGAATTAGAAATTCGTTAATTATGGACATTTTATTTTATAGTCTAAATTGTCCTTTTAAAATATTGCAAATGATCAATTTGTACCATATATTCATTGTCCATTTTCTAGAGAATTGTATGTCAATATTTCTAAAGAATTGAGTTGACTAAAATAGCTCTTCACTGAAAAATAGACAGAGTACGTCACTAAGAAATAAATTCTACAACATAGTTTTTGACTAAAACAGAGTTTTTATTATAAGTCATTATAACCTACCTTAAATGACAATAAATTTTTAACCAAGGTTGTAATTTCTATATAAATTTTTCCTTATAAATTAAACCACCACCTCATTCATTAATCATTCAACTATTTTTCTCATATTCATAAACCTTCTTGTTCTCTAAAATTGTGAAACAACACCATGGATGCACCAAAGTGTTCTGATAATATATGTGGCACCTATAGTCATCCTTGTATTAGGAACATTTGTGGTAATTGTTTCATGAGAAGCTTAGAAGAAAAAACCACTAAATCAAAAGTTGATGGAGGTCATGTTTCAAAGAGCAACAATGTAGGTGTAAGCATGAAGATGAATACAACCCCTTATCATATGAAGAAGGCCCAACAACGCATTAAATCTAAACTTTAGAAAAATGTGCCATCAAGAAACCAACATGGATAAAGGGTTTTATGTGTGAATGAGCATTGGTTGTCATTTTGTTATTAAAATTATGTAGTTTGTTTCCTATTTGTTTTTGTGAGCTTGTTAAGCATTGAACTTATATTTTATATTCTTGACTCATTTAGAGTTATGTTGAACGATAAGAATCTTTCCTTCTTCTCTTCTCTTAAGTATCAAAAGGTTAACATCTAAAAAATCAAATGGAAAATACATATTAGATGAACTTTACTTTTAATAAATAATTCAAGAATAAAAAGTTATAGAATTATTAAAATTTAATAATTTTTTATGTGTGTTCATAGTTCAAGAACTGAAATTAAAACCAAGTGGAGTACTAAGTAATATGTTTTTATATGATGAAGAAAACGAGTTTTTTTTCCCGTTTATATAAATATATATACATAAAATCTAATTTTACTTTATAATAAATCTGGGTGTTGATGAAATTTCTAATACAATATATTGTATTTGAAAAGTACGAGTGGTTTTGTTGCTCTTTTCTTTCTTCAATTGCTAGAGTTGTGTTATTCCAACATAATCTACATATGCTTGCAATAAGCATGTGGTCTATTTAAAGAAAATTAATGAGAAACTTTTGAATGATATTGAGATGAGATAGATTGTGTGAGTTATGCTTGTGATGTTGCACAGTGACACCTGGTGTAATATACTGTTGTTGTCAAGTGTTTGGCTACTAGTGCAGGGACCTTGTACAATAGCATTGATACAATAAAGTGAAGAAAAATCAGGTATGACTGAGGTCAAATGTAAATATAGATGCCACAACTTTCAAAGATCAAAGATGTTATGGAGTTGATGTATGCCTAAGAAGTAATAACATGTGAGATTTTAATAGCAAAAATAATTTGATTTCATGGTTTTCCAGAACCACAAAAGGTGGAGACATATATGCGGTCTAAAGAAGCAATAACTTGATTTGGTGATCGGGGACTTCGCAGTGGAGCAGATGTTTGTCGCGAAAAAAACACACTAAGTGCATAAATTATTTTTAAAATTATAGATCCCTGGTGGGAAAGTTATGAAGCAAGATGCTTTGACAACTTGCTCAGCTTTATGCCACGACAGTATAATAATAATAAAGTGCAGAAAGCAAATAAAGAACACAAGTAATTGTTTACCCAGTTCAGTGTCAAAAAACCTAATCTAGGGGATACCAATCCAGGAGAATTACCTTCACTATACCGTAGTTCCTAGTCTCTAGGTCTTATTTGAATAGCCCCTATTCAAGGCCTCTGACTAAAACTACCCGAATGAAATTATTTAGGACTCCCCCTAAATATGTGACTCTCCCCAACAATTTATTCTAACTAGAGGAATGAGATTAACTCTCAGTGGTAATGCAACGAGTTGCACGATGACAACAACAACAAGAACAATGAACAAATAAAATGGACTCAATAAATACTTAGAACTATAACAATAATATTGAGTCGTACTTTGCTTTAATGCTTGGTCGTCTATTTATAGCTTCTCAACTGAGATAGAGTTAAGCTAAATAATAGGAAATTTTGTTGAATTTTGTTGAGAAATAAATCTCTTATCTTCAAAAGATAAAATATTGTTTTTGTAACTTCTTCTAGCTCTTCCAAAAATCCTGGCACGCGCACACAAATAATCTTCTTATTTATTATTTGTTTGGTTGAACTGATAATCTTGTAACAAACAATATTTGTTTGAATATTTGATTTTGAATCTTCTATAAACAAAAACGTGCCATAACAAACTTACTTAAGAGATATACTTCAACTTGAACGTTGGCGTATTGTTTCTTCATCTCTAAGTAATTAATAAACTGAACTTTGAGGGACTGTGATAGTAAACTCGTATAATTAAATTTCTGAATTGATTTGCTTATGCTGAAGCAACATGTCACAATCCTCGGTTGGCAAGATGTTTAGTCATCTTGCTCAACATGTTGTATGATCAAAATTAATGACAACTAAGGGAATAAAAATTTTAAACAATAACCAATAGTTATTTCTCTTTCTAAGCTTTAGATTCTAACTATAATTTTATAATTAGGATAGTTGTAATATATATACTCCAAATGAATAGACAAGTGGAGGAGGAAATGTGATAACTTGAAGACCATCCAATAATCACTCAAATAAATACAAATGAAAAAGAAGGTAGTGTAAAATCTTGGATCAAACCCAAAACATATTAAAACTTTAGGATTAAGTGTGTGTTTGTCAAGAAGAGCAGGAGTGACACTGACACACTCTTCACATATTATCTAACATGTTATTTATTTTTATTATTTTTTAGCTAATCTAATATGTTCTTTTTTATTGGTTATAAATCATGCGTGTTCTCATAAATTATTTATGTCTCATATAAAATTAATAAAATCCATATAAAATTTATAATAAAAGAAAGTGTATTTGAAAATGTGTGTTAGAAAGTGTGTTGCTGCTAACATTATTCTGGTAATGAGTAATAAAGTAATATAATTAGTGTCTTTACATGTAAAATTTTATCAGATAAAAAAATAATATACTAGTATATATGCATGTTATAAAAAAAACATACATCACATATATGCATGTGTTTGAGTTCGAGCTACCTCCTTCAATCCATCCATTGGGGCTGGGGATATTAAAAAAGATTTGGTTATTAAAACGTAATCTAATATATTCTATTTGATGCATAAAGAATATTCCAATTTTTTTTTAAACTAAATCTTATCAAATTTGTAGTTATACTGTTTAGATTCAAAAAGATCATATTAAATAATGATGAAAAAAGATTATGTTATGAAAGTTTATGTCTTGTCTAATTAATAACTATATGGTTTAGATTTAAAAAATTTGTTCACAAATATTAGTTGAATCGAAAAATGTCAAAATGATTAACTGTGTCTTCATGGTTGAAATTTGAATCCGGATTCCACTAAATATGTGTGTGGCTCAATAATGGTTATTGTCATTTTGTCTATCCATAAAACAATTGATGATGATAAAAAATATGCAATACAAACTTGTTGCATGCGCGCCTTCTTATTACCAACAATCCTAGGGGTATTCAATAGAGTATTAACTATTTTTGGTGGGGTACAAATAGAAGACAAAGTTGGACAAACAGACTATGAGAAAAAATATGGAGGTATGAATTTTTGTCATCTATATGATTTTAACTTACCAAAATACTATTGTTTATTGTAATCTGGTAAATTTTAATTTGTTTTGTTTTTCTATTGCTCTCTTATGTTCAACTTTCATTTGTTTTTTGTCCTTGAAAATTTAGGAAATTTTGTTTACACAGTCCTTAACTATAAAGTTGTTCATTTAATATATTTAAGCATTTTCATTATCATTTTTGTTATTTAATTTTAATTCCTTGTAGTTTTTTCATTGCTACAATGAATAACATCTATTCATATTTATATTTTAATTTATAATCTTGTAGTGTTTTCATAAACTACAAATTTTTATCTTAATTTTGTCTTCACTAGACAGATGTATTGTTTGAAAATAAAGTATTTTAAACCGTTTAACTAAGTCGAATTAAATCGATTAATTTAATTTGATTTTATTTTTGAAAAATACTCCAAATGATATAAAATTGAATCAATGAAAAAATTATTAGTTTGAACTTATATTTGACTAAAATCTAGTTAAATACAAATCGATAACACTCAAAGTAAAGACAATAATAATAGATAAATACGAAGATAGTATTAGAAATAAGAAAAAAGATAGTGTTATAAAATCCTATAATTATAAAATTATCTACAAAGAAATGTGATAATAATATTTAAAAATTTGTCTTCAATTTTTTTTGGAACATAATTTGATTTCAAATTCAGAAATTATAAAATAATTTTATATGAGATAACTTATAATCTTGACTTCAAATTTAACAACTACTTTTAAAATTTTCTATATGTATGTTTAAAATAAACAACAAACTTTTATAAAAAAATAAAATAATTGTTCAATAATTTTTTTTTTAATAACTCCATGCATGTTTCAAATATCACAAATACTTTTATTTCTTCTAAATAGATTAATATAGTGCACATTGGTCACATATTCTCCTTCTAAGTTACATTGTTCACTTATCCAAAACTTTTTGTAATGTTCTTTTGTAAGTTTAGTTTTGCTATCGAAGAAATGATATGAATAAATAATTATTAAAATGACACTAACATTTATTGTTTTTTCTTTTATCATTATGCATATATTTTTTAACAAAAAAAATGCATTTTTTTTACCAAGACAAATATGTCTAATGATAAAAGATTAAACATATCATGTTGATTTTGTTGGCATCTCTACTTATCCCAAATTCAAGAAGAGAAAAGGTAATTGAAGATTTTATCAATGTTCAAATTGATTAAATATCTAGTATTTAATTAAACTATTAGGTGATATTATTTTTATATTTACGAATGTTTGATTTTTAGTTGATTATGATATTCAAATATTGTGATTCAAGAACATGCTAAAATCTGTTTATAAAATTATCTACAAAGAAGTGTGATAATAATATAACAATTCTATTTTAAATTTCTCTTTGCAACGTACAAATTTGATTTCAAATTCAAAAATTATAACAAACAATTTGATATGAGTTAATTTATAATCATGACTTCAAATTTAATTTTGTACTTGTTTGTTATGTATGATCGTTATAATATTTAAAATGGACAATTATTTGAATTTAGTATGGTTTAAAAATAAAAATGTCTCATGGAATTTTGTTTGATGATAGTTTTTTCTTACAAGTAAAAATGTTCATGCGGCATAACAATTTAAGTCCGCCCTTTATAATCGTTGAGGAACCTTTCATTCACAACGTAAAATGCTTTAAGTATTATCTTCAATGAATGATTTATTTTTGTTCTTTTAATTTGTGTAACAACCCACTTTTCTTAAATTAATTAAGTTAATTATTAGTATTATTTTATGGATGAAAAAGAGAAAATAGTAGATAAATAATAGAGGAAAAAGAAACCAATTGAAATGAAGTGGGAACCACACATAACAAGGTTAATAAATGACAAAGACTAAGCCAAATCCTTTTTTTTCTTTATCTGCATAATCAGAACAACACACTCTCATTCTCCCCTCTTCTCTCTCACGACCCAAACATAACCTTTGCCTTTGAATCTTAAATTTCTTGTTCAAATCATGTTCAAAACCAACATGCAATTCCAAAATTACAATTCTTATGAGAATTGGAATCACACAAGTTCCATTTTTCCCTCTTTCCCTCTTTTGGCTGAAACCCTTCCTCAAAAACCCCAACAAGGATTTACTCAAGAATGAAGAAATTGAGATTTCATGTGAGTAATTCATAGAGCTGAAGTGTGGGGTTTCTGTTAGGGAGCATGAATTGTAGGAATTATAAGAGTTTGGAGCCATTGAAAGATTTTAAGTGAAACCCGTATTTGGGAACAGGGCTGCACTAAAACAGTAAGATCTTTCTCTCTGTAACTCCGATTTTAGTGGGGTTTGTTCTTATGGAAAGGTGACTTAAAGCTTGTCGTTTGGACACCAATTTTGTGAATTTTGGAGTAGAAATGAGTTCAGTACGAATTTTTGAAGTTGGAGGTCTGATGCAGTAGTTTCTGGAAGTCGTTTGGAACAGACCTGTAATCAAAAGGTAATATCTCATTCTCTGTAACTCTGGTTGATCTGATTCCAGTTCCTATGAATAGTTGACAAAATTCTCTTCGTTTTGATACCGGAGTTTGTGGAATTGGGCCATGAAACACGGACTGTAGGTTGCTCCGAAGTTGGCGCGCAGATGCAGAATTATGCAGAAAAATCTGCACACGGGTTTAATGGCTTTGGATTGCAATATTGAGTAGCGTATGAAATAATTATGGTGAGTTCCTCTAGATAGTTAACCTACCAAATGGTAGTTCTACTCTCCTAAATTATTGAAATCGAATTAGTACTAATTATATTCTTTGTGGGTGCAAAGAATTTAGTAATGTTAGTTCTAAGATTAAGTTGCTAGATAATAATAATAATCATACAGTTAATGAATTAATTCCCCATAAGTATCTAAGTTAGAACATATATTGGATACTGCTAAATCTATGATTGTATGATATATGATGTGTTGAGTACTTTGATTTCAAAAGAAAGGAATGAGTGGAAAAAGATTCTATGTAAAATTTCTGATTTTAAACACCGGTACAAAGAAGCCTTACATCGGTACATGAAACATTTTATTTGTATTTTTAAGAGGAATTGAGAACTTGTACCGGTATAAATTCTAATTAATGTACCGATACACAAAATACTGTCTGGAATATTTTCTAAAACTTTTCTACTCTGAACAGGTACAAAGACTTCTTGTACTGATGCATTATAGTTTATGCTTTGAAAACTTTATTGTTGTACCGATACATAGGGGCCTTGTACCGATGCAAGTACCCATATTTCTCTAATTTTGCGTAAAGAAGTGAAAAAGACATTTTCTTTCATTCTAATTACTCTCAAACATTCTCAATGCATCATATACCATAAAAATGATAGTTGAACTATTTAATATAGTTCATAAAGAGTCAAGAAGAGGTATAGGATTATACTGTACATGTATGTGGATTAGGATTGATAAAAAAGAGTGGGCTTTGGACCCGCAAAGGAGTAGGCTTTGGACCCGCATTTCTGGATCTATAATTGCCAGAATATGAAATGTAAATGTTAATTAAATGTGAGATGCTGAGCCATAGCCTGATATGATAGGAATTTGGCCAGGAACGATGGGGAATGGTTCAAGATACTCACCTTGAAACATTCCGTAAAATTCACCAAGATAATTGTGTTGTGATAGGATCCATGATCATAAAAGTCCAATTGAAGGGGGAGTAATGTTAGATTATTATTATTATTATTATTATTATTATTATTATTATTATAGCAGTTATGGCAGTTATCGTGTAAGTTATTATCTAGTAAGTAGTTATTAAGGTAGTTATCTATTGTTTGTGAATAAAAAGAGAAACCGTAGGCTGTTGTTGTATTATTGAGAATTATTCAGGAACAAATCTTAGGATTTAGCCAGAGAGAGGGTTTCATCTCTTCTCTGAGGAGCATTCGCTCTAGGATTATAGGGATTTAATCTCTGTAATAGTTCTTTTCAATCATTAATAATAATTTTCTTTTCTCTATTAATTCGGGTTCTTATCAAATGGTCCGACCTACCGGATTCGACGAAGAGCCAGTGGTGTCAGCAACGTTGGTTCCTAGATTTGATGGAACAACAGATGGTTATTGGTGGATGATCCAACTAGATCAGTATTTGGAAGCCAATACTTGGCTTTGTGAAGAAATAAAGGTAGGATGGGTGACTGCATTTGCGTTAAGCGGAGATGCTTTCACCTGGTGGTTATCGTGGAAGCAAGGAAACAAGAATATCACATGGGAGACTTTTGAAAAAGCTTTTATTAAAAAATTCATTCCAGATTTATGGGCGATGATGGAAGCCGCAGAAGATGAGGAACAAAAAAATCATGGATACATTTCGAATGAGACAGTAGAGAACGATGAAACGATTCAAGAGGTGATTATAGAAACTGGTGATGATTCAAAGGCGGAGAAAAAGACAAAATCTGAATTGCCGCTGAATTCAACCAATTTAGAGCAATCATCGGAGCCGTCAAATCGGAAATTGCAAAGTCACCGGAAAAGGGGAACAGAGGATATGTTTGATGTGGCAATGAGTGCGGTGCGAAGAAGGAAGGAGCAGGAGATTGTGTTCAAAGCACCATCGTTGCCGGAACCGTCGCAAGATTGTTCACCGGTTGCGGTTTTCCAACCGCCAAGGAAACAGTCAGATGCTGAGTCACGAGTTTTGACTCCACTACCACCACCAAATCCACCGGACAACAAATCGCCACCAACCACCATCAGGATCGTCGTCGGGAAACCGTTAGTAGATATTTCCGTCGAAGGCTCTCCTTGGTTGAAGAAACTTGCAAATCTGAGAAAGAGAGACCAAGGGACAATCTCAACAATTTGTAATTGTTATTTGATCCTTGAAGGGGGACATAGTTTTAATTCCACCAATATGGGATCAATAGAGTTACTTTATGTGACAGCAACAAGTTTGAGAAATGATTTGAAGGCTTCTTTTTCTTATTCACCTAAGTTGGCAAATGAAGTTATGTTAAGTTGTAGGAAGAGGATTGCCACACCGAATTGTCAAAACAGCAAAAGGAAAGTGACATCACTGATGTCTACTTTTCAATTTGAGGATAGGATAATAGAGGATATATGGAAGGCATTGATAGGAATGTATGGCAAAAAGGGAGAATGTGAGTATGCTTTTGAAATGATATTCTTAAACTCATCGGTGTTGATCCGACAATGGGATCCGAAGAAATTAAAGGCCTTGATGTCAATGGTTGTTTATGAATTCTGCTTGAAAAATTCCATTGCAATCTATGGGTTGCTTAATTGGGTATATGGCAGAGGCAAGTGTTGTGTCAAAATCATTTGGGTGCTACTTATGTTGGTATATGATAGAGGGAAACTTTGGACTTCAAATATTTGGGTGCAATTGATGTCTAGCCTCAGTGTCTTCAATGGCTTGATTCCTATGTGTTTCTCAAGAGAGTTGAAGGGTCCCCTAACAGGAAGAAGAGTAATCACAACCACTACCAACCTTGAGGACAAGGTTGTTTTCAAGGGGGTGGCAATGATAGGATCCATGATCATAAAAGTCCAATTGAAGGGGGAGTAATGTTAGATTATTATTATTATTATTATTATTATTATTATTATAGCAGTTATGGCAGTTATCGTGTAAGTTATTATCTAGTAAGTAGTTATTAAGGTAGTTATCTATTGTTTGTGAATAAAAAGAGAAACCGTAGGCTGTTGTTGTATTATTGAGAATTATTCAGGAACAAATCTTAGGATTTAGCCAGAGAGAGGGTTTCATCTCTTCTCTGAGGAGCATTCGCTCTAGGATTATAGGGATTTAATCTCTGTAATAGTTCTTTTCAATCATTAATAATAATTTTCTTTTCTCTATTAATTCGGGTTCGGGTTCTTATCATGTTGTGTGTTCAATAATCTTATGATATGAACTGAAATTAATGTTATATGATACGATGTGATCAATCCTAAGAAATGTTATGAAAGATGTTAGGAAACTTAGTTTTCCCTATGTCACTGATTGAGCAGATAGTTTCCCCTTATACTCAATAAGTGAAGAATTATTTGAACAGGGTTAGTACTAACTGAAGCACATAGCTTCACGTAGAAAATGCTAACACCCTAAGATAGGTGGAACTCACGAGACAAGTAGTCTCACCCAACTCCCTCTATTTTTTTTTTTCAGAGAACATGTTAAGCAATGGATCGAGCTATGGTGAAAGAGACACTGGATATTATAGTTTCTTGTATTGTTTAGTTTAGTTATTTCATGAGTTTTGTACAAGAATTCAACTTCCCGCTGTGTACTTGAGAATGCTTGAAATAAGTAATGGTTGTACATTGTAATTGAATTCTATTTTTCTGAAATTTTAAATGTATCCGAATTCAATTATGTATGCTTCATTCGATATACTAGTCAATCGTTACAGGGCGATATAATTGGTATCAGAGCAGGTCGGTTCACACCGGACCATGCCAAGGGTCATTAAAATTCAAACATAAAGTAGCATGGACCCTTTAGTGTCTTAGTTGTTTATTCTGAAATCGTCACATATTGAGTCTGGTCAACTCCATATTGTGCACGGTAGGCAGAATATTATAACTAAGGACTGAAGAGGACCAAGGAGGTTTGGACGGTAAGGACGCCCAAAAGTAAGAAGTCAGATGGAAGAGGTGAATGGAAGTCATCAGACTTGAATGACGAAGTGTCGACAACTGACACAACGCTGACAAGTAGTATGAATTCAAGTGTAGTATAGAAGCAGGTGATTATTATGGACGTCAGCATTGACACGATAGTTAATTAGTGCTCAGATTTAATAAGTTCAAAGCTCGAACTGTCAGTATTAGTTGTAAGCAAACATTTTTGGATATTGACAAAGAAAGTAATTTCCTCAGTGCGAACTTAGTTAAGTAAGGATATAAGACTAACTGAGTAGAGTAGGGTACTCTTAAAAACAATATAGAAGGTAGATCAAAAAGTAAGCTTGGACTACGCAACAAAGACAACGTTCAAATTAAGATGCTTCAGATTGCTAAGTGGTCATTGGAACTTAAGTATAACGGGTGATGCGCAGTGAATAGTCAGAACCCCGTGACGATGTAGAGTAAATTTCCAACTGAAGTCGAACGGAGACGCATGGCTTGTACCACAACGGTACGTAGTCGACGTTGGAAGTTCGATGGAATAGACGAACGGAGTAAGTATGGTAGGAGGATGAGATAAGACTGTACACATACAACTATGAGTAGGAATTAAGAAGAAAAGGTGAAGAGTGCGAGAATTGGTAAATTACCATAATTTACCCTTAAGACCTTGTATGCAAGAATACCATAGATAAGTGTTACACTAGTGACTTATGACAATGCATGACAACTTCTTTGTGATTACCTAATTCTTACCGAGATAAACTTTTTCCGATGTCGTTAAGACTAGTGCAACAATGCGACATTAGTAAGAGTAAATCTTAAATATCCTAACCCATTCTATGTTAGCCAAATTACCTTATTAATTTGACCATCTATCTATCGAATAGAATAAAGCAACCTATACTTATTGTTGAGCTTTAAATTTCAATTCTCGCGTAGAATAACATGTTGCTCCCCACTAAGAAAATCTATGGCGATCAAATAAGTCGGTATGATCCTAAAACCAGATGAACTCAAACTACCTCAAATAGTTCGGTTAGCTTGTTTCCCGTAGAAGCTTAAGGACCAAACGTAAGTATTCATACCCAATTCTTCAAAGTATGTACTAACAGTAAAAAAAAAAAAAATTGTAAACCAACCTTAGTACTGCCTAGTAGTAAACAAGAAAACAATAAGTTTTAGGAGGATTTATTACAACACATGACTCGTGAGGAACCATAGAGATAACGGTAATTTCAAAGCCTATAGAGAATAATAAGAACCACATAATGTAGGAATGATTAGGTACCAGTAGAATGAATAGTAACCTTAACACGTATCTAAGGAATCAATTATTTTAAGACTCTGGCAGACCAGGCCGGATATAAGACCAAATGAAGCGAGTTGAAGAAGAGTAAATACAGACAAGTATCGAGATAAAAAAGGAAGTTGTATGTCTAACGAGAGAATCTAGTGAACCAAACTATAGCAACCAACTTAGAATTAACCAGTTAAATGAGTTAAAGGTAATTTTGCTACAAAGAGTGAAAGAACGAAGAGAGTTATATACTGGAGTAAGGATGGAGCTAGTAAACTTATCGAGTATGATAATTGGACCTAAGAACACAAGTTAAGCTATGATTAGAGTAGGAGTGTAGGGACCTTACAGTAGTAACTAGAAAAAGTATTCGATGAAGTCAAGAACCTATAATTTAGTAATGTGAGACGACAGTCGTTAGTAAGGCGTAGAGTGCAAGGAATCAGAGTGCGCAGCCACACGATAAACAAGGATTTATTTTTTAGTGTAGTGTCTCGTGGAATGAAACTTAAAGATGTAGAAAATTATGAGAAGTTGATAGTAGTTTCGTGAACTAGACCCGAGAAGTTAACGAAGGATTGTTAGTAAGATTATTTAAGTAACGCAGAATGGACTAATCGGTGGAGATTTAAGGACTAGGCATTGTTCGGAGAAACCTTACCTTGAAAAATAAGCTGAGTAGACGAAGTAATAAGTAAATTGGTGTTATCTTCGATGATACCAATATTGTGTAACATCAATTAAATACCTCAACCCTAACGAATTTGTGCTAAATTCATTTCATTCCAAAAAAATTAGATACATACAGTAGAACTAAGTTCGAGTCTTACCCATTCTACCTGGATCAGCTATAACAACGGATCAAGATAATTATTTATAGGAACGAGTAGATCATATATGATTAAGAAAGTCGAATGCGAAGAGTAGTTGAACGACTATATAGCGAATAGAAGTTGGATCTGATGAACCATCACATGGAGTAGCGATGTTGGAAATTGAAGTCACGAGTGTTAAGGAACTATCGCCAACTGATTAAAAGGAATCTTCAGTCGCAGTGAAGTTTCCAATTTCGAGGACGAAATTAATTTAAGGGGGGTAGATTGTAACAACCCACTTTTCTTAAATTAATTAAGTTAATTATTAGTATTATTTTATGGATGAAAAAGAGAAAATAGTAGATAAATAATAGAGGAAAAAGAAACCAATTGAAATGAAGTGGGAACCACACATAACAAGGTTAATAAATGACAAAGACTAAGCCAAATCCTTTTTTTTCTTTATCTGCATAATCAGAACAACACACTCTCATTCTCCCCTCTTCTCTCTCACGACCCAAACATAACCTTTGCCTTTGAATCTTAAATTTCTTGTTCAAATCATGTTCAAAACCAACATGCAATTCCAAAATTACAATTCTTATGAGAATTGGAATCACACAAGTTCCATTTTTCCCTCTTTCCCTCTTTTGGCTGAAACCCTTCCTCAAAAACCCCAACAAGGATTTACTCAAGAATGAAGAAATTGAGATTTCATGTGAGTAATTCATAGAGCTGAAGTGTGGGGTTTCTGTTAGGGAGCATGAATTGTAGGAATAATAAGAGTTTGGAGCCATTGAAAGATTTTAAGTGAAACCCGTATTTGGGAACAGGGCTGCACTAAAACAGTAAGATCTTTCTCTCTGTAACTCCGATTTTAGTGGGGTTTGTTCTTATGGAAAGGTGACTTAAAGCTTGTCGTTTGGACACCAATTTTGTGAATTTTGGAGTAGAAATGAGTTCAGTACGAATTTTTGAAGTTGGAGGTCTGATGCAGTAGTTTCTGGAAGTCGTTTGGAACAGACCTGTAATCAAAAGGTAATATCTCATTCTCTGTAACTCTGGTTGATCTGATTCCAGTTCCTATGAATAGTTGACAAAATTCTCTTCGTTTTGATACCGGAGTTTGTGGAATTTGGCCATGAAACACGGACTGTAGGTTGCTCCGAAGTTGGCGCGCAGATGCAGAATTATGCAGAAAAATCTGCACACGGGTTTAATGGCTTTGGATTGCAATATTGAGTAAAGATACGGAGTCGGAGCGTATGAAATAACTATGGTGAGTTCCTCTAGATAGTTAACCTACCAAATGGTAGTTCTACTCTCCTAAATTATTGAAATCGAATTAGTACTAATTATATTCTTTGTGGGTGCAAAGAATTTAGTAATGTTAGTTCTAAGATTAAGTTGCTAGATAATAATAATAATCATACAGTTAATGAATTAATTCCCCATAAGTATCTAAGTTAGAACATATATTGGATACTGCTAAATCTATGATTGTATGATATATGATGTGTTGAGTACTTTGATTTCAAAAGAAAGGAATGAGTGGAAAAGGATTCTATGTAAAATTTCTGATTTTAAGCACCGGTACAAAGAAGCCTTACATCGGTACATGAAACATTTTATTTGTATTTTTAAGAGGAATTGAGAACTTGTACCGGTATAAATTCTAATTAATGTACCGATACACAAAATACTGTCTGGAATATTTTCTAAAACTTTTCTACTCTGAACAGGTACAAAGACTTCTTGTACTGATGCATTATAGTTTATGCTTTGAAAACTTTATTGTTGTACCGATACATAGGGGCCTTGTACCGATGCAAGTACCCATATTTCTCTAATTTTGCGTAAAGAAGTGAAAAAGACATTTTCTTTCATTCTAATTACTCTCAAGGGAGATGCTACGGTACAATTGATAAATCATCATGTACCGGTACAATAAAATATATTGACCAATAGTTATTTGACATGTGGATAATATTTGACATGTGGCAATAATTAACTTTTAAAATGTAATATAAAAATGATGATGTGGATAAAAGGTAGTTTTTTATTGGTTAAAACTTCTATTGTACCGGTACATGATGATTTATCAATTGTACCATAGAATTTACATTCTCAATGCATCATATACCATAAAAATGATAGTTGAACTATTTAATATAGTTCATAAAGAGTCAAGAAGAGGTATAGGATTATACTGTACATGTATGTGGATTAGGATTGATCAAAAAGAGTGGGTTTTGGACCCGCAAATGAGTAGGCTTTGGACCCGCATTTCTGGATCTATAATTGCCAGAATATGAAATGTAAATGTTAATTAAATGTGAGATGCTGAGCCATAGCCTGATATGATAGGAATTTGGCCAGGAACGATGGGGAATGGTTCAAGATACTCACCTTGAAACATTCCGTAAAATTCACCAAGATAATTGTGTTGTGTGTTCAATAATCTTATGATATGAACTGAAATTAATGTTATATGATACGATGTGATCAATCCTAAGAAATGTTATGAAAGATGTTAGGAAACTTAGTTTTCCCTATGTCACTGATTGAGCAGATAGTTTCCCCTTATACTCAATAAGTGAAGAATTATTTGAACAGGGTTAGTACTAACTGAAGCACATAGCTTCACGTAGAAAATGCTAACACCCTAAGATAGGTGGAACTCACGAGACAAGTAGTCTCACCCAACTCCCTCTATTTTTTTTTTCAGAGAACATGTTAAGCAATGGATCGAGCTATGGTGAAAGAGACACTGGATATTATAGTTTCTTGTATTGTTTAGTTTAGTTATTTCATGAGTTTTGTACAAGAATTCAACTTTCCGCTGTGTACTTGAGAATGCTTGAAATAAGTAATGGTTGTACATTGTAATTGAATTCTATTTTTCTGAAATTTTAAATGTATCCGAATTCAATTATGTATGCTTCATTCGATATACTAGTCAATCGTTACGGGGCGTTATAATTTGCTTCTTCAAAATCAAAAGTAAAAAATAAAATAAATTCCATAATACTTAGCAATTCAAAAAAATATTCGTAATACAATAGAAAATTGTAGCAATGGTATACAAAAAACAAAGTACATGCATGTTATTTATCTCATAGTTAATATAATATATCTATGTAGATGGTAGGTTTGTTAAAAGACTAAAGAAGAAAAAATGAACAAAAGTGAAAGATTTATTGAATTAGAAATTCGTTAATTATGGACATTTTATTTTATAGTCTAAATTGTCCTTTTAAAATATTGCAAATGATCAATTTGTACCATATATTCATTGTCCATTTTCTAGAGAATTGCATGTCAATATTTCTAAAGAATTGAGTTG
Organism: Trifolium dubium; assembly: GCA_951804385.1. Taxonomy (NCBI): domain Eukaryota; kingdom Viridiplantae; phylum Streptophyta; class Magnoliopsida; order Fabales; family Fabaceae; genus Trifolium; species Trifolium dubium. The sequence goes on from OX638065.1 coordinate 27,399,947, forward strand.
ACTAAAATAGCTCTTCACTGAAAAATAGACAGTGTACGTCACTAAGAAATAAATTCTACAACATAGTTTTTGACTAAAACAGTTTTTATTATAAGTCATTATAACCTACCTTAAATGACAATAAATTTTTGACCAAGGTTGTAATTTCTATATAAATTTTTCCTTATAAATTAAACCACCACCTCATTCATTAATCATTCAACTATTTTTCTCATATTCATAAACCTTCTTGTTCTCTAAAATTGTGAAACAACACCATGGATGCACCAAAGTGTTCTGATAATAGTCCTCCTTGTATTAGGAACATTTGTGGTAATTGTTTCATGAGAAGCTTAGAAGAAAAAACCACTAAATCAAAAGTTGATGGAGGTCATGTTTCAAAGAGCAACAATGTAGGTGTAAGCATGAAGATGAATACAACCCCTTATCATATGAAGAAGGCCCAACAACGCATTAAATCTAAACTTTAGAAAAATGTGCCATCAAGAAACCAACATGGATAAAGGGTTTTATGTGTGAATGAGCATTGGTTGTCATTTTGTTATTAAAATTATGTAGTTTGTTTCCTATTTGTTTTTGTGAGCTTGTTAAGCATTGAACTTATATTTTATATTCTTGACTCAATTAGAGTTATGTTGAACGATAAGAATCTTTCCTTCTTCTCTTCTCTTAAGTATCAAAAGGATAACATCTAAAAAATCAAATGGAAAATACATATTAGATGAACTTTACTTTTAATAAATAATTCAAGAATAAAAAGTTATAGAATTATTAAAATTTAATAATTTTCATGTGTGTTCATAGTTCAAGAACTGAAATTAAAACCAAGTGGAGTACTAAGTAATATGTTTTTAGATGATGAAGAAAACGAGTTTTTTTTTTCCCGTTTATATAAATATATATACAAAAAATCTAATTTTACTTTATAATAAATCTGGGTGTTGATGAAATTTCTAATACAATATATTGTATATGAAAAGTACGAGTGGTTTCGTTGCTCTTTTCTTTCTTCAATTGCTAGAGTTGTGTTATTCCAACATAATCTACATATGCTTGCAATAAGCATGTGGTCTATTTAAAGAAAATTAATGAGAAACTTTTGAATGATATTGAGATGAGATAGATTGTGTGAGTTATGCTTGTGATGTTGCACAGTGACAGCTGGTGTAATATACTGTTGTTGTCAAGTGTTTGGCTACTAGTGCAGGGAGCTTGTACAATAGCATTGGTACAATAAAGTGAAGAAAAATTAGGTATGACCGAGGTCAAATGTAAATATAGATGCCACAACTTTCATAGATCAAAGATGTTATGGAGTTGATGTATGCCTAAGAAGTAATAACATGTGACATTTTAACAGCAAAAATAATTTGATTTCATGGTTTTCCAGAACCACAAAAGGTGGAGACATATATGCGGTCTAAAGAGGCAATATCTTGATTTGGTGATCGGGGACTTCGCAGTGGAGCAGATGTTTGTCGCGAAAAAAACACACTAAGTGCATAAATTATTTTTAAAATTCTAGATCCCTGGTGGGAAAGTTATGAAGCAAGATGCTTTGACAACTTGCTCAGCTTTATGCCACGACAGTATAATAATAATAAAGTGCAGAAAGCAAATAAAGAACACAGGTAATTGTTTACCCAGTTCAGTGTCAAAAAACCTAATCTAGGGGATACCAATCCAGGAGAATTACCTTCACTATACCGTAGTTCCTAGTCTCTAGGTCTTATTTGAATAGCCCCTATTCAAGGCCTCTGACTAAAACTACCCGAATGAAATTATTTAGGACTCCCCCTAAATATGTGACTCTCCCCAACAATTTATTCTAACTGGAGGAATGAGATTTACTCTCAGTGGTAATGCAACGAGTTGCACGATGACAACAACAACAAGAACAATGAACAAATAAAATGGACTCAATAAATACTTAGAACTATAACAATAACATTGAGTCGTACTTTGCTTCAATGCTTGGTCGTCTATTTATAGCTTCTCAACAGAGATAGAGTTAAGCTAAATAATAGGAAATTTTGTTGAGAAATAAATCTCTTTTCTTCAAAAGATAAAATATTGTTTTTGTAACTTCTTCTAGCTCTTCCAAAAATCCTGGCGCGCGCACACAAATAATCTTCTTATTTATTATTTGTTTGGTTGAACTGATAATCTTGTAACAAACAATATTTGTTTGAATATTTGATTTTGAATCTTCTATAAACAAAAACGTGCCATAACAAACTTACTTAAGAGATATACACTACAAGAAATCCTTGATTTACCAACTGAATTAAAAATGAAAAATTGGAGGTTTTGGCCGTCGGGAAGTTTATGAAGGCTAAAGCTGTCTAAAAATGAACAAAACCGTCGGGATCTTTTCAGAACATTTAAAAATAATTAAAAAATAATGACCGACAGTTTAAGCCGTCGGGAAGTTATCTCCATGAAAAATAAAGGTGCCGAAGGCTAAAGCCGTCGGGATATGCTTAGAAACCGACGGTTTGAACCTTCAAAAAATACATAAGCCGTCGGAAACAATGTTGTCAGGAGAATTTGAACTTGCGGACAGTTATGGCCGTCGGGAAATATAATTAAATGACTATTTCAGTGGGCCGACGGTTTAGCCCGTCTGGAAGTTTTATCATTCAATCTGTCCGATTTTCTTCCCCCTCATATTAATTCATCCATCTTAATATTCTTTCATATCATTTCTATAAACTTTTCTCAAACTTCTCTCTAACCTACAAATTTCTCTCAATCTTTCTACAAGTTTTCAAGGTTTTCATATTTTTTTTATCATTCTACTTAATTTCTTTACTCTTTGTAAGTATTCTTATCATTTGTTAAATAATTAGTTTATTATTTTAATTTGTGATTCTTATAATACTAATTGTTTACAACTTAATTAATTAAAAATAATTCTTTTATGTTGGTCGACGAGGGGATCGTGTTGTGGAAGATGTCTCTGAGCTAGTAACCTTTGAATCTTTCTTGTTATGCATCTTGTTGGTCTTCTTGTTGATGTGAAAGTATGAGAATTGATGATGATAGTGTTGTTGTTTTTGTTGATGATACTGTTCTGTTCTCTTTTAACAAGCAAGCAAGCAAAATGATACTACTTCTATAATGAAATGAAGGTACTACGAACAAACAACAAAGAAACAACGAATTTAGAAATGGAATAGGAAGTTTGAACTGTAACAAGATCTAGATCTAGTTCTATAAGAGAGAGTGGTGGCTGGCCCAGATTTAGATCTGAGGCATCTCCACCAGCTGATAAAAAAAAAGTTAATTTTTTTTTAAAAATAAAATAAAGATCTAGACGGCTTAAACCGTCGGGAAATTATGTGACCGAAGAATTTTTTGACAGTCATGACCGTCAACGATGTTGTTTTTATTTCTAGACGGTTAAAGCCGTCAAAAAGTTTACAAAATTGTTTAGTCATTCCTGAAGGTTTTGGCCGTCGAGAAATCAGTTTGTTTTATGTTGATCACTTTCTGAATACTTAGACCGTCGGGAAATTTCCTGACGAGCTATTTCCCAACGGAATTAGTCCGTCAGGTGGCCGTCGGAAAATTAATGTTTTTTGACGGATTTTGACACTTCTTGAAGGTTTTTGGCCGTCGGGAAATGTTGTTTTTCTTGTAGTGATACTTCAACTTGAACGTTGGCGTATTGTTTCTTCATCTCTAAGTAATTAATAAACTGAACTTTAAGGGACTGTGATAGTAAACTCGTATAATTAAATTTCTGAATTGATTTGCTTCTGCTGAAGCAACATGTCACAATCCTCGGTTGGCAAGATGTTAAGACATCTTGCTCAACATGTTGTATGATCAAAATTAATGACAACTAAGGGAATAAAAATTTTAAACAATAACCAATAGTTATTTCTCTTTCTAAGCTTTAGATTCTAAATATAATTTTATAATTAGGATAGTTGTAACATATATACTCCAAATAAATACACAAGTGGAGGAGGAAATGTGATAACTTGAAGACCAACCAATAATCACTCAAATAAATACAAATGAAAAAGAAGGTAGTGTAAAATCTTGGATCAAACCCAAAACATATTAAAACTTTAGGATTAAGTGTGTGTTTGTCAAGAAGAGCAGGAGTGACACTGACACACTCTTCACATATTATCTAACATGTTATTTATTTTTATTATTTTTTAGCTAATCTAATATGTTCTTTTTTATTGGTTATAAATCATGCGTGTTCTCATAAATTATTTATGTCTCATATAAAATTAATAAAATCCATATAAAATTTATAATAAAAGAAAGTGTATTTGAAAATGTGTGTTAGAAAGTGTGTTGCTGCTAACATTATTCTGGTAATGAGTAATAAAGTAATATAATTAGTGTCTTTACATGTAAAATTTTATCAGATAGAAAAATAATATACTAGTATATATGCATGTTATAAAAAAAACATACATCACATATATGCATGTGTTTGAGTTCGAGCTACCTCCTTCAATCCATCCATTGGGGCTGGGGATATTAAAAAAGATTTGGTTATTAAAACGTAATCTAATATATTCTATTTGATGCATAAAGAATATTCCAATTTTTTTTTAAACTAAATCTTATCAAATTTGTAGTTATACTGTTTAGATTCAAAAAGATCATATTAAATAATGATGAAAAAAGATTATGTTATGAAAGTTTATGTCTTGTCTAATTAATAACTATATGGTTTAGATTTAAAAAATTTGTTCACAAATATTAGTTGAATCGAAAAATGTCAAAATGATTAACTGTGTCTTCATGGTTGAAATTTGAATCCGGATTCCACTAAATATGTGTGTGGCTCAATAATGGTTATTGTCATTTTGTCTATCCATAAAACAATTGATGATGATAAAAAATATGCAATACAAACTTGTTGCATGCGCGCCTTCTTATTACCAACAATCCTAGGGGTATTCAATAGAGTATTAACTATTTTTGGTGGGGTACAAATAGAAGACAAAGTTGGACAAACAGACTATGAGAAAAAATATGGAGGTATGAATTTTTGTCATCTATATGATTTTAACTTACCAAAATACTATTGTTTATTGTAATCTGGTAAATTTTAATTTGTTTTGTTTTCCTATTGCTCTCTTATGTTAAACTTTCATTTGTTTTTTGTCCTTGAAAATTTAGGAAATTTTGTTTACACAGTCCTTAACTATAAAGTTGTTCATTTAATATATTTAAGCATTTTCATTATCATTTTTGTTATTTAATTTTAATTCCTTTTAGTTTTCTCATTGCTACAATGAATAACATCTATTCATATTTATATTTTAATTTATAATCTTGTAGTGTTTTCATAAACTACAAATTTTTATCTTAATTTTGTCTTCACTAGACAGATGTATTGTTTGAAAATAAAGTATTTTAAACCGTTTAACTAAGTCGAATTAAATCGATTAATTTAAATTGATTTTATTTTTGAAAAATACTCCAAATGATATAAAATTGAATCAATGAAAAAATTATTAGTTTGAACTTATATTTGACTAAAATCTAGTTAAATACAAATCGATAACACTCAAAGTAAAGACAATAATAATAGATAAATACGAAGATAGTATTAGAAATAAGAAAAAAGATAGTGTTATAAAATCCTATAATTATAAAATTATCTACAAAGAAATGTGATAATAATGTTTAAAAATTTGTCTTCAATCTTTTTTGGAACATAATTTGATTTCAAATTCGGAAATTATAAAATAATTTTATATGAGATAACTTATAATCTTGACTTCAAATTTAACAACTACTTTTAAAATTTTCTATATGTATGTTTAAAATAAACAACAAACTTTTATAAAAAAATTAAATAATTGTTCAATAATTTTTTTTTAATAACTCCATGCATGTTTCAAATATCACAAATACTTTTATTTCTTCTAAATAGATTAATATAGTGCACATTGGGGACATATTCTCCTTCTAAGTTACATTGTTCACTTATCCAAAACTTTTTGTAATGTTCTTTTGTAAGTTTAGTTTTGCTATCGAAGAAATGATATGAATAAATAATTATTAAAATGACACTAACATTTATTGTTTTTTCTTTTATCATTATGAATATATTTTTTAACAAAAAAAATGCATTTTTTTTACCAAGACAAATATGTCTAATGATAAAAGATTAAACATCATGTTGATTTTGTTGGCATCTCTACTTATCCCAAATTCAAGAAGAGAAAAGGTAATTGAAGATTTTATCAATGTTCAAATTGATTAAAACTGGTAATTTGAAAATGTGTGTTGCTGCTAACATTATACTGGTAATGAGTAATAAAGTAATATAATTAGTGTCTTTACATGTAAAATTTTATCAGATAGAAAAATAATATACTAGTATATATGCATGTTATAAAAAAAACATACATCACATATATGCATGTGTTTGAGTTCGAGCTACCTCCTTCAATCCATCCATTGGGGCTGGGGATATTAAAAAAGATTTGGTTATGAAAACGTAATCTAATATATTCTATTTGATGCATAAATAATATTCCAATTTTTTTTAAAACTAAATCTTATCAAATTTGTAGTTATACTGTTTAGATTCAAAAAGATCATATTAAATAATGATGAAAAAAGATTATGTTATGAAAGTTTATGTCTTGTCTAATTAATAACTATATGGTTTAGATTTAAAAAAATTGTTCACAAATATTAGTTGAATCGAAAAATGTCAAAATGATTAACTATGTCTTCATGGTTGAAATTTGAATCCGGATTCCACTAAATATGTGTGTGGCTCAATAATGGTTATTATCATTTTGTCTATCCATAAAACAATTGATGATGATAAAAAATATGCAATACAAACTTATTGCATGAGCACCTTCTTATTACCTTTAATCCTTGGGGGATTCAATAGAGTATTAACTCTTTTTGGTGGGGTAAAAATAGAGGACAAAGTTGGACAAACAGACTATGAGAAAAAATACGGAGGTATGAATTTTTTTCATCTATATGATTTTAACTTACCAAAATACTATTGTTTAATTGTCATCTGGTAAATTTTAATTTGTTTTGTTTTGTTTTTTGACTGCTCTCTTATGTTGAACTTTCATTTGTTTTTTGTCCTTGAAATTTTAGGAAATTTTGTTTACACAGTTCTTAACTATAAAGTGGTTCATTTAATATATTTAAGCATTTTCATTATCATTTTTGTTATTTAATTTTAATTCCTTGTAGTTTTCTCATTGCTACAATGAATAACATCTATTCATATTTATATTTTAATTTATAATCTTGTAGTGTTTTCATAAACTACAAATTTTCATCTTAATTTTATCTTCACTAGACAGATGTATTGTTTGAAAATAAAGTATTTTAAACCGTTTAACTAAGTCGAATTAAATCGATTAATTTAATTTGATTTTATTTTTGAAAAATACTCCAAATGATATAAAATTGAATCAATGAAAAAATTATTAGTTTGAACTTATATTTGACTAAAATCTAGTTAAATACAAATCGATAACACTCAAAGTAAAGACAATAATAATAGATAAATACGAAGATAGTATTAGAAATAAGTAAAAAGATAGTGTTATAAAATCCTATAATTATAAAATTATCTACAAAGAAATGTGATAATAATGTTTAAAAATTTGTCTTCAGTTTTTTTTGGAACATAATTTGATTTCAAATTCTGAAATTATAAAATAATTTTATATGAGATAACTTATAATCTTGACTTCAAATTTAACAACTACTTTTAAAATTTTCTATATGTATGTTTAAAATAAACAACAAACTTTTATAAAAAAAATAAAATAATTGTTCAATAATTTTTTTTAATAACTCCATGCATGTTTCAAATATCACAAATACTTTTATTTCTTCTAAATAGATTAATATAGTGCACATTGGGGACATATTCTCCTTCTAAGTTACATTGTTCACTTATCCAAAACTTTTTGTAATGTTCTTTTGTAAGTTTAGTTTTGCTATCGAAGAAATGATATGAATAAATAATTATTAAAATGACACTAACATTTATTGTTTTTTCTTTTATCATTATGCATATATTTTTTAACAAAAAAAATGCATTTTTTTTACCAAGACAAATATGTCTAATGATAAAAGATTAAATATATCTAGTATTTATTTAAACTAATAGGTGATATCATTTTTATATTTACGAATGTTTTATTTTTAGTTGATTATGATATTCAAATATTGTGATCCAAGAACATGCTAAAATCTGTTTATAAAATTATCTACAAAGAAGTGTGATAATAATTTAACAATTCTATTTTAAATTTGTCTTTGAAAAGTACAAATTTGATTTCAAATTCAAAAATTATAACAAAAAATTTGATATGAGATAATTTATAATCATGACTTCAAATTTAATTTTGTACTTGTTTTTTATGTATGATCGTTATAATATTTTAAATGGACAATTATTTGAATTTAGTATGGTTTAAAAACAAAAATGTCTCATGGAATTTTGTTTGATGATAGTTTTTTCTTGCAAGTAAAAAAGTTCATGCGGAATAACAATTTAAGTCCGCCCTTTATAATCGTTGAGGAACCTTTTAGTCATTCACAACGTAAAATTTCTTTAAATTTTATCTTCAATGAATGATTTATTTTTGTTCTTTTAATTTGCTTCTTCAAAATCAAAAGTAAAAAATAAAATAAATTCCATAATACTTAGCAATTCAAAAAAATATTCGTAATACAATAGAAAATTGTAGCAATGGTATACAAAAAACAAAGTACATGCATGTTATTTATCTCAAAGTTAATATAATATATCTATGTAGATGGTAGGTTTGTTAAAAGACTAAAGAAGAAAAAATGAACAAAAGTGAAAGATTTATTGAATTAGAAATTCGTTAATTATGGACATTTTATTTTATAGTCTAAATTGTCCTTTTAAAATATTGCAAATGATCAATTTATACCATATATTCATTGTCCATTTTCCATAGAAATTGCATGTCAATATTTCTAAAGAATTGAGTTGACTAAAATAGCTCTTCACTGAAAAATAGACAGAGTACGTCACTAAGAAATAAATTCTACAACATAGTTTTTGACTAAAATAGAGTTTGTTAGAAATAAACTTCTAGAATTATAGAATATAGAGAATATAGATAGCTAGAGATAGAGCACTTTGTATTGAACTATTCATGTGTGTTTTCATCATATACAAGAGTCCTATTTATATAGGATACAAGTAGGTAAATGAAAGACCAAATGCATTTACCATCCACTCATTAGTGGGAATCATAGTGGAATTGGAAGGGAAGAGATGGACATCCACTAAAGCTCCACTAAGGGTATTTATTCTTAACACTCCCCCTTGAATGTCCATCGATGATGTGCCTCATTAAAATCTTACTAGAAAAAACCCAGTGGGAAAAAATCCTAGCAAAAGAAAAAGAGTATAACATCCTTTTGCGTGCGAACTGCCTCGTTAAAAACCTTTCCAGGAAAACCCAGTGGGAAAAAACCATGGCAAAGGGAAAAAGAGTGCAGTTTTCTCCCCCTGTTTGAAGCATCTGTTAAGAATATGAATGTCAACATTTAATCACTATGCTTCATGATATATCATCCTTTCAATAGAGCTTTCAGTCACCATTGTCTTCAAGATATCTTCTTTGAATTGTTGGTACTTGAACTCGATATGTAGAAATGAGAACTATTTAGTGAGATGATGCTTCAATATCGTCATATGTAAATAATCACGTACTTTAGAATTGACTTATTCTGGATCAGAAAAAATCTCATATCTGCATGGTTAATTTGACGAACATATATTCATAAAATAATTGCTTTAACTCTATCATGAAAACATATATTTCACAGTATTCTAATGCATTTTGGTTTGTGATAAATCCTATCTCACTAACTAGAATAAAATAACATCATCACGTCAATCAATATGATATTTAAGTAATACGCATGCAAGTTTAAAGTTTTCAAGACTGTGATATTTGATCATGTACTTAATAAATATAATTTGTCAAGATTCAATTAGCTAATTGATCGATCTGCAGATTAAGATAAAGATTTCTCAAAATATTTATCTTAAGATATTTCTCTATATCTTTAGTCTATTTAGAATTTTTAATAGGAGATCCTTCAAGGACCTTCATATAATCATGTCTATCAAATGAGCCATATAAATATATTGTAATAACATTCATCATGTGAAAATTGAGCTCTCCGTGTGCTACAAGGCATCTTACGTACCAAAATAATACGTGTATCCTTGAGCAACAAGTCGTGCTTTTTATTTCACAATTTCATCATTCTCATTTGTATACAATTATAATTTCACACCTTTTAGGTGTCTGGACTAAAGATCCACAAATATTTTGCTTGAAAAGTGAGTTTCATTATACTTCATTCTAATTTCTCAATTTTGGCCAATTCTCACTTTTGTCTACAATCTTTAGTAGACTTTGGTTCATGATCCTCATGGTCATATATCAAAATTTGCGCTATATTATATTAAAAACATCGTCAATGTTGACTTTCTTTCGGTTCCTTTATATTTCATTCATGACATAATATGTTGAGATCTCTATATAAATTTCAGGTACCTGATAAGTTCTTCTGGAACTAAAAAAATCAATTATGTCAATTACTCTTTTCATATCCTCACTTGGGTCATCTTTCTTTTTAGCTCCTTTTCTCATTCGAGGATTTTTAATCTTTGGAACCGACTGCACTACCACACTTCAGGGTGGTTAAGATTCATTTGCAATTTTGATTGGAGCATTAGCAGCTGATAATTTATTTCATAAACTTTGCAAATGATTTTTTTTTTTTGAACGTATAATTCAAATTACTTGAGGATTAAAATGAGATGATAATATTCATTTCAAGGGAGGGATTCATTTGAACTTCTGGTTCATATTTTCAGCTGCTTCTTCTCTCCCCCTAATATTGGGAAAACTAATTTCTCCCTTTATAATAAGCCTTCTGGGCCGTAAACAACACATCCAAAAAAATGCTTAATTATATAAAATATGTAAATTAAGGGGAGGACTTTCATATAATAACTTATTGGCTTGATGCGAAGCAAAAAACTCAATATAAATGATCAAACGTTCCCAAAGTATAATTTTGAAGTTATGATTTAATAAGTATCAATCACACAATTAACTTTAGACGTCTAAAGAATGAATCTTCAGGTCCATATTTTTCTTTTATTATTAGCATATGCTGCAAGATTTAAATATCAATTTTGATTCATATATGATACTTATTAAATACTTTCCAAAAGTTTAGAAAATGAGCTCTTTGTCAAATTATTTCATAAAACAATTTCACAAACTTCTGGTTGTGAGTTGTCTAACCATTTAGTTGATGCATTAATTAAAGTCATTAAATATCTAAATGGTAATTGGTGTACTGATTTTCAAATAACACCTTATATTTATTTTCAAATTGTGAGAGGTTCAAATTTTCAACTTCTTTTGGGAATTAATAACACACAAATTATTGGATTGAAGAACTTCTGGTTCTTCAAAATATTTCCAATATATATTATTTTTCGCATCATAATAGATCCGGGATGACCCAACCGGTCTTGCCAAACTTAATATGATTTGTAAACTTCTAGTTTACAATATTTTGTGCTTCAATTGCAATAATATATATTCTCAAAGTTTAACTTTGTTCTCCATGTAATAATATATTAGCTCTTCTAGAGCTTTCAATAATTTTGTAATATCAAAAAATAATTTTAAAATAATTCTTGTATAAGAAATAAATAAATGCACAACTAACCTTCAAGAGTGTGCCATTTATCCTTGCAAATGGAGTCAATGAGTTTTGATGACTTAATAATATCATAAAATCTTTTACATTGTTATCTCAGACAGTTGATAAGCCAACAACAAACCGTTATATCAAAATAAAATACTCTTGTAACAAGAAAAAATATAATTTTTGCAATCCTTCCAAAATATATTTAATATTAAATTATTAATTAGTTCATCAGGAACTATATACTATAAATCTTCATAAACAATAAAAAAAAACTTTAAAATTTGTTGAGTTGTGTCAGTCAGGGATGCTTTAATATATGAATCTTCATGATTAATATAAATACTCATATTCATATAGCATTGGATACTCTTTAGATGTCATATGTTGGATTCAGTTTCTATAAACAAGACACATTACTATATACATATATACTCATATAGCATACTTACCTATAATGCTTTATCAAAACTAAAAATGCGAAGAAAAAAAAAAGAAAAGGGTAGAAAATTCAAATTATTCATAGATTACCGATACAGGGAAGTCTCTCTTTTCTTTGAATATTAATGTATACTACAAACTCTTGTCAAACAGCATGATAGTTCAATAGTATCTAATCTAATTTAACAACCGTGAATGAACCAATCAATCACATTTGCAATGCATCAAAATAAATTACAAATAGTAAAATGGAGAAAAAATTAATCTTTGTGCATAAAAAAAATAGCAATCAAGAATAGTAGACGAAATATACAGATTACAATGTAAGTTAATTCAACCAATCAATCTAATCATCAATAATACATACCTTTTGATTAATATTGTCCATTAAATTTAATATTGACAGAACAATTCACAAGAGAATCATACAATAACATGATTCAATTATCACTAATCATTATTCTAGTCTCAATTGAATCAATTTGGGTAATTTGTTATAAAGAAGATAAACCAATTTTAAAGGAATAAAAATGAAGAAAAAAAATAAACTCACAAGAAATGCTATAAATCATATTTGCTAGCATAAATGCAATAGAATATTCATATTTTACGTGAATATTTATATTTGAAATTAAAATACCAAATAGTAACTTTTCTAAAGCCAATAAAATCTAATTATATTTTAGCATGTATATATATATGTATTCTATTTGGTAAGATTAATTATATGTTTACAAGTAATGAAAGAATCAGCCGATTAATAAGATAAAAGGGTCATGCAACAAAAAGTGATCATGATTCATGACAGATAAATAGTATAAGTCCAATTGATATAGTTTTGGGAAGAAACAATAAAAGACAAATGCAACACAAATATCAATCATATGACAACAACAAAGTAAAATCAAATTTCAATAACCATTCGTTAAGTATCTTCACCTAGACTGTGTTCAGTATAAAGAAATTTATCATAGGAATTAAAATTAGCACAAAGTAATAATCATTAATAAGTTACAGGTTAAAATTAAAGGTACAAGCAACAAGATAATACATGGCAGGTAGTGTAAAAGTTACAAAATAAAATCAACATGGCAATACTGTGTGATGAAGATATCAGCAAACTAACCTCATCTCATCACCTATTCATCGGCCTGCATAAAATTCCTCGGCATCCCATTAAACTCTGTTGGTAAGCTCGTGCTGATAACGTGTTAGAAATAAACTTCTAGAATTATAGAATATAGAAAATATAGATAGCTAGAGATAGAGAACTTTGTATTGAACTATTCATATGTGTTTTCATCATATACAAGAGTCCTATTTATATAGGATACAAGTAGGTAAGTGAAAGACCAAATGCATTTACCATCCACTCATTAGTGCAGGGACCTTGTACAATAGCATTGGTACAATAAAGTGAAGAAAAACCAGGTATGACCAAGGTCAAATGTAAATATAGATGCCACAACTTTCAAAGATCAAAGATGTTATGGAGTTGATATATGCCTAAGAAGTAATAACATGTGAGATTTTAACAGCAAAAATAATTTGATTTCATGGTTTTCCAGAACCACAACAGGTGGAGACATATATGCGGTCTAAAGAGGCAATAACTAGATTTGGTGATCGGGAACTTCGCAGTGGACCAGATGTTTGTCGCGAAAAAAACACACTAAGTGCATAAATTATTTTTAAAATTCTAGATCCCTGGTGGGAAAGTTATTAAGCAAGATGCTTTGACAACTTGCTCAGCTTTATGCCACGACAGTATAATACTAATAAACTGCAGAAAGCAATTAAAGAACGCAAGTAATTGTTTACCCAGTTCAGTGTCAAAACACCTAATCTAGGGGATACCAATCCAGGAGAATTACCTTCACTATACCGTAGTTCCTAGTCTCTAGATTTTATTTGAATAGCCCCTATTCAAGGCCTCTGACTAAAACTACCCGAATGATATTATTTAGGACTCCCCCTAAATATGTGACTCTCCCCAACCAATTATTCTAACTGGAGGAATATGAGATTGACTCTCAGTGGTAATGCAACGAGTTGCACGATGACAGCAACAACAAGAACAATGAACAAATAAAAAGGACTCAATAAATACTTAGAACTATATCAATAATCTTGAGTCGTACTTTGCTTCAATGCTTGGTCGTCTATTTATAGCTTCTCAACTGAGATAGAGTTAAGCTAAATAATAGGAAATTTTGTTGAAAAATAAATCTCTTATCTTCAAATGATAAAATATTGTTTTTGTAACTTCTTCAAGCTATTCCAAAAATTCTGGCGCGCGCAGACAAATAATCTTCTTATTTATTATTTGTTTGGTTGAACTGATAATCTTGTAACAAACAATATTTGTTTGAATATTTGATTTTGAATCTTCTATAAACAAAAACGTGCCATAATAAACTTACTTAAGAGATTTACTTCAACTAGAACGTTGGCGTATTGTTTCTTCATCTCTAAGTAATTAATAAACTGAACTTTGAGGGACGATGATAATAAACTAATTAAATTTCTGAATTGATTTGCTTCTGCTGAAGCAACATGTCACAATCCTCGGTTGGCAAGATGTCAAGACATCTTGCTCAACATGTTGTATGATCAAAATTCATGACAACTAAGGGAATAAAAATTTTAAACAATAACCAATAGTTATTTCTCTTTCTAAGCTTTAGATTCTAAATATAATTTTATAATTAGGATAGTTGTAACATATATACTCCAAATGAATACACACGTGGAGGAGGAAATGTGATAACTTTAAGACCAACCAATAATCACTCAAATAAATACAAATGAAAAAGAAGGTAGTGTAAAATCTTGGATCAAACCCAAAACATATTAAAACTTTAGGATTAAATGTGTGTTTGTCAAGAAGAGCAGGAGTGACACTGACACACTATTTACATATTATCTAACATGTTATTTATTTTTATTATTTTTTAGCTAATCTAATATGTTCTTTTTTATTGGTTATAAATCATGTGTGTTCTCATAAATTATTTATGTCTCATATAAAATTAATAAAATCTATATAAAATTTATAATAAAAGAAAGTGTATTTGAAAATGTGTGTTAGAAAGTGTGTTGCTGCTAACATTATTCTGGTAATGAGTAATAAAGTAATATAATTAGTGTCTTTACATGTAAAATTTTATCAGATAGAAAAATAATATACTAGTATATATGCATGTTATAAAAAAAACATACATCACATATATGCATGTGTTTGAGTTGGAGCTACCTCCTTCAATCCATCCATTGGGGCTGGGGATATTAAAAAAGATTTAGTTAGTAAAACGTAATCTAATATATTCTATTTGATCTCCAGTGATTAAACATCACGAACACTTTTTCATTCTCCTTCAAGAACATCGTCGCTTATATATCGGTTGTGAACAATAATTTCATATTCCTTTCAGGTTCAGCAAACAATATAGTCTTGTAAAAACTGAAAATTGCTTCCCTCTCTTTAACTTACGTCCACCTGCAATCCCCAACTCTAGTGGTATCCGCTCACCAGTATTAAACTTTCTCTAAAATCCCCCTAGTCTGCGAAATTCCTCTGCCGCTTCTTGTCAATTTAATTGTGCTTGCAAAACAGTTAATATCATCATCACTGTCTGTGCCATCTTCCCCAATGCACTATCATTTTCCAACCGTCCTTTCCTCCAGTCATCTTCTACTGCAAAATCAGAAATTAATTATGGACATGGTCCAACTAGACCGACACACTTGGTCTGACTGGACCGACTGCTCTGATACCAACTTGTAACACTCTCAAATTCCGACTGATTATTATTGATATAAAATAATATTTATTTATAAAAGGGTGTCACGTCTAAACCTAACGACATGATTTATTTATAAAAATTCAAAAATACGCAGTGGATATTAAAATGCCAAAATGCTGCAATAATAATTTGATAAATATATAAAGTGTAGGAATAATTCAAGTTGAAATTAAGTCTTCAATAAAATAAAATACATAAAATAAAAATTCCCAAAACATAAACTCTTTATAAGATTCAAGATACTAAAAATAAAATAAGCTAAGTAATTTTTCCCCGATGTCACGGTATCAGAGAGACTCCAGACTCAACAACTGAAAAGCTGGACAAAATGCCGAACAAACTCTAAGATTACTTCTTTCCTGAAAGTCTACGATTGTAAGTTGTAAGGTCAAACCAGAAGAGAATTAGTAATGGCATACATAAGGTATAATTGAATGCAAATATTATTACTACTTCTACTACTACTACTACTACTACTAATAATAATAATAATAATTATAATAATAATAATAATTATAATAATAGCAACATAATAAAATATTCAGACAAGCCAGAATGTTAAGACACAAACACAAACAATTAAATTCAAGACAATTATGAATGATATGTCAAATTCTAAGACTCTCTAATATGCATGTAGTACCAAGATCGGAGGTCATAATTATTTTTGATCGACGATTTGTGTATCAAAAAATATTTTATAACTGCAAGTGCACAGTTTCGTCGTTGAGTTTTAAAAGATATCGAACCACAGAGACCAATAGTCGAGCTACCGTATTTCTATTGTTACGATGTAAATCTAAGGCTACGAGTATTTTAGATTTGTTTAGAATTTTAGAAGAACTTAAAATAAAGAATTTAATTAATTAATTAATTAAAGCGGGATATCGGTATGTACTTAATTAACCATCGGGGATTTTATAAATTAATAGCGCGCGAAAAAGGATTTATTTTTCAGAAGGACTTTCTTAATTTGAAGGTTTAAACCTCACACTCTCGTTTTGTTGAGAAAAACCATACTTTCTAGACTAGGAGTTTTACTGTCACTTTTCTACCAACTTAGTTTTGAAAGTATATTTTGAAAATCAATAAGTCCTAATTAATTCTAACGTGGCTCTCGCTCGTTCAAAAATTAATATCAAATTCCTACTATCTAGTTAAAACCTCAAACTCTCGCTCTATTGATTTTAACCTTAGTTGCTTTATTTTACTCTCGTTCAAAAGCTTTGAATTAAATTAGGAATTTGAATCAGAAAAATAGTTTATATAGCACATGTATTAACAATTCATATTATTCAATTAAGTGAAATTCACAACACCCAGTCAAACATGTGTAGAATATATCATGTTCTCAAACAAGTTCTCGTCACGAGAATACATCACAAAACAACATGCTCATAAATTCACATTGCATCACATCAAGAAAAATACACATATTCAAGCAACAATTACACATGCATAAAAAGCACTCGATATTTCGAGGTATATGAAATCGTTAGAAAGTGCCCCTACCTCAGCAAGCTTCCAACACATCCAATTTACGCTATTCGAGCAACGTTCGTCTCTCTCTCAACAAAGTCCCCATTCCGGTTAATACTCTTAGCCTTTTAAAACATAAAACTTATTTATGTTAATACCACTTTCTAATTAATCACTCAAATAGTCCTAGCTCGGCTTCTAAATGATTCAACACTTATGGTTGTTCTCTCTCAATTAAACTAGGCTCCAAATATTTTCAAAATAATTCTGAAAAATATTATAACTTAAATAAGTAATTTTTCTCGCAAAAGCGCTATAACAAATATTTTTATCCAAAATATCGCCAAATAAATTCAAACTATTTTAAAGCTTTTTGGAAAGCAAGAATACTTTTTCGGATAACTTGCGCACTTTTTTATAAAATCAAACAAGTCCGAACTAAAATTTTTATCGTACAACTTATAACAAAATAATTTTTGCGTGTACGTAACTAAAACATTTTTCGAAATAGTTTACAAATGTCAAACTCTTAAAATATAAACCCTTAACAAAATCATTTTCGACGGAGTCTCCTTTGTGTTTACGTCGTTTACCTGAACTTCATGTTCAGACAATCTCCACAATCTCATAAACAAAACTATATTTTTATGAATAAAACTTCCGCTACTTTATTTTAATCAACGAAAATATATTTTATCAAACAACGACGGGAAAATACTTTTCAAAGTTAAAACGACCGTAACTCGGCCATTTCTTGTCAGATCGAGGCAAACCATATGTCCATTTTCATCGTTTCAAAAAGACGGATCTAATGGTTCACGTTCTAGGACAATATATCTCTTTAAAATGACGAAAATGCCCCTTAAAAAATTCGGCCAGAATTTAAAATACACTAAATCAATATTTTCAAAAATCAAACATAGTTATAACACTTGTAAAATTACTAATATTACATAAACTAACTCAAATTGATTAAATTCCACACTTAACAACATTTTTAAAAACCCTAGCTTCATAAATCATAAAAATTTGGGACTTTTGTTTCTTACCATTTTCTTTCCAAAATTAAGCTCATAAAACAAGTATTGCTAGCTTCAATTGCAAGAATATCATATCATAAATTCAATTCAACTTTTATCACAAAATTCTCATTTCACAAAAGTTGTCAAAACTAAGATTTTCTTTTAGATTTATTATCATGGGAATTCACATAGCAATATTAACAAAAGAAGAAAAAGAATTATAAGTCTTAAACTCCAACAAATAAAAGGCCTCACGGCCAAATGAAGAAAATAAAAGTGAGGCAAGTTTTCATTACCTTAGCTTAGCAAGAATCATTCCCAAAATTGAATCCTCCATTCTTAGATCGTCTCAAATATATTCTCTAACTAACACTTAGTTTTTTTTCTTCTTTCTCACTATCTCTTAGTAAAAAAAAATAAAAGGAAGAAGTTGGGAGGAAGAGTGGTTTACGGATTAGGAGAAAAAGAAAAGAGAAATGTGGGATCAAGTATTATATAGATAAGCTCAAATGAATCCTAGCTCTCCAATTAAAGCAAAAAATCATGTGGGATCAATCATGGCCATCCATTTTTTCTTGGTCACTAAGTTTTCTCTCATAAATATCTAGATATTTTGTGATCCTACCAACTCATCTCGCTCAATCCCCGCGCTCGTTCTTAAACGAGTCGTATCTCGTGTACCGATAAATTTTATAGAAACCGAAAATTCTACCGTAAACAATTTAATTAAAACAATTCATAAATTTTCGAACAAATTTGATTCCGAATAAATTTTTCGCTCCTTAGCTCGGAAAAATATAATGAGATCAAATTTTCATTTAAGTCGATATATAAAGTCTCTGTTCAAATTTTGACAGAAATCAGAAATAGTAAAATTTTCAATCAGCGGATATATATTGGCCGTTTTCTCAAAAATCTATAGTAAATTATTTTCGAAATTCTGACAAGACAAAAATATTTCTAACCTCATTTAAAACTTATAAAATCATTGTGCTAATTTTTTTCGAATGTTAGACTATCACACAGGCTCAATCTCAGCAAAATTTCTATTAATACGAACAAACAAAAATCAGAATATCATTTAATATTATAAAAAAGTATAATCTCTGCTACAGTATTTCTACGGGTCTTACATTCTATCCACCAAAAAGAAGTTTTGTCCTCGAAACTAAAGGCAAGAGTAGCAACTCACTAGTTATTACTAACACCAACACTGACACAACTGTGCACCAATCGCAACCCTCTACATAGCCGCACAGGTTTCAAACTCTAGACGCAATCTAGATATCACCCCATGAGCTTACTACTCAAAAAAAAAACTTTACAACGAAGGTTCACAACTTTAGTCGCCCAAGGATCCTATGATCAAGACACGAAGTTTCCAAAGTAATTTTTTTTTTCCGCGACATAGCTTTTTCCACTTGGTTCACGCGAAGTGGTGATCAGCTACCCTCCAAAAAGAGACACCACAACTCTCTACACATCACCAAAGCTAGCAAAACTAATCTTTTCCAGTGAACATGATTCTGTCTATTATTAACAAGAGATTAAGGGTGATCAGTTCCTCAATTTGTCAATAGATAGCCAACAATCATAATGGTGGTTTTGACCATCTTTACTTAACTTTAATAATTCTCTCTTCCGCTATTCTTATAATTGTCGTCTAACTTCACTAGGTTCGCTCACTCTGACGTGCAACACCCTCTGGGTTTTCATACAAGCCATTTCTTTTGCCATCCAAATATCATAATTGATTCCAAAATTCAAATGACATACTCGTCTGCTCCATAATTCCATGCTGGATACATCTCCGTAATAGTTGACATCTTCATCTAGTTTATAGTGAAACTCATCAGAATGAACATCCAATATTTTTCTCAAAATGTCTGCCAAAACAAATCTCTAATTGCAATCATTTATCAGAGTGACGTCCACTCATCCATTCTTAGCACCTCCGAGTGACAACGACCAATCCTGCTTATGTATGATCTATTAAATTACTTCCAAGAATCTCTTGTAGTTCTTACTCGCTCCAACCTCATCTTCTCTAGACTGATGCGTCTTAGGAATTCAGAAATACTCCTCGACCAAAGTCGACCAGTGCTTAGGGGTTTTATCTATTCTACTCACTGATGTACTATAAGGAACATTGTTTCAATTAAGAAACAATCAAAACCTAAGCATATATCATGCTAGACTTAAGACAACTAGCCACATAACTCGTTTGGACACAAACACATACTTCTACTAAACCTGACTCTTGATCAGCTTAGGACACCCAACTCAGAACCCCTTGGCGCTAATCTACCGCCGAGCTCTGATACCACAATGTAACACCCTGATTTTCATAGACCAAAAGTGGGTCTTTTTTTTTTCTTGTTAAAATAAACAAAGCCTTTGAAAAGAAACATTCACGATCGCCATTAAATTAAATCAGAGTAACGCTTTATAAAATAGCGATCGGAATGCAATGCCTCTTTTATAAATTGTTTTCACAATACAATTTAAGAATAGAAATCAAACGCTATGTCTAAACAAACATAGCGGCATCATTTATTCCGAAATATAACATAATACAATTTTACAACATAAAAACAGCGGACAATAAATAAGAATATCGAGACTCTTAAACTACTACCCCTAAGATGATCTTTAAACTCTAACTGAAGATGACTGGTTGAAGAACACCCACAGACAGCTTCAAGCCTCGCCGCTTCTCAACGCGGAGCAAGTAAAACCTAAAAATGCTCGTAGAGGGTCTCCAACTAAAAATAACATATAACTAAAAATACGCAGCGCAAGATACACAATACATGGCATTATTTACACTTTTAATCATATGAATCACACATCATAGAAACCAAGTGCACGGATAATCTATCAATCACACACAACATTTACACATTTAAGTGCACAATTAGCCTATCAATGTAGACTTATATGAAATGTGACGCCAATCACTGAATCGTCATATGCATGAATTCCGGAATTTAACCCCTCCGCAGAGAGTCGTAGGTCCATCCCCTACTATACCCCACATGGCCAACAATAAAATCCCGAAGGATTAAGGTGGATCCACTCACGCAATCACACCTCGTGGTCCACTCACGCAACCACTTATTGGACTTAATAAATCCCGCAGGATTAAGGTGGGTCCACTCACGCAACCGCACCCCCGTGGTCCACTCACGCAACCACGTACTATGAATGCATGAGCATACAATGTCTCTTATCTATGCCAATGCATGAATTACATACCATTCATAAAAATCCCAGAGGATTAAGGTGGGTCCACTTACGCAACCTCACCTTCGTGGTCTACTCACGCAACAACGTACTATGAATGGATATGCAATCACAACCACAAGTCAATACATATATTTATAACAAAATCATATGTAAGACAATAAAAATCATGTACAACAAGATATTCCATCAAGCACGTGTATTAACAATTCATATTATTCAATTAAGTGAAATTCACAACACCCAGTCAAACATGTGTAGAATATAGCATGTTCTCAAACAAGTTCTCGTCACGAGAATACATCACAAAACAACATGCTCATAAATTCACATTGCATCACATCAAGAAAAATACACATATTCAAGCAACAATTACACATGCATAAAAAGCACTCGATATTTCGAGGTATATGAAATCGTTAGAATGTGCCCCTACCTCAGCAAGCTTCCAACACATCCAATTTACGCTATTCGAGCAACGTCCGTCTCTCTCTCAACAAAGTCCCCATTCCGGTTAATACTCTTAGCCTTTTAAAACATAAAACTTATTTTTGTTAATACTACTTTCTAATTAATCACTCAAATAGTCCTAGCTCGGCTTCTAAATGATTCAACACTTATGGTTGTTCTCTCTCAATTAAACTAGGCTCCAAATATTTTCAAAATAATTCTGAAAAATATTATAACTTAAATAAGTAATTTTTCTCGCAAAAGCGCTATAACAAATATTTTTATCCAAAATATCGCCAAATAAATTCAAACTATTTTAAAGCTTTTTGGAAAGCAAGAATACTTTTTCGGATAACTTGCGCACTTTTTTATAAAATCAAACAAGTCCGAACTAAAATTTTTATCGTACAACTTATAACAAAATAATTTTTGCGTGTACGTAACTAAAACGTTTTTCGAAATAGTTTACAAATGTCAAACTCTTAAAATATAAACCCTTAACAAAATCATTTTCGACGGAGTCTCCTTTGTGTTTACGTCGTTTACCTGAACTTCATGTTCAGACAATCTCCACAATATCATAAACAAAACTATATTATTTTTATGAATAAAACTTCCGCTACTTTATTTCAATCATCGAAAATATATTTTATCAAACAACGACGGGAAAATAGTTTTCAAAGTTAAAACGACCGTAACTCGGCCATTTCTTGTCCGATTGAGGCAAACCATATGTCCATTTTCATCGTTTCAAAAAGACGGATCTAATGGTTCACGTTCTAGGACAATGTATCTCTTTTAAATGACGAAAATGCCCCTTAAAAAATTCGGCCAGAATTTAAAATACACTAAATCAATATTTTCAAAAATCAAACATAGTTATAACACTTGTAAAATTACTAATATCACATAAACTAACTCAAATTGATTAAATTCCACACTTAACAACATTTTTAAAAACCCTAGCTTCATAAATCATAAAAATTTGGGACTTTTGTTTCTTACCATTTTCTTTCCAAAATTAAGCTCATAAAACAAGTATTGCTAGCTTCAATTGCAAGAATATCATATCATAAATTCAATTCAACTTTTATCACAAAATTCTCATTTCACAAAAGTTGTCAAAACTAAGATTTTCTTTTAGATTTATTATCATGGGAATTCACATTGCAATATTAACAAAAGAAGAAAAAGAATTATAAGTCTTAAACTCCAACAAATAAAAGGCCTCACGGCCAAATGAAGAAAATAAAAGTGAGGCAAATTTTCATTAGCTTAGCTTAGCAAGAATCATTCCCAAAATTGAATCCTCCATTCTTAGATCTTCTCAAATATATTTTCTAACTAACACTTAGTTTTTTTTTTTCTTTCTCACTATCTCTTAGTAAAAAAAAATAAAAGGAAGAAGTTGGGAGGAAGAGTGCTTTACGGATTGGGAGAAAAAGAAAAGAGAAATGTGGGATCAAGTATTATATAGATAAGCTCAAATGAATCCTAGCTCTCCAATTAAAGCAAAAAATCATGTGGGATCAATCATGGCCATCCATTTTTTCTTGGTCACTAAGTTTTCTCTCATAAATATCTAGATATTTTGTGATCCTACCAACTCATCTCGCTTAATCCACGCGCTCGTTCTTAAACGAGTCGTATCTTGTGTACCGATAAATTTTATAGAAACAGAAAATTCTACCGTAAACAATGTAAGTGCACCAGTTCACTCCCATGTTTTAATAGTTGTCAAAACCCATGAAAATAGTATAGAACATATTTTGGCAACATTAGAAACAACTTGACAGCGAAAAACTATTTTTAATCTTTGAAAGATTGATTTTAAGGTTCTTTGTATCGATACATATATACTTGTATCGATACAAATGTCCCGAAACTACTTCAGACTGATTTTGAGCATTTTGTATCGATACACACTTCATTTGTATCGATACAAAAACTGGTGTTCAGGGGCAGAGAATCACTTGTGTATCGAATCATGCTTGCATGTATCGATACACACCTAACTCTCTCAAAACACCAGAGAAAGCATTGTGTATCGAATCATGCTTGCATGCTTCGATACATATCAGTCAGGTTTTCAAGAAACTGATATATGTATCGATACATACTCGTGTTTGTATCGATACATAGGTCAAATATTTCAAATTTGAACGCTGGTCAAGGTGTTTGTATCGATACATACCATCATATGTATCGATACATGTCTGTTCTGTTTTGCCTAAATTTTCTCAATTCTATTTTCACTATAAATAGCAATGTGAGTGTTTGTTGTAATTGTGAGAATCCATCTGAAAAACACATTTGATCAAGGTTTAAGAGAAATTTTGGATCGAAGACTTATTCAACATAAGTTCTTCATCTTCTATCAAATCACTTCAAATTTGAGATTGAGTATGGGATCAATCGAAGGTTCGTAGTTGATTCAGTGGATAACGTTCGGTGCAATTCGCGGTGAATCATATTTGCGATCGAGTTGAGTTGTGTTGGAGGTTTGGATTTTCATCAAGGGTTTCAAGATTGTGCGATATCTTGAAGGTTCAACATCGAGGAAGCGAAGGAATCAGCTGGACGTTCTATGCGAAGGTTTTCGGTACGAAGACGGCGCAAGATTGGGACGTTGGAATCAGAGGTTGAAGCTTCTAGAGTTGTTGAGATTACTTGGCTCAATTTGCATTAGAATGAATAGGGTTATTCGAGTCTTTGTAAATTGTGCACTATCAAAGCGTTTTTTAATAATTTGCTGAAATCGTTCTTTTGACGATTAGGGGGGAGACGTACCTGGCCCGAAGCGAGGAAGACGTGAAAGCCAAGGGAACTCCCTAATCATCTGGTTGTGTCTTTCTATCCCTACACTTTTACTTTTCGTATTGTTGATTAATTGGTTCAATTGAATTCGTGATCGTAAGTGTTCACCGTTATTCAATTGAATTGAAACTTGCATTTTTTATTGTGTTTCGTGATAGTTGAAACTTGTTGATTTT
This sequence comes from Trifolium dubium, assembly GCA_951804385.1. NCBI lineage: Eukaryota > Viridiplantae > Streptophyta > Magnoliopsida > Fabales > Fabaceae > Trifolium > Trifolium dubium. The sequence continues at coordinate 27,425,141 of OX638065.1, forward strand.
GTTTGTGTTAGAAATTTGTTTACAAAACATAAACCTAAATTCAATTTGTCGCTAATTGTTCTAAGGCTTATACTACATTTCCTTTGATCGAAAGGTGCAAAGTAGACTATCGATCCGGTAGCCTTCCGCGTACTCAAAATATTTTTAAAAACCTCGTTGTATAGAAAGAGTCACTTATTCACCCCCCCTCTAAGTGATCGCCATATAGTCTAACAAGTGGCATCAAGAGCCCGATTTGATTTTAAACGATTAAATCGAGTAATTTGTGCCTATTATTAGAAGACATGGCGTTTGCACCCAAAGGGGCGTACAATAGGGCTCCTATATTCAATGGAGACCATTTCGATTATTGGAAAAGTAGTATACGCATTCACACCAATTCTTTTGATGGTGATGTGTGGGATGCCATTGAAAACGGTCGCTTTGTTCCAACCACGACCGATGACAATGGTGTCGTCACTAATACGCCTATGGCACAATGGACGGTTGACGACAAAAAAGAAGGTCAATTACGATGCGAAAGCACAAAACATTTTAATCTCATCCTTAGGGATTGAGCAATTCTATCATGTTTCGCATTGTACTACGGCTAAGGATATGTGGGACACATTGGTCACCCACTTTGAGGGTACCAATGAAGTCAAGAATTTTAATATAAACACATTGAACCAAGAGTTTGAATTGTTTCATATGATTGATGGTGAAACCATTGAAAGTATGCAACAACGATTTGTGAAAATTATCAACAAGTTACAAGGTCTCGGTAGACCAATCACAAATCAAGATGCTACTAATAAAATTTTGAGGTGTTGGCAACCAAAGGTCACCGCGATACAAGAAGCGAATGATCTTACTCAACTAAGCCTCACCGTTTTATTTGGCAAGCTTAAGGAACATGAGCACGTGCTAAGTGTGCTAGAAAAGAAAGAGAAAAGCGGGAAAAAGGATAAACATGATGATAAAGAAAAAGAGAAGGAGAAGAAGTCCATTGCTCTAAAGACTTCAAGTTCCAAGTCCAAAGGTAAAGAGCAAGTGCAAAGTAGCTCAAGCAAAGAGGATTCCGATGATGAGGAAATGGGGCTCTTCGTTCGACGCTATAACCGTTATGTGAGAAAGAATGGGATAAGGCATTCCGATGACAACTTGAAGAAGTATCGGAAAGATAGTGGTTACCGGAAGAATGAAGGTTCTAGGAACTCCAAAAAGGGAATATGCTATGAGTGCGGCCAAGTTGGTCACTTCAAGCCGGATTGTCCCAAGCTCAAGAGGAAAGCAAAAGAGTCTCCATCATTCAAGGGAAAGAGCAAAGGCAAAGGAAATAAAGCCTATGTTGCATGGGAGAGTGGTAGCTATTCATCTCACTCTTCATCAAGCTCTAGCTCAAGTGATGAAAACGAGACGGCCAATGTATGCTTCACTACTCGACATCACAAAAAGAAAGACAAAGCTCCTAAAAAGGTAAACCAAAATCCCTCTAGCTCATATACTTTATTAGAATACCATGATTTGCAAAGTGCATTTGAAGATCTATGTAGTGAAACTAGGAAAGCTTTCAAACGATTAAAAGAAATCATAAAAGTTAACAAAGCTCTTGAAAAGAAAGTTTCCGAAACCGAAGAAGAGTTGAAAGCTTTCAAAACATCACTATTAGAAAGATCAAGTGCAAATCATGAGGATAATGATATAGTTGGTTGTGATGGATGCATCACTTTGTCAAAAAATATAAAAGTTCTCAAAGACAAAGTGGAAAATCCACCAAAACCAAGAGTATACCATGAAGTTCATCCAAAACATTTTGAAAGTCAAAAGAAGGGTAACTCACATATAATTTGTCACTATTGTTGTAGTGAAGGTCATACCATTGCAAAATGTAAAGCTAGAAAAATGTTGGTACCAAAAGGCATATTGCAATGGATGCCAAAACTCAACATAACCTATTTACCTCACCATTTAGGACCCAATGAGAATTGGGTACCTCCCTCTTATGTTTAATTGTTGTAGGAAGTGTGCCTTGGAAATCTAGAAAGGAGATGGTTTCTAGATAGCGGATGTTCAAGGCACATGACGGGTGATGCCTCGCTATTCATTGAGTTTAAAGCAAAGGAGAAAGGTTAAGTCACCTATGGAGACAACAACAAGGGTACTATACTTGGTGTAGGTACAATCATTAACCCATCTACTATAACCATATCCAATGTTGTACTTGTGGATAACCTTAAACACAACTTGTTAAGTGTCGCCAAACTATGTGACAAAGGGTTTAAAATAAATTTCAAACCTACCTTTTGTACCATATAAAGTGACAAAGACAAGAATGTGGTTCTTAAGGCTATTAGGCATGGAAATGTATATATGCTAGACTTAGATGATAATAGCCTAGGTGATGCTAAATGCTTCTTTCAAATTTAAAAAGTTTATTTCAACTACAAAGCCTTTAGAGTTGATCCATATGGACCTTTTTGGACCATCAAGGACCAAAAGTCTTGGTGGTAATTACTATGGACTTGTGATTGTATACGACTACTCAAGATTTTGTTGGACTCTCTTCTTATCTAGTAAGAGTGACACATTTTCCTCTTTTAAACGATTTGCCAAAATGACTCAAAATAAATTTGGCCTTAAGATCATTTCTATTCGGAGTGATCATGGAGGCGAATTTGAAAATTATAAGTTTGAAAAGTTTTGCAATAAACATGGCATTGAACACAATTTTTCGGCTCCACGTACACCACAACAAAATGGGGTAGTGGAGAGGAAAAATCGTATTCTAGAAGAGTTAGCTAGGACTATGTTAAGTGAATCGTCACTCCCTAAGTATTTTTGGGCGGATGCGATAAGCACCGCGAGTTATGTTCCAAATAGGGCGATTATTCGACCTATCTTGAACAAAACTCCCTATGAGATACTTAAGGGGCGGAAACCTAACCTTAGTCATTTGCGCTCTTTTGGATGTAAATCCTTTATTTTAAATAATGGTAAAGAGAACCTTGGCAAATTTGACCCAAATTCGGATGAAGGTGTTTTCTTAGGCTATTCTCTATCTAGTAAGGCAAATAGGGTGTACAACAAAAGATTACAAATTATCGAGGAATCGGTTCATGTAAATTTTGATGAGACTTTTCCGGAGGAACATGGGAAAGGTAGTGTTATTGGTGCAGGTATTGATACTACGGATATTCTAAAGGAGAAAGAAGTTGAAGGAATTGATCAACCTTTGACGGACACTCCGGGAGATAAAGACGATGAGTCAACACCTTCCCGTAACGATAAAGATGATGGAAGTTCTTCCTCAAAGAATCATCACAAGCATAGAGGAGCCGGTCTTACAAAGGAATGACGGACTCTAAAGAACCATCCCATTGATAAAATCTTGGGTGATATCTCCAAGGGCATTTCGACACGCTCTCAGATAAGTAATTTTTGTTGTCACTTCGCTTTTGTTTCACAAGTTGAACCGAAAAACTCAAAAACCGCACTACTTGATGAACATTGGATTCTTGCTATGCAAGAAGAATTAAATCAATTTAAAGAAACGATGTTTGGGATCTAGTCCCACCTTCACCAAATCATCAAGTAATAGGTACACGTTGGGTTTTTCGGAACAAACTCGATGAAAACGGAGTTATCATTAGGAACAAAGCACGGTTAGTAGCCCAAGGCTATAACCAAGAGGAGGGCATAGATTATGAGGAGACTTATGCTCCGGTTGCCCGCCTTTAGGCCATTAGAATTTTGTTAGCTTATGCATGCAATATGAATTTCAAGTTATATCAAATGGACGTTAAGAGTGCTTTCTTGAACGGATACATTAATGAGGAGGTATATGTCAAACAACCTCCCGGTTTTGAAAATGATGAACATCCAGATTATGTTTACAAACTTAAGAGGGCTTTATATGGTCTTAAACTAGCCCCTAGGGCTTGGTATGATAGACTTAGTAAGTTCTTAATTAAAAACGGATATTCAAGGGGAAAGGTTGACACTACTCTCTTCATTAAACGTAAAGTAAAGGATGTCTTATTAGTTCAAATATATGTTGATGATATCATTTTTGGTTCCACTTATCCATCTCCTGTCAAGAGCTTTTCTAGTTTAATGCAAGGTGAATTTAAGATGAGCATGATGGGTGAGCTAACCTACTTCTTGGGATTACAAATCAAGCAACTAGAGGAAGGAACATTTATATATTAAACCAAGTATTGTCTTGAGTTGCTTAAGAAGTTTGGCATGGTAGAATCAAAAGATGTAGAAACTCCTATGGCATCAACATGTGCTCTAAGCAAGGATGAAGAAGGTAAAGATGTAGAAATCACAAAGTATAGAGGTATGATCGGATCCCTTTTATATTTAACCGCATCAAGACCGGATATAATGTTTAGTGTTTGCATGTGTGCACGTTACCAATCGTCCCCTAAAGAATCACACCTAAAAGCCGTGAAAAGGATTTTGAAATACTTAAAAGGAACTTCTAATTTTGGCTTATGGTATTCCAAAGGGAACGGTTGTTCTTTGATAGGATATTCCGATTCCGACTTTGCCGGTTGCAAGTTGGATCGGAAGAGTACTAGTGGCACTTGTCATCTTTTTTGTAATAGTCTCGTAAGTTGGCATAGCAAGAAACAAGTATCAGTTGCTTTGTCAACCGCCGAGGCGGAGTACGTTGCGGCCGGAAGTTGTTGCTCCCAAATACTTTGGCTAAAGCAACAACTTCTAGACTATGATTTAAAATTGCAACGAATTCCTATCTTTTGCGACAATACAAGTGCCATAAACCTCTCAAAGAACCCCGTGTTGCATTCAAGGACTAAACATATCGAGATTAGGCATCATTTTCTACGTGACCATGTAGAAAAAGGTGATGTAATTTTTGAACATGTGGAATCCAAAAATCAACTTGCGGATATTTTCACTAAACCTCTTGCTACGGATCCTTTTGTTTATATTCGAGGAGAATTGGGTATCCTTGATGTATCTAACCTTGAAAAAATGAATTCTATATATGCACTTTATATATTCTTTATGCCTCGTGGCAACTCGAAGCATCATTCAAGGAAAGTGCATAAAAGGTTACGGTGAAAGATTCAATTGTATCATCTCTATTCGTTATCTCTCCTCATCTTTACATTTGCTTAGCAATCATCAACTTGACATAATCATTATGCTTTATTACATTCATACTTTGCTCATTTCCAAAAACTTCGCTTTAAGATAGTAATAATTCTTGAAGTCCATATGTGTAAAATGGCTATGTGTGAATTGATAACTACATGATATGTCTATTACTTGAATATATTGCCTATCTATCCGTGTCTTTCATTTCTCTATGATCTCGGTATGTATATGGTATGGTTACATGAAATTGTCATGCATAATAATAGGTTGCATGTTTTGTTTATTTCGTCCTATATTGTGATATGTTAATTCTTTATAATGACGATGTTGTTACAATATTCATGCTTTGGTTTTGGTTTGTTGTTCTACATTCCATATTTGTCATGATATTTGGTTTGTCGCCATTTGGATTATACTTGCATATCTTGTACGTATTTATATTGATTAGGATATTCATCATAAAGTGCATTTCGATAAATGTAAGTGCATGATATGACCATGTTAAAAACATTTTAATACTTAATACTTCTAACAAGTTCTCTTCTTCTTTTTGATATTGTCAAAGGGGGAGAGATTTGGATTGCACAAGCTAAGGAAAGAACTCTTGATTATCAACATATCAAACGCATTATGGCATCAACTCAGGGGGAGCGTGCTTTTGGTTAGCCTTGATGTTTGCGTCTGTATACATATTGCTATTTTTATTGCATATTAGGTATAGGCTTAGTTTAGCTTATCCAAAGTTTTGACAATTATCAAAAAGGGGGAGAATGTAAGTGCACCAGTTCACTCCCATGTTTTAATAATTGTCAAAACCCATGAAAATAGTGTAGAACATATTTTGGCAACATTAGAAACAACTTGACGGCGAAAAACTATTTTTAATCTTTGAAAAATTGATTTTAAGGTTCTTTGTATCGATACATATATACGTGTATCGATACAAATGTCCTGAAACTACTTCAGACTGATTTTGAGCATTTTGTATCGATACACACTTCATTTGTATCGATACAAAAACTAGTGTTCAAGGGCAGAGAATCACTTGTGTATCGAATCATGCTTGCATGTATCGATACACACCTAACTCTCTCAAAACACCAGAGAAAGCATTGTGTATCGAATCATGCTTGCATGCTTCAATACATATCAGTCAGGTTTTCAAGAAACTGACATATGTATCGATACATACTCGTGTTTGTATCGATACATAGGTCAAATATTTCAAATTTGAACGCTGGTCAAGGTGTTTGTATCGATACATACCATCATATGTATCGATACATGTCTGTTCTGTTTTGCCTAAATTTGCTCAATTCTATTTTCACTATAAATAGCAATGTGAGTGTTTGTTGTAATTGTGAGAGTCCATCTGAAAAACACATTTGCTCAAGGTTTAAGAGAAATTTTGGATCAAAGACTTATTCAACACAAGTTCTTCATCTTCTATCAAATCACTTCAAATTTGAGATTGAGTATGGGATCAATCGAAGGTTCGTAGTTGATTCGGTGGATAACGTTCGGTGCAATTCGCGGTGAATCAGAATTGCGATCGAGTTGAGTTGTGTTCGAGGTTTGGATTATCATCAAGGGTTTCAAGATTGTGCGATATCTTGAAGGTTCAACATCGAGGAAGCGAAGGAATCAGCTGGACGTTCGGTGCGAAGGTTTTCGGTACGAAGACGGCGCAAGATTGGGACGTTGGAATCAGAGGTTGAAGCTTCTAGAGTTGTTGAGATTACTTGGCTCAATTTGCATTAGATTGAATAGGGTTATTCGAGTCTTTGTAAATTGTGCACTATCAAAGCGTTTTTTAATAAATTGCTCAAATCGTTCTTTTGACGATTTGGGGGGAGACGTACCTGGCCCGAAGCGAGGACGACGTGAAAGCCAAGGGAACTCCCTAATCATCTAGTTGTGTCTTTCTATCCCTACACTTTTACTTTTCGTATTGTTGATTAATTGGTTCAATTGAATTCGTGATCGTAAGTGTTCATTGTTATTCAATTGAATTGAAACTTGCATTTGTGCTTGTGTTTCGTGATAGTTGAAACTTGTTGATTTTGTTTGTGTTAGAAATTTGATTACAAAACATAAACCTAAATTCAATTTGTCGCTAATTGTTCTAAGGCTTATACTACATTTCCTTTGATCGAAGGGTGCAAAGTAGACTATCGATCCAGTAGCCTTCCGCGTACTCGAAATATTTTTAAAAACCTCGTTGTATAGAAAGAGTCACTTATTCACCCCCCTCTAAGTGATCGCCGTATAGTCTAACAAACAATTTAATTAAAACAATTCATAAATTTTCGAACAAATTTTATTCCAAATAAATTATTCGCTCCATAGCTCGGAAAAATATAAGGAGATCAAATTTTCATTTAAGTCGATATATAAAGTCTCTGTTCAAATTTTGACAGAAATCAGAAATACTAAAATTTTCAATCAGCGGATATATATTAGCCGTTTTCTCAAAAATCTATAGTAAATTATTTTCGAAATTCTGACAAGACAAAAATATTTCTAAACTCATTTAAAACTTATAAAATCATTGTGCTAATTTTTTTCGAATGTTAGAATATCACACAAGCTCAATCTCAGCTGTAGTACCCGGCGCAAAAAAATATACAGATATGCAATGATGAAATGCAATGCACAAATGTAAACAATGAAGCCGCCACCATATTTTGTTTATCCCGTGAGGGGAAAGGAAAATAATGATAAAACCTTGAAAAGATCGGGTTCGGGAGTTGGTTTCATGAGGGGAAGACGTTAACACCCCCTCATATCCGTTGTACTCAACGGGAACCATTTGAGGAATTTTGGTTTATATAAACAGAGATAACCGTATAAAAAGAAGTAAATTACCGCACATTGAACTGAAAAGGGAAAAAAGAGTTTTTTATTATTTGGCTTGTTGAGAGAGGCTCTCGCTCCTACGTATCCCCCAAGTACAATGAGGAAGTCAAAACTCACGTAGTTCTTCCTGAAAAAGGTTTTGTGTGTTGGTTGTTTTTAGTGAACAATGCTTAGGTCGCATTCCACTGATACAACAGTATGCTTGTATGCTCGCTTCGGACGCTTAAGCGTGTGTCTGTAGCAGGGGAATGGATAAAGCGTCATCCGTTTAAGAAAACAAGTTAAAAGAGATTTGAAAGTTGAAAAAAGTTAACTGCACAAGGGCAGGAAAAACAGTTGTGTGGGTTGAGTGTCTTTTAAGATTTTTTGGATACTGTTTAGTGAATGTGGATAACCTCATTGCCACAAGTCATCTGTCAAGGACGAGGTTATCCTAGCAAAGGCAAGTCATCCGTCAAGCTCCGCCGTTTCATTCAGTTTATTATCGAATTAATTAAAAAGTGAGAATAGCCGAAAACGAGTCATCCGTCAAGCTCCTTCTATCTCAATTTTATTTAATAAGTATTTTAGGTTCTAGAATAAAAATAAGCTCAAAGCCGCAAGTCATCCGTCAAGTACTAGCTTATTCTTATTCTACTTCTTGAGAAAATATATGTTACCACAGATTCCAGTTCAGATAAACAAAAGAAAAAGAAAGAGATAGAAGATGATAGAGATGCAGATGAATGCACATGAATGACAGATAATGAAGATGTTTAACAGTTATAATGATGCTAAATTAAATCATTGAAGCAAATATTAATTCAACAAGTATCAGTCAAACAATTAATTGAACACGGTTAGTTAAAATAAAATAAGACGAAAGCGAGTCATCCGTCAGGCTCCTTCTTATTCTTTTTTAACTAACGTGTTTTATTCACTTTTTAAAAGTTCGGAATAATGATAAATTAAACCGCAAGTCATCCGTCAAGGGCTTATTTATCATTATTCATTTTTTACTAACAATTTTCTTCACCTTTTAAAAACTCTGGAATAACGATAAATTAAACCGCAAGTCATCCGTCAAGGGCTTATTTTATCATTATTCATTTTATTTGTAAAAACTTTCAAGTTTAACTATCAAAAAAAAAAAATTAAAATAAACAGCAAGGGTGTTGCAGTAAAAGGTGGTACAAACAGAAAATAAAAAACAAACAAAAATAAATAAATTGGGCCCAGAACAGGGTCTGGCCCATTTCTCTTCAATCTACCGGACCGGGTCGGGTGACCCATGGGTCAAACCCGCCCGGTCACAAAGCCAACAGGCCAAACAAAAAAAACGGAGGGGGGTGCGGTAAGAAAACGGGGGGCGCGCGTGAGTAAGCCTTTGGCCACTCACGCAGCGACACGTGGCAAAGCCACTCCCCCGTTCTTCTTCCTCACGCGAAAAACGCAGAGGTGGCCGGAAATTGGACCTCTCACCGGCGCCACCACAGAATAACCTTCCAGTCACGAAAACGAAAAAGTAAGTATACCTTATTGATCGGTTTTTCGTGTAGATTATAAATCTATGATTAGTTTTTACAAAATAAGCAACAATAAGCCTGATTATGTGATTCAAAAATTCGTATTCAAACTTCAAATACCTAAGACACAGCAAGAACGGAGAAAACGGCGACGGTAAAGCGTTCAGACACAATATAAAAGTATAAAACAACCGTCATCTACCTTTTTTGAGCTTGAAATGGCCGGAAATGGAGAGTTGAATGTTGGCCGGAGCTTCAAGCTCGCGATTCACTGTTTTCTGGTTGTCTTTTGGCAAAACAGAGGCCGGATTTGGATTCAGAAGCGTCTAAAGCTTTAGAAATGAGTATTTGATTGTTGATTTTGGATGATTTTTGGGTCGCCGGAATTTAGAATTCTGGTGGTGGTTTTGGGATTCCGGCGGTGGCGCCGGAAAAGTGTTGGTGGAAGAGAGAGGAGAGTGTTTTCTGATTTTTTAGGGATTTGTGATCAATGATTGAGTGATGTGAAGTTTGTATTTATAGGGGAAAATTAGGGTAAATGGCATTTTTGTGATTTGGTGTAATTTTGAGATTAAGGGATAATTAAATGAGAAAATGGTAAATGAAGATGAAGATGATGTATAGATGATGAGGTCTCGCAATGTGATTGGTCAAAAAAAAACAAAGAATTTTTATAAAATGATAAAAGAATGTAAAAAATCAATAAGAAAAATGAATAAAAATGTAAAAAAAATATAAAAATGAAATATAATCTTAAACAAAGAGATAAAAACTATTTTTGATTAATTTTGCTATTTTTCGTATAAAAAGATAAATTGCGACAATTAAAAGAAATAAAGAAAAATGAATAAATTGTAAGCACATAATTACTATTTTTGATATTTCTCATAAAAATAAGAAATAATTTTTAAATAAAATATTTATTTTAAAAAGTGCAAAATTAGGGTATTACAGCTGCCCCTATTTAATTGCCTTATACTCGGATGCATAAATGACTTGTGTCTTTACGTGTTCGAAGTAAAAGATAATTAAATACAAATGCCCTAATTTTGTGGTGTGAATGTGATGTAATGGTAATGAATGCATATGGAAGATGAAGGTGGAAACATACCTGGAATAACTAGTAACTGAATACCTGAGAATGAAATGATCATTACCCGCCCTATGGGTGTGTTGATCTTTGACTGTCAGTGGAGACTGAACCTTTCTTGATTTGCAGTGAAGACTGAATTTTTCTTTCTTACTTTCAATGAGGACTGAACTTCTGAGACAGATAGTGAAGACTAAACGTCCATTGACTTTCAGTGAAGACTGTATTAAGATTATAGTGAAGACTGTAACTTTCATGACCATCAGTGAAGACTGAACTAAGACAACAGTGAAGACTGTAACCTCCATAACCATCAGTGAAGACTGAACTAAGATAACAGTGAAGATTGTGCTCTGCCTAACATTCAGTGAAGACCGAATTGAGATAACCGTGAAGATTGTAACTTCTATGATGTTTAGTGAAGACTGAATTAAGGTAACAGTAAAGACTGTAACCTCCTTGATTGTCAGTGAAGACTGAATTTCTGGGACGAATAGTGAAGACTGGATTTCGTTAACTGCCAGTGAAGACTGAATTTCATTAACTGCCAGTGAAGACTGGATTTCGTTAACTAACAGTGAAGACTGGATTTTCTTGGACCTTCGGCGAAGACTGAACTCTTTTCTGTTTTTTCAGCGAAGATTGATTTGAAACAACAATGAAGACTGAGCTCTTTTCTGATATTCAGTGAGGACTCAAATTTTTTGGATTCCTAGCGAAGACCGAACTTAGATAACAGTGAAGACTGTACTTTGGTTTTCAGCAAAGGCTGGACTTTCTTTGATTTTCAGAGAAGATTGAATTCTTTTCTGCTTTTCAGCGAAGGCTGATTTGAGATAACAGTGAAGACTGTACTTTTTCTGGTGTTCAATGAAGATAGAACTTTCTGATTCTCAATGATGATTGAACTATCTTGATTTTCAGTGAAGACTGAACATTATTCTAGTGTTTAACGAAGATTGAACTGATATGACAGCGAAGACTGAGCTTTTTTCTGACATTCAGTGAGGACTGAACTTTTTCTGATATTAAATGAAGGCTGAACCTTGGTTTTCAGCAATGACTGAACTGTCTTGATTTTCAGTGAAGACTGATCTTTGTATCTGAGTATTTTGCTTGAGTTTGAGGTATCTTTGAAGAAAGAAACTCACTAAGAGAAAGAGTCGAATATTCCGCCATTACTATGGCAAAACTTTGTATGACAACTACTTGACAACTGTGTTGCCGAGAAACATGGTTCATTAATCAACTTTTTTGGAGATGTTGTATGCTGACTTCATTGGGGATATGGTTCTGAAACCAACTTGAAGAAGTAAGGTGTACTAACTTTACTGAGGATACAGTATGCTGACGGGCTTATTGGGGTAACGACTTATTGATCCATTCACTGGGGATGATGTGCATAAGCCAACTTTACCGGGTGAAATGGTTTAACAACCAACTTGCTGAAGATGCGGTGTTTCAACCGACTTACTGGAGATGAACAAATATCAACTGCCTCACTGGGGAAAGAAAAGATTCATCAACCTTTCTCATTAAGAATATGATGCACTCACCGATCTGCTTGGAGATGACACTTTGTTGACCAATTCACTGGGGAAAAGATTCATCAACCCTTCTTGTTGAGAAGTTCCGATTCGATAACCGTCTTGTTGGAGAATTAGGTACATGAACCTTTTTCACTGAATGAGAGATCCAAGTTCGCAACCTGTTAAAACAAATATTTTGAACTTGTGTTTCATGAATGCATGATTATGTATATCTAATGCCTAAATGCATAACTAATGCAGATGAAATATCTGATTATATGGAGGAGTTTGTATGCACGTATGCGTGAATGCATGTATGCATGAATGAATGAATTTCTGATTTTCTGTTGAAGAGAGTTTGAATTTCCCGGCACCGAGAATCTGAGTAACTCTGACATTATTGAGTGTGAGGACCCTTGCAAGCTTCTGTTGCGGAACAGGTGTTCAATCAGGTGAAAACTCTTCATCATCCATGGTATTGACAACCACGGTTCTGCCAAATCTCACCACATGTAACCTTTCAGGAAGATATAATCTTGACATAGTATGCCCCAAGCACTCGAATCTCTGACGGATGTGCCCCTGACCAACTGATATTTGAGGTGTAACCGATTCTTGAACCAATTCAACCTTGATAAGCAGTGTATTCAACTTGTTTGCCCCTGATTGGCAGAATCCATAGATAACTTGCCCCTAGCTAGGAGCGTCTCAAATCAGCTTTGTCCTTGATCAGACCATTGTTCAAAGGTCGAATGTTTTGGATATCATGCACATGCAAGTTTTTGGTATTGAATATTTTGAAAGGTAACACATGGTGTGTACAAAAGATAATTACTGATTAATCAAACAGGAGGAGTCAGCGTAACAATAAATTTGCCAAATGCTTTCAAGATGAACCTAGTTTCAATTAGGTCTTTTGAGAGTTATAACATGCAATTAGGATTCATGTAAATCGAGCCGACAAGATATGAATTGTGTTATCAAATTTCCCCATACTTGAACCTCAGCTTGTCCTTAAGCACAGAAATAACTACCGTTTTTTAGTACAGGTATGAAACAAGAAACGACAACTCTAATCATACGTGGTTGCCGGCTAGATAGTGTCGCGCCGCGAAAATCGCCCGAGCGTCTTGGACACTCGGAATGACACAGAGTCGCCACCGAATTTTATCTTGAGGAAAATATCGATAAAACCTTAAAGAATAAGACGGTCGTCGCAACTATTCTTGGGTTCGGGAGTTGGTTATGCAAGGGGAAGGTATTAGCACCCCTCACATCCGTTGTACTCAACGGGAACCTCCTAATTAATTCTAGGGTTTAATATTTCTTAAGGTTTGTTTACATGTTTTTTAATTATTGAATTTATTATTTTATTCATGATATACTTACAAAAAGGGGGAATATTTAAGTTTTTTATTATTATGCTTGACAAGATGATAATCTTGCTCCTACGTATCCTCCGGTGCGATGAGGAAATCAAAGCTACGTAGTTCTGGGTATCCATTGTTTGTTGGTGTTTTTTAGGGAACGATGTTTTAATCGTATTCTAATGGTTAAACGTTGCTTGTATGCTCGCAGGGTGGAGGCTTAAGCTTAGTTTGTATCACGATAGAATTGATTGCAAACATGTTCGTTTATGAAAAGGTTTTTCCATTAATTTTTAATAGTTGGCCCGAAGGCAAAAGAATTAATTTGATATGTGTTGGTATTTTTTAGAGCGGAAGACGATTAATCAATAGAAAAAGCGTTCGCTAGTTCTTTGACTAATCGAGAGAAGGTCGAATGTTCATTCGAGCACCCCTTTTTTTAATCCAATATTTGAATTATGTTTGTTTATGGGATATGAATAATCAGCCGGCAAGATATGCACCTTGACTTTAATTATCCGAGAGATGAACGGATGTATATCCGTGTATCTCTTTTTTTATCCCATAATGGTTATTATTGAATTTGTATTTTTTTATACCATATTTAAATTATGTTTGCTTACGGAATACGAATAATTAGCCGGCAAGATATGCACCTTGACTTTAATTATTCGAGAGATGAACGGATGTATATCCGTGTATCTCATTTTTATTCCATAATGGTTTTTATTAAATTTGTATTTTTTATATCATATTTAAATTAAATAATTAATTTAAGATCAATTTCAATAAATTAAATCAATTAAATAATTAGAATTAGAACCAGGGGTGCAAACATCAAGCAGGGGGTGTGACTAGTGATAGTCATGAGAAAAAGGCCCAAGAGGGAGTATGTAAGCTTCAAATCAGATTTTTCTTTCACTTTATCAAAATTTTCTCTCTCTTCACTCTCAAACTCTCGGTTCTCTCTCCTCTCTATTCTCCATTAACCTTCTTCATGTTCTTCTTATACTCACCCAATTTTTCCCCAAAAAGTAACCTCCTTTAACCCAAAATCAATCTAAAAACTTGTTTTTAATGCTTTCCTCACCAATTAAACCACTTCTAAACACCTATTAGCCTTCAAAAAACACAAATCAAACCCAAAAATTTTTGGATCCGAAAATCCCTAACTCTAAAAATTTCTGTTTCTTTTGTTTCCTTAATTCCGTCTTTTAACACGTTTTATCCATGAATCCCAAATTCTAACATAAACAACCTTTATAAACATAATCAAAAACCCCTAAAAATTTTGGTCCTAACCCTTGGATATGTTTTTTTGTTTTTCGTCTTTCTCCTTCTTAACAGAATTTGTCTTTCCCTTTTATTAATATATGTTTTAAGCGGTTACAACTAAAACCTTAGATTCAAAATTCCAAAATCAAGCAGTACATCGGATTCGAAGCAAACAAACAACTTACATGATTAAAAAGGATTGAAATCACTTACCCGGAGTGCCGTGAATTCCACGCGTGTAAGCAATTTTCTGTTTTTTGCTTCTGATTTTCCGCCGTTTCGATTCGAGTTCGATTCTGTTTCGGTTCTGACCTTGGTTCTGTTTCGCGCAAGGTACCGCTACTGCTTGGAGGTTGAAACGACGTTGATTTTTCTACAGTATGTAGAAGAAATCAACTGGGTTTGTTGGGAGATTGAGCGTGAGAGCTCGGTTTGCTGTGAATGGTTCTGTGAATTTTTTTTTGTGTATTTTTCTTCTGATTTTGTGTATGTATTTATAGTAGTGGGATTGAACTGATTTTGCTATTTTTTGGAATTGATTTGGATAGAAATTTGTTGTAAATCTTTTCCCTTTTTCCCTGAATTTGGTTGTTATCGGATATGAGACTAAAAATTTGTTTCTGATTTGTTATACTCCTCCCTAAGTTTTTGATTTTTAGCTTACTATCTCCTTTGTTTTCCTTTTTTTTTTTCGGTCTCCTCACTTTTATTTTATTTGTTTGTTTTTGTTTATGTGCACCAAAAAAATAATGAAAAAAACCAATGTATATATATATGAAACGTGTAGAAAAAAACAGTGAGAAACAAAAATAATCCAAAAAGTCACATGCGGGGCTTGAACCTATGTCCCTTAACTCATTAAGTCACTTAGTCTTAAGTAATCGCCATTTCAACCAATCCCCTTTTTTTGGAAGAAATTGTAATAACAATTAAATAAAGTGGGTAAAATTTGGGGTATGACAGATAGGAAAACCAAGTAATTGATATCAAAACCAAGGGTACTGTAGTAACACAAAACCACACATTGCAGTCAAAGACTCTCATCATATGAAGACAAATTTGAAGTATTTTATTGTGACTCTAACTTTGGCTCAAATTTTATTCACCTTTTTCATTCAAGCGCGATCACATTAAGCCCGTTATCTTGTACACGCTCATGGTAGAAAAATATGTTAGTGATTATGATCATATATCAAGGGGAGCTGGTAAAAATCAGTTTGGTAAACCCCTTCTTTTCTTCCAAATGCAGTTGTGGGGATCGGATCCTAACCCGCCCTACCAAGTTCAGAACCAGACTCCTCTGAACCAACTGCTAAATGGGTATATTTACTGTGGTTTTTCAACAACTGCTGGGTTAAACAACCGAGTGAGGGTCATCTAACTCAATAAGTGCATTAACAAAAATATGCAAATAATCATTTCTGGATCATTCACTTATGTTCATCGATTTCCTACTTAGTTTGCGCCCAAGATGGTGTCGACTGCTAAGATAAACTACTGAGAGTTACTTAAAAACTTATGTTCAGGTCTTCGTCAAAATCAGTACTCAAATTGATCTTACATACTGTTGTACCCCAATTTTGAACCTCAAATTTATTTTCTTTTTTGTTCATGTTAAAATACCAAAAAATATCATCATTCAATTTAACTTAGTCTTCTTCTTTATCTTGTACCCTTTTATTTTTATTATTTTATTATTATATCATGAAAAATCAAAAAAAGAAAGTGACCGTTTAACTTGGTACTTTGTCCTTCTTTTATTATTTACCTTTTTTATTATTATTACTATTATATTGTTATTACTATTATATTATTACTATTTTTATTATCACAAAAATCTCTTTTTTTCAAAAAAGAGGTAATTATGCTTTTAGCTTCCTTTTTACCTTTTCTGTTCTTTTTCGGTCATATATATATATACATATATCTTATTATTATTATTATTATTATTATTATTATTATTATTATTATTATTAAAAAAACCAGTTTTTTATTATTATTTATTTTTCTCTTCCTTCTTTCTTTTTAATTTTATTTCGGTCACCAAAAAATGAAAAAAAGGAAACAAACAGAAGCAAAAAACCAATGGCAGGAGCAAATTTGAAAAAAATGAAGATTCAATGCAAGTTTGCTTTGAGATTGCCATACATGACAACGACACTTTGTCACTTTCCCCTTTTCAACAGATTCTCCCTAACCACAATCTGATTACAACAAAGCATCTCTGTATTTTTTCTCCTTCAATTCATCAAACCCTAAATCTCAACTACATAACAGAAGCATTTTTCACAACAACAACACAACAGAACGGTAGCAAGAAAATACAATCACAAACATAAAACCTCCAAACCTTCAAAAATCCCAAAACTCTACAAAAAAATAAAAACACAGTACAAACCCGAAATCAAACAGAAATCAAAATATCCTAAAATCACAAACACCAAACCCCTAACCTAACCGAAAAAAAGAGGCATAAATTTCTTCACACACTGTGAAGAAATTTGTTGATTCTCCATTTTCAACCACCTTCACCAATACCTTACCAAACAAAAAAACGGGGGGTTAAAGGGAGAAAAAAACAGAACGAACAGAAGAAGAAGAAGGAGATAAAGATCGGAGCCAAAGAAAGAACGAGAACAGAGAAGGGAAGGAACGCGATTTACCTTCAAGATTCACGGCCGGAGAGGTACCAAACTCATCTTCTCATTCATTTGCATACATATGTAGATCCAAGCTTTGTTTTTTCGTTTTAAACATGATTATGTGTTGTTTTTGTTGCTGTTTGTTATCGGTTTGAACCTTAATCGCATGAATATGTTGAATTTTGGGATCTAGGGTTTTGATTTGGGAATTAGGGTTCGGATCTGAGACCCTCGATCCGGACGATTTGTTGACTGTTTGTTATTTCTGAGTATGAAAACGTGTTTAGAAGGTGGAAACAAGTAGGGTTTGTGTTTTAAGATTTTGATTTTAAACAAGTTTTGGGGAATTTGGGAATTAGGGTTAGGAAGAGAATGAGAAAGAACCAGAGAAAAGAAAGAGAGGAAGAACGGTGAAGAAGAGAGAAAGAAAAAAACTTAACCAAATCAGGAAAAGAAAATCTGATATATTCCCCCTCCTTGCCACGTGTCATAACACGATTGGCCCTTTTTTTTTAATTTAGGTTTTGTGGGTTGGTGACTGGGTCTGGGTTGACCCATGGGTCATACCGACCCGGTCCGGGTTAGAATGGTTTGGGCTGCATTTGTTGATCTTCTTTTATTTTTATGTTATGAGTGTTTTTATTTATATTACACCTCTTTGTTTATTTTATAATTTATTGCAATAAGTGATTATTTGGAACCATAGCTTATTTAAGCTTGTTGAGTCTTTTTTTTTTACACTAATATTTATGGGGTTTTAAATAAAAAAAATATGTATGAGTTTTATTGCTTTTTCTTGAAATATTACTAAGTTTAAATATTAATACAAAAATTTGAAAAAAAACTTACCTATTTTGAAAAATGCATAACTTGAAAAAAAATCTAGTGATAAAACTTCTTTTATTTTCTCTTGACTTCTAGCTTATTTTATTTTAATTGTTTAGAATATGAATATCAAAAAGATGAAAATAAATAAATTAAGATATGACATTAATGTCACTTATTATTTTAGCTTTGCTTGTTAGTTGCTTGATCATATGTTTCGCTTCTTTGAAAAGTGTTAGTTTTTTATATATGCCATGAATGAGAGTGTTAAGTTAACGTATGCTCAATATGTTTGCTTTCCTTGCTTGGTGTTATAATCTCATGAATCTATGACTTTTTTTATTATTTATTTAGCTTTGCTAGTTTGATCATGTAAATATCTTTGTTAAGTTTTTTTTATATACCATGTTTGGGATGACTAATTACAATTTTATGCTTAATATGCTTTCTTCTTCTTTGCTATTTAGATATGATATGTCTTCATGTTTGTTTTTTTTCTTTGCATATGTTAGAGATAGAACCATTTGCATCATGTGCATGCTCATGCATTTTTAATATGATACATTTTACACTACAATTCACATGCTACACTACAACTTCACATAACATGATTCACTTCACATCTTTACATGCATACATGCATTTAGATTAGGACAATGCATCATTTAAAAAATGCACGTTAGAGACAATATCTTACATTTTAGATCATTGAGCTTTAACACTTGCAATAAAAGTTAAGGACCATTTTGGCCTAAATTCATGCATTCATACTTTGGTATTTATTTCTTTTCTTTTCTTGTTTCTTCTTGATTAAACTTGTGTTGCTTCTTGACATAACATGATTAATATATAAGAGCTCTTGAATGATGATTTTTTTTTTATATATATATATATGTTCTTGACTTAAAATATTTATGCCCTTATGCTTGACTATGACACTAAAAATGACAAGTACACATTAATGCTAATCTTATATGTTATATGATTTTCTTCTTTTTTTCTTCTTGATAATGTTATTGCTTGACCTTTCATGAGTGGTTTGTGTGCTTGTGCTTGCTTTTGTTGTGACTAAGTGCAAAATAGTCCTTTCTTTTTACCTCCGTCTCATTTTCACACACATCTCACTCTTATAAAAAATGCTACTTTCTTCTTACCATGTCTTTTAGGTGCATTTCATTCTCATATTTATTTTTCGCACTTGCATTTTATTTTATTTATAGCTTTATGCATCGCAGTTATTTATTTATGTCATTTATTATTATTTGCTCAATTCGATATGGTTGTAAATATTAATTATTCAATTGGGTTGTAATAGCGTAGGACTTTATTTATTGTTTTTACTGCTTTCCTAGCTTACACTACACACACAATGCCATAAATTCATTTCCAAGCGAGAGGACTCGTAGTTAAATTTCAATTGATTACGAGGTCTCTCGCGACAAAATTCCTCTCCAACCCAAACGCGATATTTGAAAAGATAACAAAACAATCGTAGGTCCATTTTAGTCGCAACGTCATTATGTCATTTAACTATATATATTACACTTAACTTCTCTTTATATATAACAAAATTTATACTTTCTCACAACTTTTTCTTTCTCTTAACAACATTTTCTTTACAATACAATAATTATATTTCTTTCAAGAAAACCTTTTTTTTTACAAGCAAAAAATATATTTACCTTTCTTTCCTTTTATTCACCTTAAGGAAAATCCTTTTAACCTTTTTTTTTACCTTTTACTTACACTTAACTTTTTTATAACAAAACTTACACTTTCTTACTATTTCCTTTCCTTTAAACACTTCCTCTACAATACAATAATTACTTTACTCTCAAAAAATTCTTGTTACAAAAGAAAAAATATATTTACATTTCTTTTCTTTTATTTACTTTTTTAAGAAAATTCTTTTAACTTTTGTTTTACTATCTTTTCACTTTTAAGAGACTTCTATCATTCTTTGTCTCAAATTTTGACGATCCTTATAAACATTACAAGAATTCAATCATTCTCCTATCAAAGGGGGAATGGTTTAGTGTGTTTATATTGATCTTTAAAAGGTGAGGCTTAAAATGACATTAATCTCTTTCTTTTTCTTCTATACAATTTCTCCCTCCATTCTTAAAGCATGTATCAAAAAGCACAAAAAACATATAAGAGGTTACCATGGAGTACCATGGGCGCTTGAGGTGCTAATACCTTCCTTGAGAGCAACTAACCCCCGTACCTTAGAATCTCTTCTTTTTAGGTTTTCGATTCTTTCCCCTTCTATATGGAAATGAAAGATCAAACTGTAGTGGGGTATGTCCCAAAATCCCCGCAACACATACTTCAAAGAGTCTAAGATGTTAAGACAGTACCAATTTTATTGAATCATTACTGAACCTTCATAACGTGGCCTAAGGTGCGAAACAACCTATATACTCTTAAAGTGTCATGTCAAGTATCAAACCAAAATTGCTTGTTATTTCTTTCTTAAAAAGATATATCTCAAGAAACTAGGAGAATCAGATAACAACAAAGCATATGCAAGAATGGCTCAATTCAATAATATTTTTTTATGAAATAATGAAAGAAAGTGAAATGATGCCTTACATCATCAACTAGGTTTTTCACCATTGAAAGCATAAATCAGCAAAGACCAGTTATTTGTTTTCATCATCCTCGCTCCAAGTTTGTAAGTAATAAAATAAAATAAAAGGTGAACACAAATGGATTGATTCAAAAGCATGCATGTTTATTATATTAAAAATACTTGACGAAATACATAATCTTAAAAGCAAACAAATGCTTGACAAGAAAGAAATAAAAAGCCTAGCGATCATAGGGAAGAGCTTCCTAGTTTGCAAAATTGTGTTTGAAGAACACAGGTGCACCCTAGCTTGACTATTTCTATTATTCTCTTCATCCTTTAGCATGGCAATATAATTCTCACAAGAAACCAATATCGGAGAAACCTGCTGAATGCCCCACTTACTGTTCATTTTTCATAACCGGCTTGCCTTCCTCAAAGGACAACAATTTCTCATCAAGAAGTTCTTGCACCTTGTACTTAAAGGCTTTGCAATTGTCAGTAGAATGACCTTCAGTTCCTGCATGATACTCACATTTTGCCTGAGCATCATACCAAGCTGGAAATGGTGCAGTTTTGGGTTTCATAGTCCCAGCAGTTTCCATTCCACTGCGTACCAGATAAGGAAGAAGTTGACTGTATGACATAGGAATTGGATCAAAGACCTTTTTGGGCTGTTGTTGAGCCGGTCGTTCCTTTTGAGTTTGTTGCGGCACATGATTCATTTGCATTTGATATGGATATCCAGGGAATTGTTGATGTTGGGCAGCAGCCAAGTACGGATATGGGAAGTAAGGAAACTGCATAGGCATCAGTGGTGGAGCTTTGTCATTCTCAAAAGTGACAACACTAGTCTCTTCCTCTTCTTTTCCTTTGAAACTATTAGCCGGCTTCTTTGTATTGTTCTTAGAACTAAAAACAGATGGAATCCTACCACTCTTGATCCCCATCTCAATTATTTCACCCACTTGGACTAAATCAGCAAAGTTAGAGGAAGTACTACCAATCATTCTTTTAAAGTATGCCCCTTGCAGAGTGTTGATGAACATGTCCACAAGTTCAGCCTCTAAGAGTGGTGGACGTACTTGGGAAGCCAAAGCCCTCCATCTTTGAGCATAGACCTTAAAAGACTCACCCTCCTTCATAGTGGTATTTTGGAGCTGAGTGCGGCTTGGAGCCATATCCATATTATACTAGTACTGTTTGACAAAAGCATTAGCCAAATCCATCCACGAATGGATGTTACCTTTTTCAAGTTGCATGTACCAGTTGAGAGGCACATCAGCCAGACTGTCTTGGAAACAGTGTATCATCAATTTGTCATCATGAGAATAAGAAGCCATTTTCCTTATATACATGACCAAATGTTTCTTCGGACAACTCAAACCTTTATACTTTTTAAAGTCAGGCATCTTGAACTTTGGTGGGAGCACCACATCAGAAACTAAGTACATCTTTGAGAAATCCAACGGATCATTACCTGTTTCCACCAGATTCAGTCTCTCCTCTAGCGCCTGATACTTCTGTTCTAACAGAGGAGTAGAATCAACCTTTGGTTCATTAACCGGGGGCACAAGTCCTTGATAAGCAAAACTGGGCTTGTGAGGCTCGGGACCCTCGTAAGCATCTCTGGGATCATCAAATGCTTCTTGATTCAGGTCAACCACTTGTTGAACAGCATTAACCCTAGCAAGAACTTCCATAAGTAGAGTAGAGGTCGCAGGCACATACCCTTGTGGAACATAACCTTTAGGCAGACCAAAAGTAGGCCAATCATAACCAGTAGAGACATTTCCTTGAGTGACCATAATTGCAGGCGCGGGAGCCTCAACCGTCCTTGGTTGCACGTTCATATTAGCCAACATCTCAATGACTTGATCTAGCTTTCCACCCAACTGGGTTACCTTTCCACCCATCTGGTTTACTTCAGTCTGTAGAGGATCATGCTTTTCTTGCCAGTTATCCATGATATGATGAGCAACTCTTCTTGTCCAGTAGCGGTGCCGGGAAGGTAGCTGTTGGAATGAATGAATGAGAATGAGATTTTTTTTTTTTAAAAACGACGAAAATGCATGATTTTTTTTATGATTGAAAATGCATGATTTTTTTTCAAAGACTTTTTCCATATTTTTTTTGTAGATCTATAAAAGATGAATATGCATGATTATTTTCATGGATGCATGGATGTATGGAAGCAATGAATGTATGGATGCATTGTCATATCTGTCACCATTTCACATTATTCAGAGAACTCGGTCACAGAATAGCATATTCTTTCATAATCACGACAAATTGGTATTTTCAAAGTGGATTCTCTGAGGCCAAAAGTTCAAAGTTACCTGTAATCCACCCTCTCACATGTTGTTCTAGGTTGACACGGTTACCCAAAATCCTTGATTACTTTTTCCCAAAAAGCAACCTCATCTGGGCGAGATTATAACGCCAACTGGATGAGTCAACATCATAACCTCGACACATGTTCTAAACAGCGGGTCCTAAAAACATTTCGGACACCTAATAAGGCCACCAGAGTCCTGGACCCCTCAAGGAAACATGAAGCCCACAAGGCATCCGCCAAGGAGTCCAATTATTCCAAGAGAATCTATTCTGGTCGAGACCGTTATATCCAAGCCCACAGACATCCGTTAGGGAGCCCAATATAACAATCCTTCATCTAATCCTGAGTATCCCTCTAGCTCGGGTACGGAGCATAGTCACACTGTATCCAAGAAGCAAGCCATGAAGGTAAAAAGAAAAAAAAAAGGAGTAGAAGAGAAGACAAAGCCAGCAAATCCAGACAGTTCAATATTTTGCAGTAAAGTAAAAGATAGGACAGATACGGCTAACTTGGCATAAGCAAACCAAAAGCCCCAAATTAGGCTTAACTCACTAATCATAGTTTCCCCAGTGAAGTCGCCAGCTGTAGTACCCGGCGTAGAAAAATATACAGATATGCAATGATGAAATGCAATGCACAAATGTAAACAATGAAGCCGCCACCATATTTTGTTTATCCCGTGAGGGAAAAGGAAAATAATGATAAAACCTTGAAAAGATCAGGTTCGGGAGTTGGTTACATGAGGGGAAGACGTTAACACCCCCTCATATCCGTTGTACTCAATGGGAACCATTTGAGGAATTTTGGTTTGCATAAACAGAGATAACCGTATAAAAAGAAGTAAATTACCGCACATTGAACTGAAAAAGGAAAAAAGAGTTTTTTATTATTTGGCTTGACGAGAGAGGCTCTCGCTCCTACGTATCCCCCAAGTACAATGAGGAAGTCAAAGCTCACGTAGTTCTTCCTGAAAAAGGTTTTGTGTGTTGGTTGTTTTTAGTGAACGATGCTTAGGTCGCATTCCACTGATACAACAGTATGCTTGTATGCTCGCTTCAGAGGCTTAAGCGTTTGTC
This sequence comes from Trifolium dubium, assembly GCA_951804385.1. Taxonomy (NCBI): domain Eukaryota; kingdom Viridiplantae; phylum Streptophyta; class Magnoliopsida; order Fabales; family Fabaceae; genus Trifolium; species Trifolium dubium. The sequence goes on from OX638065.1 coordinate 27,449,331, forward strand.
TGTAGCAGGGGAATGGATAAAGCGTCATCCGTTTAAGAAAACAAGTTAAAAGAGATTTGAAAGTTGAAAAAAGATAACTGCACAAGGGCAGGAAAAACAGTTGTGTGGGTTGAGTGTCTTTTAAGATTTTTTGGATACTGTTTAGTGAATGTGGATAACCTCATTGCCACAAGTCATCTGTCAAGGACGAGGTTATCCTAGCAAAGGCAAGTCATCCGTCAAGCTCCGCCGTTTCATTCAGTTTATTATCGAATTAATTAAAAAGTGAGAATAGCCGAAAACGAGTTATCCGTCAAGCTCCTTCTATCTCATTTTTAATTAATAAGTATTTTAGGTTCTAGAATAAAAATAAGCTCAAAGCCGCAAGTCATCCGTCAAGGACTAGCTTATTTTTATTCTACTTCTTGAGAAGAGATATGTTACCACAGATTCCAGTTCAGATAAACAAAAGAAAAAGAAAGAGATAGAAGATGATAGAGATGCAGATGAATGCACATGAATGACAGATAATGAAGATGCTGAACAGTTATAATGATGCTAAATTAAATCATTGAAGCAAATATTAATTCAACAAGTATCAGTCAAACAATTAATTGAATACGGTTAGTTAAAATAAAATAAGACGAAAGAGAGTCATCCGTTAGGCTCCTTCTTATTCTTTTTTAACTAACGTGTTTTATTCACTTTTTAAAAGTTCGGAATAATGATAAATTAAACCGCAAGTCATCTGTCAAGGGCTTATTTAGCATTATTCATTTTTTACTAACAATTTTCTTCACCTTTTAAAAACTCTGGAATAACGATAAATCAAACCGCAAGTCATCCGTCAAGGGCTTATTTTATCATTATTCATTTTATTTGTAAAAACTTTCAAGTTTAACTATAAAAAAAAAAAAAATTAAAATAAACAGCAGGGGTGTTGCAGTAAAAGGTGGTACAAGCAGAAAATAAAAAAACAAAGAAAAAAAAATAAATTGGGTCCAGAACAGGGTCTTGCCCATTTCTCTTCAATCTACCGGACCGGGTCGGGTGACCCATGGGTCAAACCCGCCCGGTCACAAACCCAACAGGCCAAACAAAAAAAACGGAGGGGGGTGCGGTAAGAAAACGGGGGGCGCGCGTGAGTAAGCCTTTGGCCACTCACGCAGCGACACGTGGCCGAGCCACTCCCCCGTTCTTCTTCCTCACTCGAAAAACGCAGAGGTGGCCGGAAATTGGACCTCTCGCCGGTGCCACCACAGAATAACCTTCCGGTCTCGAAAATGAAGAAGTAAGTATACCAAATTGATCGGTTTTTCGTGTAGATTATAAATCTATGATTAGTTTTTACAAAATAAGTATACCAAATTGATCGGTTTTTCGTCACAGAATAACCTTCCGGTCACTGTTTTCCAGTCGTCTTTTGGCAAAACAGAGGCCGGATTTGGATTCAGAAGCGTCTAAAGCTTTAGAAATGAGTATTTGATTGTTGATTTTGGATGATTTTTGGGTCGGCGGAATTTGAAATTCCGGTGGTGGTTTTGAGATTCCGGCGGTGGCGCCGGAAAAGTGTTGGTGGAAGAGGGAGGAGAGTGTTTTCTGATTTTTTTGGGATTTGTGACCAATGATTGAGTGATGTGAAGTTTGTATTTATAGGGGAAAATTAGGGCAAATGACATTTTTGTGATTTGGTGTAATTTTGAGATTAAGGGATAATTAAATGAGAAAATGGTAAATGAAAATGAAGATGATGTGTAGATGATGAGGTGTCGCAATGTGATTGGTCAAAAAAAAAACAAAGAATTTTTTTAAAATGATAAAAGAATGTAAAAAATCAATAAGAAAAATGAATAAAAATGTAAAAAAAATATAAAAATGAAATATAATCTTAAACAAAGATATAAAAACTATTTTTGATTATTTTTGTTATTTTTCGTATAAAAAGATAAATTACGACAATTAAAAGAAAGAAAGAAATATGAATAAATTGTAAGCACATAATTACTATTTTTGATATTTCTCATAAAAATAAGAAAGAATTTTTAAATAAAATATTTATTTTAAAAAGTGCAAAATTAGGGTATTACATCAGCAAAACTTCTATTAATACGAACAAACAAAAAGCAGAATATCATTTAATATTATAAAAAAGTATAATCTCTGCTACAGTATTTCTACGGGTCATACATATACTCCAAATGAATACACATGTGGAGGAGAAAATGTGATAACTTGAAGACCAACTAATAATCACTCAAATAAATACAAATGAAAAAGAAGGTAGTGTAAAATCTTGGACCAAACCCAAAACATATTAAAACTTTAGGATTAAGTGTGTGTTTGTTAAGAAGAGCAGGAGTGAAATTGACAACTCTTCACATATTATCTAACATGTTATTTATTTTTATTATTTTTTATCTAATCTAATATGTTCTTTTTTATTGGTTATAAATCATGTGTGTTCTCATAAATTATTTATGTCTCATATAAAATTAATAAAATCCATATCAAATTTATAATAAAAGAAAGGGTATTTGAAAATGTGTGTTAGAAAGTGTGTTGCTGCTAACATTATTCTAGTAATGAGTAATAAAGTAATATAATTAGTGTCTTTACATGCAAAATTTTATCAGATAGAAAAATAATACACTAGTATATATGCATGTTATAAAAAAATATACATCACATATATGCATGCGTTTGAGTTGGAGCTACCTCCTTCAATCCATCCAATGGGGCTGGGGATATTAAAAAAGATTTAGTTAGTAAAATGTAATATAATATATTTTATTTGATGCAAAGATTTTGTTATGAAAGTTTAAGTGTTGTCTAATTTATAACTATAGGGTTTAGATTTAAAAAATTTATTCACAAATATTAGTTGAACCGAAAAATGTCAAAATTATTAACTATGTCTTCGTAGTTGTAATTTGAATCCAGATTCCACTACATATGTGTGTGGCTCAACAATGGTTATTGTCATTTTGTCTATCCATAAAACAATTGATGATGATAAAAAATATGCAATACAAACTTGTTGCATGTGCGCCTTCTTATTACCAACAATCCTAGGGGTATTCAATAGAGTATTAACTATTTTTGGTGGGGTAAAAATAGAAGACAAAGTTGGACAAACAGACTATGAGAAAAAATATGGAGGTATGAATTTTTGTCATCTATATGATTTTAACTTACCAAAATACTATTGTTTATTGTCATCTGATAAATTTTAATTTGTTTTGTTTTCCTATTGCTCTCTTATGTTAAACTTTCATTTGTTTTTTGTCCTTGAAAATTTAGGAAATTTTGTTTACACAGTCCTTAACTATAAAGTTGTTCATTTAACATATTTAAGCATTTTCATTATCATTTTTGTTATTTAATTTTAAGTCCTTGTAGTTTTCTCATTGCTACAATGAATAACATCTATTCATATTTATATTTTAATTTATAATCTTGTAGTGTTTTCATAAACTACAAATTTTCATCTTAATTTTGTCTTCACTAGACAGGTGTATTGTTTGAAAATAAAGTATTTAAACCATTTAACTAAGTCGAATTAAATCGATTAATTTAGTTTGATTTTATTTTTGAAAAATACTCCAAATGATATTAAATTGAATCAATCAAAATATATTAGTTCGAACTTATATTTGACTAAAATCCAGTTAAATACAAATCGATAACAGTCAAAGTAAAGACAATAATAATAGATAAATACGAAGTCTTTGAACGTAACGCATTTCGCTACGTTCTTCATCGATGCAAGAGCCTAGATATCCGTTGCCGAGAGTCATTCTATAACATGTGTAAAAACACAACCCACAAGCAAAACCGTCTCCGGATGCATGCAGGTGCGCTCAAACCAACTTTTAAATTCCTTGACGCATTCAATATCACAACAAACGTTTATAAAAAAAATAAAATAATTGTTCAATAATTTTTTTTTAATAACTCCATGCATGTTTCAAATATCACAAATAATTTTATTTCTTATAAATAGATTAATATAGTGCACATTGGTCACATATTCTCTTTCTAAGTTACGTTGTTCACTTATGCAAAACTTCTTGTAATGTTCTTTTGTAAGTTTAGTTTTGGTATCGAAGAAATGATATGAATAAATAATTATTAAAATGACACTAACATTAAATATCTAGTATTTAATTAAACTATTAGGTGATATCATTTTTATATTTATGAATGTTTGATTTTTAGTTTATTATGATATTCAAATATTGTGATTCAAGAACATGCTAAAATTTGTTTATAAAATTATCTACAAAGAAGTGTGATAATAATATAACAATTCTATTTTTAATTTCTCTTTGCAACGTACAAATTTGATTTCAAATTCAAAAATTATAACAAACAATTTGATATGAGATAATTTATAATCATGACTTCAAATTTAATTTTGTACTTGTTTTTTATGTATGATCTTTATAATATTTTAAATGGACAATTATTTAAATTTAGTATGGTTTAAAAATAAAAATGTCTCATGGAATTTTGTTTGATGATAGTTTTTTCTTGCAAGTAAAAAAGTTCATGCGGCATAACAATTTAAGTCCGCCCTTTATAATCGTTGCGGAACCTTTTAGTCATTCACAACGTAAAATGTGTTTAAGTTTTATCTTCAATGAATGATTTATTTTTGTTCTTTTAATTTGCTTCTTCCAAATCAAAAGTAAAAAATAAAATAAATTCCATAATACTTAGCAATTCAAAAAAATATTCGTAATACAATAGAAAATTGTAGCAATGGTATACAAAAAACAAAGTACATGCATGTTATTTATCTCATAGTTAATATAATATATCTATGTAGATGTTAGGTTTGTTAAAAGACTAAAGAAGAAAAAATGAACAAAAGTGAAAGATTTATTGAATTAGAAATTCGTTAATTATGGACATTTTATTTTATAGTCTAAATTGTCCTTTTAAAATATTGCAAATGATCAATTTGTACCATATATTCATTGTCCATTTTTTAGAGAATTGCATGTCAATATTTCTAAAGAATTGAGTTGACTAAAATAGCTCTTCACTGAAAAATAGACAGAGTACGTCACTAAGAAATAAATTCTACAACATAATTTTTGACTAAAACAGAGTTTTTATTATAAGTCATTATAACCTACCTTAAATGACAATAAATTTTTGACCAAGGTTGTAATTTCTATATAAATTTTTCCTTATAAATTAAACTACCACCTCATTCATTAATCATTCAACTATTTTTCTCATATTCATAAACCTTCTTGTTCTCTAAAATTGTGAAACAACACCATGGATGCACCAAAGTGTTCTAATAATATATGTGGCACCTATAGTCCTCCTTGTATTAGGAACATCTGTGGTAATTGTTTCATGAGAAGCTTAGAAGAAAAAACCATTAAATCAAAAGTTGATGGAGGTCATGTTTCAAAGAGCAACAATGTAGGTGTAAGCACGAAGATGAATACAACCCCTTATCATATGAAGAAGGCTCAACAACGCATTAAATCTAAACTTTAGAAAAATGTGTCATCAAGAAACCAACATGGATAAAGGGTTTTATGTGTGAATGAAGGCATTGGTTGTCATTTTGTTATTAAAATTATGTTAGTTTGTTTCCTATTTGTTTTTGTGAGCTTGTTAAGCATTGAACTTATATTTTGTATTCTTGACTCATTTAGAGTTATGTTGAACGATAAGAATCTTTCCTTCTTCTCTTCTCTTAAGTATCAAAAGGTTAGCATCTAAAAAATCAAATGGAAAATACATATTAGATGAACTTTACTTTTAATAAATAATTCAAGAATAAAAAGTTATAGAATTATTAAAATTTAATAATTTTCATGTGTGTTCATAGTTCAAGAACTGAAATTAAAACCAAGTTGAAGAAAACGATTTTTTTTCCCGTTTATATAAATATATATACATAAAATCTAATTTTACTTTATAATAAATCTGGGTGTTGATGAAATTTCTAATACAATATATTGTATATGAGAAGTACAGGTGGTTTTGTTGCTCTTTTCTTTCTTCAATTGCTAGAGTTGTGTTATTCCAACATAATCTACATATGCTTGTAATGAGCATGTGGTCTATTTAAAGAAAATTAATGAGAAACATATGAATGATATTGAGATGAGATAGATTGTGTGAGTTATGCTTATGATGTTGCACAGTGACATCTGGTGTAATATATTGTTGTTGTCAAGTGTTTGGCTACTAGTGCAAGGACCTTGTACAATAGCATTGGTACAATAAAGTGAAGAAAAACCAGGTATGACCAAGGTCAAATGTAAATATAGATGCCACAACTTTCAAAGATCAAAGATGTTATGGAGTTGATGTATGCCTAAGAAGTAATAACATGTGAGATTTTAACAGCAAAAATAATTTGATTTCATGGTTTTCCAGAACCACAAAAGGTGGAGACATATATGCGGTCTAAAGAGGCAATAACTTGATTTGGTGATCGGGGACTTCGCAGTGGACCAGATGTTTGTCGCGAAAAAAACACACTAAGTGCATAAATTATTTTTAAAATTCTAGATCTCTGGTGGGAAAGTTATTAAGCAAGATGCTTTGACAACTTGCTCAGCTTTATGCCACGACAGTGTAATAATAATAAAGTGCAGAAAGCAAATAAAGAACACAAGTAATTGTTTACCCAGTTCAGTGTCAAAACACCTAATTTAGGGGATACCAATCCAGGAGAATTACCTTCACTATACCGTAGTTCCTAGTCTCTAGGTCTTATTTGAATAGCCCCTATTCAAGACCTCTGACTAAAACTACCCGAATGAAATTATTTAGGACTCCCCCTAAATATGTGACTCTCCCCAACCAATTATTTTAACTAGAGGAATGAGATTAACTCTCAGTGGTAATGCAACGAGTTGCACGATGACAACAACAACAAGAACAATGAACAAATAAAATGGACTCAATAAATACTTAGAACTATAACAATAATCTTGAGTCGTACTTTGCTTCAATGCTTGGTCGTCTATTTATAGCTTCTCAACTGAGATAGAGTTAAGCTAAATAATAGGAATTTTTGTTGAATTTTGTTGAGAAATAAATCTCTTATCTTCAAAAGATAAAATATTGTTTTTGTAACTTCTTCTAGCTCTTCCAAAAATCCTGGCGCGCGCAGACAAATAATCTTCTTATTTATTATTTGTTTGGTTGAACTGATAATCTTGTAACAAACGATATTTGTTTGAATATTTGATTTTGAATCATCTATAAACAAAAATGTGCCATAACAAATTTACTTAAGAGATATACTTCAACTAGAACGTTGGCGTATTGTTTCTTCATCTCTAAGTAATTAATAAACTGAACTTTGAGGGACTGTGATAGTAAACTCGTATAATTAAATTTCTGAATTGATTTGCTTCTGCTGAAGCAACATGTCACAATCCTCGGTTGGCAAGATGTCAAGACATCTTGCTCAACATGTTGTATGATCAAAATTAATGACAACTAAGGGAATAAAAATTTTAAACAATAACCAATAGTTATTTCTCTTTCTAAGCTTTAGATTCTAAATATAATTTTATAATTAGGATAGTTGTAACATATATACTCCAAATGAATACACACGTGGAGGAGGAAATGTGATAACTTGAAGACCAACCAATAATCACTCAAATAAATACAAATGAAAAAGAAGGTAGTGTAAAATCTTGGATCAAACCCAAAACATATTAAAACTTTAGGATTAAGTGTGTGTTTGTCAAGAAGAGCAGGAGTGACACTGACACACTCTTCACATATTATCTAACATGTTATTTATTTTTATTATTTTTTAGCTAATCTAATATGTTCTTTTTTATTGGTTATAAATCATGTGTGTTCTCATAAATTATTTATGTCTCATATAAAATTAATAAAATCCATATAAAATTTATAATAAAAGAAAGTGTATTTGAAAATGTGTGTTAGAAAGTGTGTTGCTGCTAACATTATTCTGGTAATGAGTAATAAAGTAATATAATTAGTGTCTTTACATGTAAAATTTTATCAGATAGAAAAATAATATACTAGTATATATGCATGTTATAAAAAAAACATACATCACATATATGCATGTGTTTGAGTTCGAGCTACCTCCTTCAATCCATCCATTGGGGCTGGGGATATTAAAAAAGATTTGGTTATTAAAACGTAATCTAATATATTCTATTTGATGCATAAAGAATATTCCAATTTTTTTTTAAACTAAATCTTATCAAATTTGTAGTTATACTGTTTAGATTCAAAAAGATCATATTAAATAATGATGAAAAAAGATTATGTTATGAAAGTTTATGTCTTGTCTAATTAATAACTATATGGTTTAGATTTAAAAAAATTGTTCACAAATATTAGTTGAATTGAAAAATGTCAAAATGATTAACTGTGTCTTCATGGTTGAAATTTGAATCCGGATTCCACTAAATATGTGTGTGGCTCAATAATGGTTATTGTCATTTTATCTATCCATAAAACAATTGATGATGATAAAAAATATGCATTACAAACTTATTGCATGAGCACCTTCTTATTACCTTTAATCCTTGGGGGATTCAATAGAGTATTAACTCTTTTTGGTGGGGTAAAAATAGAAGACAAAGTTGGACAAACAGACTATGAGAAAAAATACGGAGGTATGAATTTTTTTCATCTATATGATTTTAACTTACCAAAATACTATTGTTTATTGTCATCTGGTAAATTTTAATTTGTTTTGTTTTTCTATTGCTCTCTTATGTTAAACTTTCATTTGTTTTTTGTCCTTGAAAATTTAGGAAATTTTGTTTACACAGTCCTTAACTATAAAGTGGTTCATTTAATATATTTAAGCATTTTCATTATCATTTTTGTTATTTAATTTTAATTCCTTGTAGTTTTCTCATTGCTACAATGAATAACATCTATTCATATTTATATTTTAATTTATAATCTTGTAGTGTTTTCATAAACTACAAATTTTCATCTTAATTTTGTCTTCACTAGACAGATGTATTGTTTGAAAATAAAGTATTTTAAACCGTTTAACTAAGTCGAATTAAATCGATTAATTTAATTTGATTTTATTTTTGAAAAATACTCCAAATGATATAAAATTGAATCAATGACTAAAATTATTAGTTTGAACTTTTATATGAGATAACTTATAATCTTGACTTCAAATTTAACAACTACTTTTAAAATTTTCTATATGTATGTTTAAAATAAACAACAAACGTTTATAAAAAAAATAAAATAATTGTTCAATAATTTTTTTTTAATAACTCCATACATGTTTCAAATATCACAAATACTTTTATTTCTTATAAATAGATTAATATAGTGCACACTGGTCACATATTCTCTTTCTAAGTTACATTGTTCACTTATCCAAAACTTCTTGTAATGTTGTTTTGTAAGTTTATTTTTGCTATCGAAGAAATGATATGAATAAACAATTATTAAAATGACATTAACATTTATTGTTTTTTCTTTTGTCATTATGCATATATTTTTTAACAAAAAAAATGCATTTTTTTTACCAAGACAAATATGTCTAATGATAAAAGATTAAACATCATGTTGATTTTGTTGGCATATCGCAAATTCAAAAAGAGAAAAGGTAATTGAAGATTTTATCAATGTTCAAATTGATTAAATATCTAGAATTTATTTAAACTATTAGGTGATATCATTTTTATATTTACGAATGTTTGATTTTTAGTTGATTATGATATTCAAATATTGTGATCCAAGAACATGCTAAAATCTGTTTATAAATTATCTACAAAGAAGTGTGATAATAATATAACAATTCTATTTTAAATTTCTCTTTGGAATGTACAAATTTTATTTCAAATTCAAAAATTATAACAAACAATTTGATATGAGATAATTTATAATCATGACTTCAAATTTAATTTTGTACTTTTTTTTTATGTTTGATTGTAATAATATTTTAAATGGACAATTATTTGAATTTAGTATGGTTTAAAAATAAAAATATCTCATGGAATTTTGTTTGATGATAGTTTTTTCTTGCAAGTAAAAAAGTTCATGCGGCATAACAATTTAAGTCCGCCCTTTATAATCGTTGAGGATCCTTTTAGTCATTCACAACGTAAAATGTCTTTAAGTTTTATCTTCAATGAATGATTTATTTTTGTTCTTTTAATTTGCTTCTTCAAAATCAAAAGTAAAAAATAAAATCAATTCCATAATACTTAGCAATTTAAAAACATATTTGTAATACAATAGAAAATTGTAGCAATGGTATACAAAAAACAAAGTACATGAATGTTATTTATCTCATAGTTAATATAATATATCTATGTAGATGGTAGGTTTGTTAAAAGACTAAAGAAGAAAAAATGTACAAAAGTGAAAGATTTTTTGAATTAGAAATTCGTTAATTATGGACATTTTATTTTATAGTCTGTCCTTTTAAAATATTGCAAATGATCAATTTGTACCATATATTCATTGTCCATTTTCTAGAGAATTGCATGTCAATATTTCTAAAGAATTGAGTTGACTAAAATAGCTCTTCACTGAAAAATAGACAGAGTACGTCATTAAGAAATAAATTCTCCAACATAGTTTTTGACTAAAACAGAGTTTTTGTTATAAGTCATTATAACCTACCTTAAATGACAATAAATTTTTGACCAAGGTTGTAATTTCTATATAAATTTTTCCTTATAAATTAAACTACCACCTCATTCATTAATCATTCAACTATTTTTCTCATATTCATAAACCTTCTTGTTCTCTAAAATTGTGAAACAACACCATGGATGCACCAAAGTGTTCTAATAATATATGTGGCACCTATAGTCCTCCTTGTATTAGGAACATCTGTGGTAATTGTTTCATGAGAAGCTTAGAAGAAAAAACCATTAAATCAAAAGTTGATGGGGGTCATGTTTCAAAGAGCAACAATGTAGGTGTAAGCACAAAGATGAATACAACCCCTTATCATATGAAGAAGGCCCAACAACGCATTAAATCTAAACTTTAGAAAAATGTGTCATCAAGAAACCAACATGGATAAAGGGTTTTATGTGTGAATGAAGGCATTGGTTGTCATTTTGTTATTAAAATTATGTTAGTTTGTTTCCTATTTGTTTTTGTGAGCTTGTTAAGCATTGAACTTATATTTTTTATTCTTGACTCATTTAGAGTTATGTTGAACGATAAGAATCTTTCCTTCTTCTCTTCTCTTAAGTATCAAAAGGTTAGCATCTAAAAAATCAAATGGAAAATACATATTAGATGAACTTTACTTTTAATAAATAATTCAAGAATAAAAAGTTATAGAATTATTAAAATTTAATAATTTTCATGTGTGTTCATAGTTCAAGAACTGAAATTAAAACCAAGTTGAAGAAAACGATTTTTTTTTCCCGTTTATATAAATATATATACATAAAATCTAATTTTACTTTATAATAAATCTGGGTGTTGATGAAATTTCTAATACAATATATTGTATATGAGAAGTACGGGTGGTTTTGTTGCTCTTTTCTTTCTTCAATTGCTAGAGTTGTGTTATTCCAACATAATCTACATATGCTTGTAATGAGCATGTGGTCTATTTAAAGAAAATTAATGAGAAACTTTTGAATGATATTGAGATGAGATAGATTGTGTGAGTTATGCTTATGATGTTGCACAGTGACATCTGGTGTAATATATTGTTGTTGTCAAGTGTTTGGCTACTAGTGCAAGGACCTTGTACAATAGCATTGGTACAATAAAGTGAAGAAAAACCAGGTATGACCAAGGTCAAATGTAAATATAGATGCCACAACTTTCAAAGATCAAAGATGTTATGGAGTTGATGTATGCCTAGGAAGTAATAACATGTGAGATTTTAACAGCAAAAATAATTTGATTTCATGGTTTTCCAGAACCACAAAAGGTGGAGACATATATGCGGTCTAAAGAGGCAATAACTTGATTTGGTGATCGGGGACTTCGCAGTGGACCAGATGTTTGTCGCGAAAAAAACACACTAAGTGCATAAATTATTTTTAAAATTCTAGATCTCTGGTGGGAAAGTTATTAAGCAAGATGCTTTGACAACTTGCTCAGCTTTATGCCACGACAGTGTAATAATAATAAAGTGCAGAAAGCAAATAGAGAACACAAGTAATTGTTTACCCAGTTCAGTGTCAAAACACCTAATCTAGGGGATACCAATCCAGGAGAATTACCTTCACTATACCGTAGTTCCTAGTCTCTAGGTCTTATTTGAATAGCCCCTATTCAAGACCTCTGACTAAAACTACCCGAATGAAATTATTTAGGACTCCCCCTAAATATGTGACTCTCCCCAACCAATTATTTTAACTAGAGGAATGAGATTAACTCTTAGTGGTAATGCAACGAGTTGCACGATGACAACAACAACAAGAACAATGAACAAATAAAAGGACTCAATAAATACTTAGTGTCGCGCCGCGAAAATCACTCGAGCGTTTAGGACACTCGGTATGACACAGAGTCGCCACCAAATTTTATTTTATTAGGGAAATATTGATAAAACTTAAAAAGCAATGGAAAGATGGTCATCGCAACCATTTCCATGTTCGGAAGTTGGTTATGGAAGGGGAAGGTATTAGCACCCCTCACATCCGTTGTACTCAACGGGAACCTCCTAATTAGTTCTAGGGTATTAAGAATTTTTAGAGTTTTATTTACATGTTTTTTATTATATTTTTATTTTATTAAGAGATATTTACATAAAACAAAAAGGGGGGGAATTATATTTTTTAGTATTATGCTTGACAAGATGACTCTTGCTCCTACGTATCCTCCGGTGCGATGAGGAAATCAAAGCTACGTAGTTCTGGGTACAAATTGTTTGTTGGTGTTTTTTAGGGAACGATGTTTTAATCGCATTCTAGTGGTTAAACGCCGCTTGTATGCTCGCACGATGGAGGCTTAAGCTTTGTTTGTATCACGTTTGAATTGATTGAAAACATGTTCGTTTTATGAAAAAAAGATTTTAATTTGATTTTTTTAATTGGCCCGAAGGCGAAAAACATAATTTGATGTGTGGATGTTTTTTAGTGCTTTCTTTTGTGAAAGAATGAATTTTTTGTTTTAATAATGAAACTTTTGAGTTTATGAGAACAAATAAGTAAGTATTAGGATAGACTCCTATAATAAATGATCTAAAAATTATGCTTGAACCTAATGTCACAATTGTTGAACAAAGACAATTAAACAAATATACATATATTCACATGTTTCAGGGAGGCATCACAGTAACAACAAAGTAAGAGTGTCTATACTAACACATACACATACGCATATATTATACTATATACATACATATTCACACACCACAATAGCCATTGCAACACCACAATAAAGGAAAAGAAAAAAAGCAAAAACAATATACTGAGAAAGAGAGCAGAAAAACCAGTGACTAATATCGCGGTGAGAGAAGCGGAGGAATAGGGACAGCCAGCGGTGTTGGGCTAGGTTCGTCGGAGAAGAGGAGATGACCACAACATGCTATTCTAGCAGTGGGTTCGCGTAGCGGCGGTGGTGAACGGCGGTGATGGTTATTAACAATGGCGTAGGGTTCTTTCTATCAAGAAAGAAATGTGGCGCAAGCTACTATGTTGGGAGGAATTGATTGTTTCTCAGATTTTTGTGTTGTGGAGAATTTTGCGGTATGAATGAAGAATTGGTGTGTGAATTATTGTGTAGAAAGAGTCTCTATTTATAGTTTTGAATTAGGCTTTTTAAAACTTGAATGAATCTTGAGAGATTTGGTTTGTAAATTAATTTGAGAGATTTTGTTTGTTTTTAATGATTGATTTGCTCTCATTTTATATTTTAGTGTTAATTCTCTTGCTTGCTATTCAAGACCAAAGATTTGGTTTTATTTTGTTTAATTTACTTCCTTTTTTATATTTTTGTGTCTTTCTTATTTTCTTTCTACATAAGTCTATATATTTTCTTTCTTTTTATATATATGCTTTATTTTTATAATTTTGGACAAACAAAAAAAAGTGATAACATATATTTTAATAGAAAAAGTTTCTTGTTAGAAAAATAAATAAAATTGACTAAATTAAGTATGTACTAAAATTTGGGGGGTAAAATTTGGGGTATGACAGCTGCCCATATTTAAATATCTTTAAATGCCTTTGAAAGATAGTTAAATATAAGAAATACCCATAATTTTGTCTTATGAAGGTGAAAGATCGACAATCGCCTTGACGATGTTTAGATCTTTAGTATATTCCCCGCCCCGAAGGGTGTTTAAACCGAAAATAGACATTGTCCCGTAGGGTGCCTAATTTTTTGAAGGATAACAGTTTCCCCGTAGGGTGATTTAGAGGAAGTCATTCCCCGGAGGGTACTCCAGCTAAAAGCAGGCATAGTCCCGAATGATGCCTAACCTTGAAAAATAACCATTCCCCGTAGGGTAATTAAACTAAGAAGAAGTCATCACCCCGTAGGGTACTTCAACTAAAGGCAGGCATAATCCCGAAGGATGTCTAACCTTGAAAGATAACCATTCGTCACCTCAAAAGGTGCTTCTATCCAAAAGTTTTCCATTGTCACCTTGAAAGGTGCATCTATCCAAAAGTTTTCCATTTGTCACCTTGAAAGGTGCATCTATCCAAAAGTTTTTCCATTTGTCACCTTGAAAGGTGCATCTATCCAAAAGTTTTCCATTTGTCACCTTGAAAGGTGCATCTATCCAAAAGTTTTCCATTGTCACCTCGACAGGTGCATCTATCCAAAAGTTTTCCATTTGTCACCTTGAAAGGTGAATCTATCCAAAAGTTATCCATTTGTCACCTTGAAAGGTGCATCTATCCAAAAGTTTTCCATTTGTCACCTTGAAAGGTGCATCTATCCAAAAGTTATGCATTTGTCACCTTGAAAGGTGCATTTATCCAAAAGTTTTCCATTTGTCACCTTGAAAGGTGCATCTATCCAAAAGTTATCCATTTGTCACCTTGAAAGGTGCATCTATCCAAAAGTTTTCCATTGTCACCTCGAGAGGTGCTTCTATCCAAAAGTTTTCCATTTGTCACCTTGAAAGGTGCATCTATCCAAAAGTTTTCCATTTGTCACCTTGAAAGGTGCATCTATCCAAAAGTTTTCCATTTGTCACATTGAAATGTGCATCTATCCAAAAGTTATCCATTTGTCACCTCGATAGGTGCATCTATCCAAAGGTTTTTCATTTGTCACCTTGAAAGGTGCATCTATCCGAAAGTTATCCATTTGTCACCTCGAAAGGTGCATCTATCCAAAAGTTATCCATTTATCACCTCGACAGGTGCATCTATCCGAAAGTTATCCATTTGTCACCTCGACAGGTGCATCTATCCAAAGGTTTTTCATTTGTCACCTTGAAAGGTGCATCTATCTGAAAGGCGTTGCCCCGGAGGGTGCCTGTTATACCAATGATACGAAATCATTACCTCTTGGGGTGAGTGAGATGAGTTAGGTCATCCCCCCTTAGGGATCTAGATCCTAAGAATAAGTAAGAATTATCGGCTCGTAGCTGGGCAATCCTAATTTACTGGGGATATGGGGTACCCACTTAGCATTTTATGCTGAAAGTCCCTGAGGAAACCTTAAATCTACTTTCCGGTTATGTTGCGATTGCATGTCAATGTATGCAGTGTTTTCTGCATGATGATGTTATGTATGAATGATGCCATGATGTAAAACCAGGGGATATACTGCCGAGATTCTATGAGAAATACCTACTGTCGAGGTTTGCTGTATAATCTACCGTCGTGATTTTATGAGAAATACCTATTGTCGAGGATTTCTAGAAACACCTACTGTCGGGGTTTACTGGATGATCTGCTGTCGAGATTAACTTGGGGATCAACTGCCGAGATTTTATGAGAAATACCTACTGTCAAGGTTTTCTAGATGATCTACTGTCGAGATTAATTTGGGAATCTACTGTCGAGATTTTATGAGAAATACCTACTGTCGAGGTTTTCCAAAGGATCTACTGACGAGATAAATACCTATGGTCGAGCTTTTCCAAAGGATCTACTGACGAGATAATGATGAGAGTGATGATTTTATATTAATGCATGCCATCTTGTGCGTGTTATGTCATGCATGATTGATGCTTGTTGTGCCTTTTGAATTGGATTTGCCAACGGAGGTTGGACTTTGATTTGATTTGCCAATGGGACTTTTAGTTGACCGCATAGGATTGGCCATTGGAATTTTCCGCATATGGTCGGTCTTGGAATTGCCAGCGAAGACTGGACTTATGGATTGGAGAATCTTAATTATGCTATGAATGCATTGTGATGCAGATGCATTTGTGATTACGTGTAGTGTATGTTATGCATGAAATGAAATGCATTATTGATGTATGTATTGAATGCGTGTCCATGATAATTGGGCTTCAAGATGAGTGTTAAGTGGCTCTCGGTTTTCTTTTGATGGGAAAGGCCAAGAAGAATCAATGTTTTTGGATAACCGATTGAGGTTGAATAAGGATTGATTTTAGGGGTTGCCACCGTCAACAGATATTGAATTTTGAATTTGCATGAATGCGAACATGAATGATGCATGAATATGATTTGAAAGTATATGAAAGGGTTTTTTGTGACAGGTAATTGAACGATTGAAGGCTTGAAAGTGTGTTTTGCAACAAAGTTTCTTTATTCAAAGGTTATAGGAATTTTGCTAGCATGATCTCCCGACACCCATTCTGCACTCAACGGTTGCTGATGCTTGACATGATTCACTTGAACGACTTGAAAGTATGGAGAGGGATGGCCCCTACAGCTCATTTTGCCTTTTTTGCTTTCTATTTTTTTTGAAATCCCTAACTTTTGCCTGGACCGCTCTTTTGAGTTTCCAGTCCACCGGGAGTATTTTCCTTTTTAATGTCCCTAATTTTTGCCTGGACCGCCTTTTCAGGTTTTCAATCCAGCGGGACGCTCTCTATTGCCTAAGCCGCCTTTTCGGGTTTTCGACTTAGTGGGCTTTTATTTTTTCAAGGCATAATGTTTTTGACTTTATTGGAGTCCTATGAGCAGAGGTTTCCTTCCTTCCTTGGTGTAGGATGACCATTCGAGAGGAGTGTTACATTCAATGTTGAATACTGGAGCAAAGGAAGTTGCTTAAGACTAAGTCTCATATGACATTGCTGCGAACTGCCCCATTATTTGAATTCTTGAGAGGTATGCCCCCCCAATTAACTGGCGTTTAGGGATAGTGCCTCAAGCTAACCATTTTTTGAACACTTTTGACCTTGACTAGTAGGAGTTTAGAGGATCTGCCCCTTATCATGAGGAACTTGCCACTGATTGGTAGGTCCCTTAGATGTCATGCCCCCAATTAAGAGCGTCTTGATTGAGTTCTTCTTTGATCGAACGGTTTGCTGAATTAACCAGATGTCGAGTATTGATTTGCAAGTAAAATCATTTCTTTTGACAAGTATTTCTAACACTATGCACATGCGAGTTTTTGAAATTGAATATATATTTTTGGTGGAAGCACATATGGTATGTACAAAAGATAATTATTGATTGCACAACAAACAGGATGAGTCAGTTTAACAATATATTTGCCGAATATGCTTTCATAGTAAACCTGGCTTCAATTAGGTCTTTTGAGAATTATCCATGTGAAATTCATGTAAATCAAGCCAAAGACAATATAAATTTGTGTTATCAGATTCCCCCGTACTTGAGCTTTTGCTTGTCCTCAAGCATAAAAATAGTAACTCTTTTTAGCACCTGTTTGAAACAGGACACCACAACTCTAATCATACGTGGTTGCCGGCTAGATAGGAAAATCAAGTAATAGACATCAAATACCAAGAGCACCGTAGTAACACAAAACGACACATTGCGGTCAAAGATTCCCATCATATGAAGATAAATCTAAAGTATTTTATTATGACTCTGACTTTTGCTTAAATATTATTCATCCTTTTCATTCAAGTGCAATCACATTAAGCCCGTTATCTTGTACACTCTCATGGTAGGAAAATCTGTTAGTGATTATGATCATATATCGAGGGGTGCTGATAACAAAAGTTTGGTGAACCCCTTTTCCTTTCCCAAATGCAGTTGTGGGGGATCGGATCGTAACCCGCCCTACCAAGTTCAGAATCAGACACCTCTGAACCAACTACTAAAAGGGGTTTATTTACCACGGTTTTACTTTGTATGTTCAACGACTGTTGAATTAAACAACCGAGTGATGGTCATCCAACTCAACAAGTGCATTTCCACTTTTAAAATTAACCAAAGTATTTAAACTTTAATTTATGGATCATTCACTTATGTTCATTGATTTCCCACTTAGTTTGTGCTTAAGATGGTGCCGACTGCTATGATAAACTACTAAGGGTTATTTTAGAATTTAAGTTCAAGTCTTTGTCAACATTAGTACCCAAATTACCCTTACATATTTCTGGGTGTCTAAGGTGTTAAGACGGTACCGATTTTATTGAATCGTTACTAAACTTTCATAATGTAGCCAAAAGTGCCAAAACAACCTATATACTCTTAAAGTGTCATGTCAAGTATCAAACCAAAATTGCTTGCTTTTCTTAAAAATTTGATATATCTCAAGGAACTGGGAGAATCAGACAACAATGAAAACATATGCAAGAATGACTTGACTTGGCATGAACTAACCAATTTTTATATATATTTTTTTATTTTGAAAATGCCTTACATCATCAACCAGTTTTTTTTTACCATTGAAAGCATATATCAGCAAAAATCAGTTATTTATTTTCATCATCCTCGCTCCAAGTTTGTAAGTAATAAAACAAGAAAAGAGTGAACACAAATGGATTAATTCCAAAGACATGCATGTTTATTATATTAGGAATACTAGTCAAAAGTTACAACATTAAAAGCAAAAGAATTAAATTAAGACTGGAAATTCAAAGCTTGATTACCCTTGGAAGGGAGCTTTCTTGATGATTGGCCAACTCTAAGGGATGCTACTTGGGGTTCTTGCACTTTGTTCAAGAAAAGGGTGACCATTGATGAATGGAATGCCTCCTTTGAAACTTAACTTCTTGTTGTCGATGAGTTCTTGAACCTAATACTTGAAAGCTTTGCAATTTTCAATGGTGTGACCCGGTGCCCCTTGATGAAAGTCACATTTGGTATTTACATCATAACCTAGCGGATATGGCGGTACCATGGGCTTGAGAGGTCTCGTCTCTACCCACCCTTGTTGGAGTAAGTATGGTAGGATCTGACCATATGGTACGGGAACAGGATCGAACTGCACACGGCTCTTCCCATAATTATTCCAAGGATCGGACTGATTCCCAAGTGGATACCCCTTTCGTCGTTATTGATTTTGTTGAGGTGCCATGGACGGCTGTTGTAGTAAATGCTGCCGAGGCAAGGGTATCACCCATGGTTGTAGGGTTTGAGGCGCTAGATGGCCTTGTGACCGATAAGGTAACAGGTTTTCATTTTTCCCCAACAACATTTGTATTATCAACTGCACTTGAGTCTTCAATTGGGCAACCTCCACCCTTAATTGCTCGTGGCCTCTCTTGAGTTCTTCCATATTTTCTTGAGACATTCTTCCAAGTCCGTTCATGGATATCGGGATATCTGCTTGCGGCATTATAGTTCGAGGACGGTGAGGAAAGAAAAGATATGGCTATTTATTTTGGGGATGCAAGTGCATGAGAATGTATGATATGCATGATAGATGCAAGATGGTGAAGGTTGGATGACCTAATAGGTAGGCTTCTTAGGCGGTTCTAAGTTTTCTACCAACCCCTCACAAGGATGGCTCTAAAACATATCACCTAAGGTCTTGGACCCATATGTGATTTCACAAGGTCTCCCTTAGGTAAATTTATTGGTTAAGGTAAGGTTCCCAGAGTCCTAGACCTAATTCAAATTTTCATTGAGGGGTAGGGGCTAGCCCATTCTCAATGAACCTTTTGAATAAATCTCATCTGAGCGGAGTTTTCACAAATCACCAAATAGGATGTGCATCCTACCGGTCCATGCTACTAATCCATAGGTAACTTAGGTTTTTTCTCCAACTTTAGAAAGTAAACCCACCCACAATATATACATGAAAAATAATAAATAAATAAAAAAATTACAATAAAGTACAAATAAAAAAAATAAAATAAAACATGTAAATAAAACAAAACACTTAACCCTAGAACTAAAAGGATAGGCCTAACTCTCTAAATCCCCAGCAGAGTCGCCAGCTGTCGTGCCGCGAAAATCGCTCGAGCGTTTAGGACACTCGGTATGACACAGAGTCACCACCAAATTTTATTTTAATAGGGAAATATTGATAAAACTAAAAAGCAATGGAAAGATGGTCATCGCAACCATTTCCAAGTTCGGGAGTTGGTTATGGAAGGGGAAGGTATTAGCACCCCTCACATCCGTTGTACTCAACGTGAACCTCCTAATTAGTTCTAGGGTATTAAGAATTTTTAGAGTTTTATTTACATGTTTTTTATTATATTTTTATTTTATTAAGAGATATTTACATAAAAAAAAGGGGGGAATTATATTTTTTATTATTATGCTTGACAAGATGACTCTTGCTCCTACGTATCCTCCGGTGCGATGAAGAAATCAAAGCTACGTAGTTCTGGGTACAAATTGTTTGTTGGTGTTTTTTAGGGAACGATGTTTTAATCGCATTCTAGTGGTTAAACGCCGCTTGTATGCTCGCACGGTGGAGGCTTAAACTTTGTTTGTATCACGTTTGAATTGATTGAAAACATGTTCGTTTTATGAAAAAAGATTTTAATTTGATTTTTTTAATTGGCCCGAAGGCGAAAAACATAATTTGATGTGTGGATGTTGTTTAGTGCTTTCTTTTGTGAAAGAATGAATTTTTTGTTTTAATAATGAAACTATTGAGTTTATGAGAACAAATAAGTAAGTATTAGGATAGACTCCTATAATAAATGATCTAAAAATTATGCTTGAACCTAATGTCACAATTGTTGAACAAAGACAATTAAACAAATATACATATATTCACATGTTTCAGGGAGGCATCACAGTAACAACAAAGTAAGAGTGTCTATACTAACACATACACATACGCATATATTATATTATATACATACATATTCACACACCACAATAGCCATTGCAACACCACAATAAAGGAAAAGAAAAAAAGCAAAAACAATATACTGAGAAAGAGAGCAGAAAAACCAGTGACTAATATCGCGGTGAGAGAAGCGGAGGAATAGGGACAGCCAACGGTGTTGGGCTAGGTTCGTCGGAGAAGAGGAGATGACCACAACATGCTATTCTAGCAGTGGGTTCGCGTAGCGGCGGTGGTGAACGGCGGTGATGGTTATTAACAATGGCGTAGGGTTCTTTCTATCAAGAAAGAAATGTGGCGCAAGCTACTATGTTGGGAGGAATTGATTGTTTCTCAGATTTTTGTGTTGTGGAGAATTTTGCGGTATGAATGAAGAATTGGTGTGTGAATTATTGTGTAGAAAGAGTCTCTATTTATAGTTTTGAATTAGACTTTTTAAAACTTGAATGAATCTTGAGAGATTTGGTTTGTAAATTAATTTGAGAGATTTTGTTTGTTTTAAATGATTGATTTGCTCTCATTTTATATTTTAGTGTTAATTCTCTTGCTTGCTCTTCAAGACCAAAGATTTGGTTTTATTTTGTTTAATTTACTTCCTTTTTTATATTTTTGTGTCTTTCTTATTTTCTTTCTACATAAGTCTATATATTTTCTTTCTTTTTATATATATGCTTTATTTTTATAATTTTGGACAAACAAAAAAAAGTGATAACATATATTTTAATAGAAAAAGTTTCATGTTAGAAAAATAAATAAAATTGACTAAATTAAGTATGTACTAAAATTTGGAGTGTAATCTTCTTATTTATTATTTGTTTTGTTGAACTGATAATCTTGTAACAAACAATATTTGTTTGAATATTTGATTTTATATCTTCTATAAACAAAAACGTGTCATAACAAACTTACTTAAGAGATATACTTCAACTAGAACGTTGGCGTATTGTTTGTTCATCTCTAAGTAATTAATAAACTGAACTTTGAGGGACTGTGATAGTAAACTCGTATAATTAAATTTCTGAATTGATATGCTTCTGCTGAAGCAACATGTCACAGTCCTCGGTTGGCAAGATGTCAAGACATCTTGCTCAACATGTTCTATGATCAAAATTCATGACAAGTAAGGGAATAAAAATTTTAAACAATAACCAATAGTTATTTCTCTTTCTAAGCTTTAGATTCTAAATATAATTTTATAATTAGGATAGTTGTAACATATATACTCCAAATGAATACACATTTGGATGAGGAAATGTGATAATCACTCAAATAAATACACATGAAAAAGAAGGTAGTGTAAAATCTTGGATCAAACCCAAAATATATTAAAACTTTAGGATTAAGTGTGTGTTTGTCAAGAAGAGCAGGAGTGACACTAACACACTCTTCACATATTATCTAACATCTTATTTATTTTTATTATTTTTTAGCTAATCTAATATGTTCTTTTTTATTGGTTATAAATCATGTGTGTTTTCATAAATTATTTATGTCTCATATAAAATTAATAAAATCCATATAAAATTTATAATAAAAGAAAGTGTATTTGAAAATGTGTATTAGAAAGTGTGTTGCTGCTAACATTATTCTGGTAATGAGTAATAAAGTAATATAATTAGTGTCTTTACATGTAAAATTTTATCAGATAGAAAGATAATATACTAGTATATATGCATGTTATAAAAAAACATACATCACATATATGCATGTGTTTGAGTTGGAGCTACCTCCTTCAATCCATCCATTGGGGCTGGGGATATTAAAAAAGATTTGGTTAGTAAAACGTAATCTAATATATTCTATATGATGCATAAAGAATATTCCAATTTTTTTTAAACTAAATCTTATCAAATTTGTAGTTATACTGTTTAGATTCAAAAAGATCATATTAAATAATGATGAAAAAAGATTATGTTATGAAAGTTTATGTCTTGTCTAATTAATAACTATATGGTTTAGATTTAAAAAATTTGTTCACAAATATTAGTTGAATCGAAAAATGTCAAAATGATTAACTATTTCTTCATGGTTGAAATTTGAATCCGGATTCCACTAAATATGTGTGTGGCTCAATAATGGTTATTGTCATTTTGTCTATCCATAAAACAATTGATGATGATAAAAAATATGCAATACAAACTTGTTGCATGAGCGCCTTCTTATTACCATTAATCCTAGGGGGATTCAATAGAGTATTAACTCTTTTTGGTGGAGTAAAAATAGAAGACAAAGTTGGACAAACAGACTATGAGAAAAAAATATGGAGGTATGAATTTTTGTCATCTATATGATTTTAACTTACCAAAATACTATTGTTAATTGTCATTTGGTAAATTTTAATTTGTTTTGTTTTCCGACTGCTCTCTTATGTTAAACTTTCATTTGTTTTTTGTCCTTGAAAATTTAGGAAATTTTGTTTACACAGTTCTTAACTATAAAGTTGCTCATTTATCATATGATGGAAAGAAAGCCACCTGTGTATCGAATCATGCTTACATGTATCGATACACACCCAACTCTCTCTGAAAACCAGAGAACGTATGATGTATCGAATCATGCTTGCATGCTTCGATACATATCAGTCAGTTTTTCAAGAAACTGATATATGTATCGATACATACTAGTATTTGTATCGATACATAGGTCAAATATTTCAAATTTGAACGCTGGTCAAGGTGTTTGTTTCGATACAAACCATCATTTGTATCGATACATGTCTGTTCTGTTTTGCCTAAATTTGCTCAATTCTATTTTCTCTATAAATAGCAATCTGATTTGTTGTTGTAAAGTGAGAGAACCTGTGATAATGCTAAGTGAAATAGCTTTGAAAAACTCTTTGGATATCAAATTTGGTGAATAATTTGGCAAATGGTCATTCTTCACAAGATCATCATCTTCCCTCAAATTGCAATTCATTGAAGAGTGAGTATGGGATCATTTCGGATAAAGATTGTACATTTGATCGATAACGTTCGGTACGGCTTGCGGTGAATCAGAGTTCGTGATCGAGTTGATTTGTGAAGAAGGTTTTGGGTTTTCTCGGTGATTCAAGATTGTGCGATATCTTGAAGGATCAACAACGAAGAAGCGAGGTACTCAGCTGGACGATCGGTGCGAGGTTTTGCGTACGGATAGGATCGTTGGAATTAGAGGGAGAAAGTTCATTACTTGTTGAGGTTTTTACGCATAGTTTACATTAGATTCGATATAGGGTTATTGGAGTCTTTGTAAATTGTGCACTATAGTTCAATCGTTTTTAAATCAATAAACGCTCAAATAACCCGTTTGGTTATTTGGGGGGAGACGTACGGAACTCCCTAATCAATCGTTTGTGTCTTTCTTCCTTTATCTTTTACTTTACGCAATCGCTTTAATTTTTCGATTCAATTGAATTTTTGTGTTCGTAAGTGTTCATAGAAATTCAATTGACATATATCTTGATTGTAATTGATTTAGAATTGAACTTGTGTAACTTGGTTGAATTGTGTTTAGATTGTTTAAATTGGATATATTGTACACCATCGTTTCTTATTTGTTATCATCGTAAGTTCAAGGCTATACTACCTTTTCTGTGATCAAGTGGGTGCAAAGAGACTACCGATTCGGTGGGACTTCCGCGCATACCTTTAAACATATTTTTTTTGAAAACGATATTGTTTAAAAGGGCCACTTATTCAACCCCCCCCCCCCCCCCTTATAAGAGGGTTAGCCAAGTAGGCTAACACAAAGTGGGTAAAGCAAATAGGGGTTGCCAAACATATGTTATTAACACCCCTCGCTATATGATCATAATCACTAACAGGTTTCCTACCATGGACGTGTACAAGATAACGGGCTTAATGTGATTGCACTAGAATGAAAAGGGTGAAAGAAACTTAAGCAAAAGGAAGTAGTTCAGGTTTGTTTTCATATATTGGAAGTTTTTGACCAACAAAGTTGGTTTTGTGTTACTACGGTGCTCTTAGTGTTGATGTTCGTTTCATAGCCGGCAACCACGTATGATTAGAGTGGTCGTGTCTTGTGTTAAACCTATGCTAAACAATTCACCATCTTTATATCGTATTTTTAGCTTAATTTACATGAACTTTTAGTTGCATTTCATATGTTTTTATTTCATTTGTCTCTTTTTATGCCAGTATCTGTTTAAATTTCAGTTTTGTCGAATAAAATAGGTCGGAGAAGAGAATTGAGCAAAAAGCACTAAAAATGCAGCAAAAAGGGGGGTGCAAAGCACAGAATTAGCAAAGCCCAGCAAAAAGGGGCATTTTCCCCCATAAGTCATTGTGGCGCCCACCACACACTCTGTGGCGCACGACCCAGAGTCTAAATCCACAAAAAACAGTTTTTTCTGATAACTCACACTATTAGCAACAGTCTGATCCTTTTGTCAAGCTTATCGGATAACTCACACTCCTTTTCCTAGAACCAAGCCTATCTATTCCTATTTTTGTTGATCGTAACTTGATGTATTTTTCTATAAATAGGAAAGATTCTCTCTCTGGCTTCTCTCCTTCCATTTACGTTCTTTTTCAGTCTTTTACTAGACAGCTTTAGTTTTCAGTTCAATAAACTGTAACGGTATTTCCACACCGGGAATCCGTTACCAATTTAAATTCAGTATTTGTATCAAGTATTTCGTACCGGTTAATTGAAGCAGATTTAATTCCAGTTTTCAGATTTCTATTTTTACCAGGTTTTTATTCCTTTAATTATTTATTTATTTATTTATTATGTCTAGTTTAATTTTATGTTTTAGTTTATTTAGTTCTTTCTCCATGTCTGGCTAGATTAGTTGATATTGGTATGTGATTTTAATTCACCGTAGGGGATTTAGTAATGATTCAGCGCGCAACTTTATAAACTATTTTTCTGATTCGGGTTTCTAATTTAATTCTTACGCTTTTGAACGAAAGTAAAATAAAGCAATTAAAGTTAGGATCAATATAGCGAGAGTTTGAGGTTTTAACCAGATAGTAGAAACTTGATATTAATTTTTGAACGAGCGACACGTTAGAATTAATCAGAACTCATTGGTTTTCAAAATATACTTTCAAAATTAGGTGGTAGAAAAGTGACAGTAAAACTTCTAGTCTACAAAGTATGGTCTTTATCAATAAAACGAGAGTGTGAGGTTTAGACTTTTAAATCAAGAAAGTTCTTCTGAAAAATAATTTTTTTTCTACGCGCCGTTAATTTACCGAATCTCCGAAGGTTAATTAGTTACATATCAATATCCCGCTTTATTAATTAATTTAAAAATCTTTAATTTAAATTTCTAAACAATTCCTAAATCTCTAAAATATTCATTAGCCTTAGATTTACACCGTAACGACAGAAATACGGTAGATCGACTGTTGGTCCTTGTGTATTCGATATCTTTTAAAATTACACGACGAAACTGTGCACTTGCGGTTATAAATAATTTTTGATACACAATTCGTCGATCATTCGGCAAAACTCATTTTGGTTTGTATGACTTTATCATGTATGAACGGTTTGTGCATGATTCGTTTTATTTATGACTCATTTTACTTGATATGATTAATGCTCATAATGTCGTTGTTTTTTAAATCCATGCTTCTTGTTTTAGCTTGTTGTTCTACATGCCATTTTTGCCATGGTATTTGGTTATTTGTCATTACAATACATTTTGCATATCTTGCCTTATTTAATTGATATGGTTATTCGTCATAAAGTGCATTTCGACAAATGTAAGTGCATAATATGACCACTTTTGAAAATAATTTGAATTTTGATACTTCTCATTTGTGTATTCTTGTCTTCTTTTTGATATTGTCAAAGGGTGAGAGAAGAATGCATGCATAAGCTAAGGAAAAAGATAAAGAGTTATGAATACCTTTTCGACCGTTCAAGCGCAAATCGGCATCAACTCATGGGGAGCTTTGCTAGTGGTTAGCTTTGATGTTTGCGTCTGTAACATGTTTGCTATTTATTGCATTTAGGTAGGCTTAGGTAGCTTATGCAATAAGTTTTGACAATTATCAAAAATGGGGAGAATGTAAATGCACCAGTTCCCCTCCATTATTTAATAATTGTCAAAACACATGAAAATAGAGTATAATACATTTTGGAAACATTATACTTGACTTGACAGCGAAAAAGACTTTTAAACTTTGAAAAATCAAATTACAGGTCATTTGGATCGATACATATGGTCAGAAAAATTTTCAGACTGATAACTCGTATATGGATCGATACAGGCCTTGTTTGTATACATAGAAGATCTCCTTGGGGCAGAGAAGCTTGTGTGTATCGATACATATTTATATGTATCGATACACATCAGTTCCACTTTGAAAAAGAGAGATCACAGTTTATCGATATACATTTATATGTATCGATACATATCACCAGGATTCGTATATGTATCAATACATATATTAGTAAACTTCAAATTTTAAGCTGTCAATTAAAAATGTATCAATACACACTTACTATGTATCAATACATATCAATTAAATAGTGCCTAAATCTACTCCATTCTATTTTTTCTATTAATAGCATCATAGGGTCTCTTTGTATGTGTGAGAAACATTTGGAAAACAACTTTTGATCAGAATTAAGAGAGAATTTTGGATCAAAGTGTGCATTGTGATCAAGGTCTTCATCTTCACCCAATTCTCAATAATTTCAAAGTTGCGTACTCTTTAAATGGGTTCAACAAAGGAGTTTTCGTTCGATTGGGTGATAAGGTCTGTGGTAGATAGTGGTGAATCAGATCTTTCGGGCGGAATTGATCGCAAGGGATTTTTCATCGGTAATCAAGAAGATTGAAAGTATCATTCTTGAAGGTTCAATACGTCGGCGGAGGATCAGCCGGATAATCGATAGCAAAGGGTTCTTGATTGAAGAACGGGTGCGGATCGAGTTATCATAATCGGCGGTTCGAGTCTAGGAGTGTGTTAGTGATCGAGCAAGTTTACTGAAGCTATAACGAGTGAGAAAAGATCGAGTATTTTAGATATCTCGTGTACTGAATTCTATAAAACTTGTGCATTGTGTAATTCAAAGATTTTTTCAATAAAAATCTCAATTCTGATTTTTGACGAAATTGGGGGAGACGTACCGGCCGACTGCGAGGACGAAACGAAAGCCAGGGTAGTCTCATATCATATCGTTTGTTCTCTCTCTTCCCTTAACTCTTTAATTTTGTTATTTTGTTCAATTGATTTTGTCAATTGAAATTTGATCTATTCTAACGCAAGCCAAGAATCAAATTACTTGTTTTGCTTGCGATAATTTAGATTTGGACCATATAATTGTTGTGTTTAAGTTTTCAAATAATAAAAACAAATTACTTGTTGTGTCTAACAAATGCCACCATTCACTTAGTGACACCATAACCAAAACAACCCCTTTTAATGCACCAACAATAACTCTAAAATACTCCACTTCCAATATACATCACAATAATAATATCTTTTTTATTGATGATGTCCAACCTAATTAAAATGGTAAGGCTTCAATTTGATATTTGCAAAGGAAAATAGATAAAAAAGAAGACACAATATAAAATTGGATCGATTTTTAGGCTTTAATTTTCAATAGATGAATTCTAACTTTGAAATGGTATATAAATAAATGAAATAAAAAATTGAATGTATGATAATAGGTAAAGTAAATAAATGTGTGCGTTGAGAATGGTAAAGCATCGTTGTGGGAATGTGTAGTAGCATAGGTAAAGGGGTGGCAAAACGAGTCTGATCCGCCGGGCCGGCCCGTTTAACTCGCTAATTTTGACGAGCTGAGTCAAAGTTTTGAACTCGGATTTTCTATAAGGACCGCCCCGATCGGATCGCCAAAAAAACGAACCGGGACGAGGCGGGGGCGGCCCGACCCGTTTAACTCGTTTTTTTTTTATTTTAATTTTTACAGTTACATAAAATTCATTAAAAAAATAAGTGGCTTGATCTGATCCAATAAGAACACTTATTTAAGAAACTTAGGTTTTTTCTATTTATTCATACAAGGATTGCTTTTGCCACCAATCTATAAGTTGCTTGATCTGATCCAACTTTATGATTGTTTTCGCCGCGCTCTATATCATTTTTTATATTGATTATGTCGAATTTGTTAATTATGTTGCTAGATTTGTTAATAACGTATTTGTCTTTTTTTTTTTAAGGCAAATAACGTATTTGTCTTATAAGTTTGAATTTCTCACAAATTTATTTGTTTCTTAAAAAAAAAAAAACATCAATATTCAATATAATTTTTGTAATGTAAATAGCGCAAAAAAAACAAACAAACAAATTGGCGGGCCGCGGGCCGGCCCGCTAACTCGCATGTCCGCCAATAAAGGGGGCGGGATTGAATTTTAGACTCGGTCATCTAAGTTGACTCGGCTCGTCTCATCTCATTTTTAGGCGGGCTTAAACGGGGCGAGCATGTTCGTTTTGCCAAATATTTTTGTACTATTAATCACCAAATATTTTTGTACAATTGAAAGATAAAAATAAAATAAATAAACAATAATAGAATTATTACACCAATCGTTTATTGTTTCAGTGGTGATTGACACTGAACTTGGTAAGGAGGACCAAGTTTCGATCCCCACAACTACGATCGAGAGAGATTAAAACCACTTGATGTCAGAACTGAACTGACCCTCAAACTAAATTAAACTGGTGGTAAAAACAAAAAACAAACAAAAATTATTACTATTAATAAAAACTTTAAAAATAGCAAGCAATCTCATTAGTTGACAAATATTATACTTGCCAAAAAACTACTATTACTTTATTATATTTTATGATGACAAAATGACAAAATAAGTCGGGTCAAAGAGGTCACACATCTCGCCTAAATAAAACGCACCCACACACATAACTCCAATCTATGGGCCATTTGAGACCTTCTGATGCCGACCCGACCCAACCCGACTATGTGCCCAATTACTTTAAGAATTCATTTATCCAATATAAACCCTAATTTTCTCCTACCATTTCCTTCTCACTTGTTGTTCCCGTCGTGAACCACCAGGTACCTCTCAATCCTTCACCTTCTCGTTACACTTTCCGATCACTACTTTTTGAGCTTTTCTCATTGTAGATCTCAATTTTGTTATTTTTTGTTCATTTTCAGAATGAATTTCATCACAATTTTCTAGTAGAGTATAGTATGAATAATATAGTTTATGCTATTTTGTGATTATCTGATTTTATGTTTTTTTGTGTTGATGTTTGTAGGTAAGTAGAAATGGTGAAGCATAACAATGTTATCCCAAATGAACACTTTCGTAAGCATTGGCAAAACTATGTTAAGACATGGTTTAATCAGCCAGCTAGGAAGACAAGAAGACGCTTAGGTAATTTTAATTTTTTCTATAATATTACTATTTTTTTTAAGTAATTATTATTGTTCTGTTTTATTCAGTTTTATGTATTGAAGTCCCCGTAGGATAGCTTAAGCAGTAAGAGTTGAGGACATCTGGGTTGGATAAGGGGAGGTCCAGGGATCAATTCTTGGATAGAGCAGTTTCTCTTTCCGATGTACTAAAAAAAATGTTTTATGTATTGAGAATTGAGAATGAAAATGTTTATTTTGAATTTGGATAAGTATTAATGGTTAATGGTTAATTTCAAGGTTTTTGAATTTGTTTATTGAACAAATTTTCATATAGGTACAAATTTGGATGAATGTTGAAAATTGAAAATGAAACTGTGTTTGGAATTTGGAATAGTATTGATGGTTAATATATTTATTTGCATTAGTATTTGATGAAAATGAAAATGTTTGTTTTGAATTTGGATTAGTGTTGATGGTTAATTTATTTATTTGCATGATTCAGCTCGTCAGAAGAAAGCCGTTAAGATTTTCCCTAGGCCTACAGCTGGACCACTTAGGCCAATTGTTCATGGACAAACTCAGAAATACAACATGAAGCTTAGAGCTGGTAAAGGATTTTCTCTCGAAGAGTTGAAGGTAAAATTGTTAATGATGCATTTATTTCAAGTTATAAGATACATCACTACCTAATGGTAGCATAAAATTGATAAGATTTATGGTAGATTATAAAAAAGTGATTTTGATATTTAATAATTTAGTGATTAATTTATAGTGATATTTGTAAAACATAAGGTTTTTTCTGTTTGTTTACCATTGTAAAAACTTTCTAAAGTGAAAATTTCTAAAGTGATTATTTTGTTTTGTAAAAGAGAGTTTTTACTGATAAGCTATACTTGTTTGAAAAACTGGATGTGTGCACCTTATCTAGGCTTTTACTTGATATTATTAGCATATCACTACATAGAAACTGATTTCATTTTGTTTTTTTCTTTAATTGCCTTAGAATGAATTAATTGATGGTGTTGCAATATTTTCTGTTTGATGTATTTCTGCAATTGGGATCTCTGTCAATACATGGAATTGTATTTTCAAAATCCCAGTACAAGTGTATGTCAAGTCGACCAACCTGTCCATATGGAGTGGTTTGGCTAGCCAATTTAGTAGTAGTTTTTTTTTTAAAGCCTATGGGTTGGCCCTAACTGGTTTGGCATTGTTGGAACCATGGCCATCAAAGACTAAATCTGGTCCATTTTGAGAGCTTTTAATTCTTATCTAGCTTCAAATTAATTTTAGTTGTTACTATACAGTACAGTGATTACACTTGTATGATGTTACACCAATCTCCAAGTACATAGCTAAACCTTGTAATATCCATGATTTATTTGCCTATACTCCACTGAACACACTAGCTATTCCTTACAGTTTGATGTTTTGGAATATTTTCATTTGCGACTAGTTTCATAATATATTCCACTGTCTAATTTTTATCATGAAGATGATGAAAGACCTTAGAAGTTTGAGTGCATCTAGTGTAGAATATAACTAGACCTTAGAAGCTTGACTGCATCTAGTGTAGAATATAACTATGTATTGTAACTTTGTTCTTTTTTTACTTATGGTATATTTCTCACTTCTTATATGTTAAATTGTAGGCTGCTGGTATTCCAAAAAAGCTTGCTCCAACTATTGGAATTGCTGTTGATCATCGTCGCAAGAACCGGTCCTTAGAAGGTCTGCAAGCCAACGTTCAGAGGCTTAAAACATACAAGGCCAAGTTGGTTGTCTTCCCAAGACGTGCACGCAAGGTCAAGGTAATGCAAATTGCAATTATATTCTTTTATTGTATGGTCTTTTTCTTAATTTTGATTCCATCAATGCTGATGAATGTGAGAAAGAAAAAGTTGTATATAATTCTTATGGCCCCTTTATATTTGCAGGCTGGTGATTCTACTCCTGAGGAACTTGCAAATGCTACACAGGTTCAAGGTTCATACTTACCTATTGTGAGGGAGAAACCGTCTGTAGAGCTTGTTAAGATTACAGATGAAATGAAAGCATTCAAAGCTTATTACAAGCTTCGCCTTGAACGAACGAATAAACGCCATTTGGGTGCTAGACTGAAGAGGGCCGCCGAGGCAGAGAAGGAAGACAAGAAGTAAAAACTTCAGAAAGTCTGAGTTATTTGCAAGACAATTTTTGCTTGAGATTTGTTTTATTAAGAAAATTCTTAGTCTAAAACTTGGACAGCCATGGTTGTTATTTTGTGAATTCTGGTCTATTAGCATGTTTTATTTTTCATGGCATATTAACAAGTCTTTCTCTGGAAAGAAATTTATTGGAAGGTTTGCGATTTTAATTAGTATTGTCATAGTTTTTTTTTTACACTATTAGTCTTGTTAGAGTTAAGAATATCAAAGTGATGATATCTACAATGCAGTATTGAAGTAGGTCTTGCATTGAGCATTTCCTTTTATAGTTAGGTTTAACAGTTACTCGATTTTATGGTGGACCTTCCACAAAATATTTCCCCTTTTACACTCAACAATTTTTCCTGTCTAACTGTCCACTATAACCACAAAGCATCGTTGTAAACTCCATTGTGGGAGCTGATTTGAATGTAGTTGAAAATGGAGATCTGTGACCGATGTAGTTCTGCTATTTTGTGCAACATGATCATTCTATGCAAAAATTGGTAATCATTCTACACAATTGGCAAAACAACACAACTAGACAAATATAGTAGAAGAATCAAATGAGTAGTAGACAAATGTGCACCTAAATGCTAAATACAATCCAAAGAACCCAACATGGGGGGAACAAAACGAATCAAATATGAGACGAGTCTGAAGAAAAAAAATCAAATCCATCTTAGAGAAATGACAAATGAACTGAACGCCAAGGCGCACAAATTCACATACCAACAACCTCTAGCAACAAACACATTCACAAACCAACAACCTCCAGCAACAAGCATAGCAGCCTTTTCAAGCCAACCATAACAAAGCGCCATATATCTAAGACCAAAACCAAAAATGGCTAATGGCAGCGATTTCTCCAAAAGGTTGAACCAACAAACAACCGATTCCCGTTCAAAAAAAAAAACATCGACCACCATTGCGAAGGAGGCTGTGGTGACCACAAATATAGTAGAAGGTGCCGGACTACTACTTAAACAACCCTAAAAGGGGTTTTGAGAGGTGGTTGTTACGGCCTCATGGGGAAGATGAAACCGCAGCTGCACCACTGCCTACGTCTACATTGTGGCACTGATTTTTGGATGTGAGGGAGGGGAAATACAATATAATGGATACGTAAACTAATAAAATCTATTGAAAGGTACATTGTTATTGCTTGTATAGTTAAAGGTTACAATATCACTAGTGTTGAAGGTCTTGATAAAATCTTAGGGTGTGTTTGATCTGCAAAATGAAAGTACTGGACAGAACAGTACAGGACAGTACAAGATAGAACAACACAGGACAAATATTTACGATATTGAATAAATTTTGTCTTGTATGATACTTGATGGAGAAAATGTTATTTTGCTGATTTAGATAAGTTGTGCTGAGGATAAAAAGTTGTCCCATGGTTCTGTGGAGGACAAGAATATCTGATTTTGTCCAGTCCCTTGACCCCCAGTTTGTCCAGTACCAATAACAATTTTAAAATCAAACACAGTACAACAGAAGTTGTCCTGTCCAGTCCCTTATTTTTTAGCAGATCAAACACATCCTTAGTATGTACCGTTCTTTTTATTTAATTGCTTGTATTCTTTAACCAAACTAACTACTACGTACTAGCTAGTGTTACGTGTAGGGGGTGTAATTAGACGGTTTGAATCGTTTTTTTTTAATTTATCGTCTGAACTAATGAATTCCTGAATGGTTTGGTTTGGTTTGAATATATTAATCGGTTTGCAACATTTTTTCTGATGTATTCTCTACTATTATTTGTTGGAGAATTCTACGGTGCAACCGGCGCTTCGACTGCACCGGTAAAGTCGCACACTTGGCACAAATCAACCAATCAGAACGCAGGGTTGACTCGGTCAGATGCCACGTAGGAGTCAACCCTGCATAACATCCTCCTATTTATAAATATGACCCATAAATTTTTAAAGGCTGCAAAATAACCCCTATCTATAATTATTATTTTAAAATCATCCCCATATGATATCAATTAAAAATTAAAAAAAAAGTATTTCGCAAAAATTAAAATCAACATCTTCGTCCTTGACCCCAAATTGCAAAATAAAACCCTAATTTCATGTTCATTGTTCTTCTTCATCGATCCCAAATTGAAAACTAAAACCCTAATTTGATGTTCATTGTTGTTCGTCCTCGATCCCAAATTGAAAGTTAAAACCCTAATTTCATTTCATTCGTTATCGTTCCCAAACTGCAGAAGAACTTCACTTTGATTTTCATTAAACAATTTTAAAAGAACACGACCAAAAATCTCCATTTGAGGTTTAATATGGAAAACGACGACATTTTTTCTGATACATCTAATTTTGAACCGTATGATGGTGAGGATGACAGTGATGCATCAGTTGAAAACAGTGATGTTCAGTCCACTGATAATGATGTTGATGATTTGCACGAAGGCGAAGATGCTAATCCGGTTGAAAGAAACAGAGTTGAAGACGAAGAACCTGTAAGTATGAATTCGATTACTGCTGATGAAATTCGTGCTTTGGATTTTGGTACTATTCTTGAAGCGTATGATTTTTATTATCGGTATGGTAATTGTAAAGGTTTTTCCATTAGGAAGAGTGATACTAGGATGAGAAATGGTCCTGAAGGTAAAAAAATAGTATCAATGAAGCAGTTTGTATGCAGCAAACATGGTTATAGAGAACTGAAACACATAGGTAGGATAGATAGGAAAAGAGATCACAGACGTTTGACCCGTACTAATTGTCTTGCTAGGCTTCGTGTGCACTACAAGCCCGACAAGAATAGATATGTAGTTTCTTTTTTTGAAGAGTGTCATAACCATGAATTAACCCCAGCTAAGTATGTTCACTTACACCCTGTTTATAGAAAAATATCTGCATCAGATAAAGCTCAGATTGATGCTCTTCATTCACGTGGAATTATAACCTGTCATATAATGGGGTACATGGTTGCTCAGAATGATGGATATGGGAGTGTTGGCTTTACAAGGAAAGATCTGTACAATTATTTTGATAAAAAAATGCGTCACAATATTAAAGATGGTGATGTTGCTGCTGCTCTAAATTATCTCAATGTAAAGTCATCTACTGATCCAATGCTTTATGCTAAATATACTGTCCATAGTAGTGATGGACGATTGCATTCTCTTTTTTGGGCTGATGGGATTAGTAGATCTGACTATTTTTGTTTTGGTGATGTGCTTGCGTTCGATGCAACATACAAGAAGAACAAATACAACTACCCATTGGTTATATTTTCAGGTTGTAACCACCACTCGCAGACAGTTATTTTCGGTGCTGCTTTCGTGTATGATGAAACGAAAGAGACGTATAATTGGTTGTTGAGGACTTTTTTAGAGTGCATGGAAGGTAAACAACCAAGAGCAGTGGTGACAGATGGAGACCTGTCTATGAAGGATTCTATAAAAGAAGTTTTTCCTGATGCAACACATCGGTTATGTTCGTGGCATTTGAATAAGAATGCTCGTGACAATGTAAAGAATTCACAATTTTCGGAAGGTTTCACAACAGCGATGTACTCAAATTTTACAATAGATCGATTTGAAGAATTCTGGTCAGACCTGATTACAGAAAACGGACTTGAAGAAAATCCTTGGGTTCTTCATACATATTCGACGAAGAAAATGTGGGCATCTGCATATCTTCGTGACAAGTTTTTTGGACGTTTAAGAACAACGTCTCAATGTGAAGCTGTTAATGTAATAATAAAGAGTTATGTCAGGAAGAAAGGTTGCATATTTGAATTTATGCACAATTTTTATCAGGCTATGACAGTTTATAGAAACAATGAGCTGGTTGCTGATTTTAAATCAAAGTTTTCAGATCCTGTGTTGACCAGTGGCTTGTGGAAGATAGAGGAAGATGCTGCTAAAATTTTTACAGCTGAGATTTTCAAAGATGTTAAAGAGCAAATGGTGAGGTGTACTTCATTGATTGTTAAGGAGAAATATAGAGTTGGGGATGGAAGGTTTTACACATTGATTCGATCTGGTTATCCAGATCATGAAAGAGAAGTTGAGTATGATGGTTCAAATTTTCAATGTTCATGTAGGTTATTTGAGTCTCGTGGCCTTCCATGTTCTCATATCTTTTATGTCATGAAGGAAGAACATCTGACTGTCATTCCTAAAAGCTTGGTTTTGTCGCGATGGACCAAAGATGCCAAACTGGAATATTTGAACATGGATTCTAATGGATCGGCTGATTCCACAACGATTGAGCTTGCTCGTTTTGGTGCATATTGTTCTGTGTTCACCAGTTTCTGCAAAGATGCTGCTAAAAAAAATGGTGTTTATGGGGCAATAATGGAAGGCATATTGGATTTACGGAAAAAGCATTTAGATGATCATTCTGTGAAACAACAGTCAGGGGTCGGTGATCCATTGCCGGTGAAGAGTAAAGGCGCTCCAAAGAAAAAGAAGAATGGTACAAAAGCTGTGAGGCACTGTTCAAAATGCAACAGTACAACTCATAATGCGAGGAGTTGTGAAGTAATCTCTAAAACTCATTATCTATTTTTTGTCAGACTCGACATTTTTATTTACTAAACATAACATATTATGGATTGTATAATTTGCAGCGTACGACAAATGCTCATGATGAAACAAATGTTGAAATGGATTCGGCGTCTATAACTGAAAAGTTAGATAGGGTATTGATATGCGCATGAAAAAAATACTTGTGTAGCTTTTTTATTATTTATTACACGGTGTTATGTTATGTGTATTAAATTAATATTTTATTTTTTGATCAGGCCAATAAAAAGACAAGTACAAGAAAAGGCAGTTCGAATGGTGAAAGCAGTGTGCAAAAGAGAAGTGCAGACCCACCGCAAAATCGGCAAGATGATGTTGCAACTAGACCATATATGGGTTTTACACCTACACACATGCCTCCGATGTATGCGGTTCAGCCCATGATGTACCCGGTATATGGAATGCCAATGAACGTTGGTGAAAGTTCAAATTCTATGTCAAATCTCCTACGAGGAATGATGAAAGATTGTGGTGGAAAGTCGTGACTTTAGTATTAGATGTTATTTGATAAATGTTGTTGTTTTGTATAATTTAAGGATAAAGATTGGGATTTAATGTTGTTTGTGTTTTTAGTAGTCCGGGATGTTGATGTGTTAAGCATTTAAGCTGAAATCATATTAGTAATTGTGCACGTGATGTAGCGGCTGATTAGTTTTCCATTTTAACTCAATTTCATGGTCTGGTCTCCATTCTGTTTTAGCTGTATAATTGAAATTGTTGTTAATGTTGAATGAATGTGGCTTAGGGTGGCTATAGCACACACCAGAATTTAAAAAAATTTATTATGTATATTATGGTATATATTCATCTAATGGTTAGACATAAACAATAGAACGCTGTTGGCGTGGTGGCTTTTGCTAAAATTTGTCTCATCACTTGTCACTTAAGTGTCACCAGTTCGAATCCTGGTGGATCACTTTTTAGATGCCATTTATTTTTTATTTCTCATGTAATATATATTTTTGGTCGCGTGGTTACGAAAATCACTTGTTGCAAGCAGTGCGCGAGTTCGAATCCTGCAAGCGATGTTTTTGCAATTTCAAAAGGGTTTTTAACAAAAATATATGTCCCAAATTACAGGTCCATTATCAGTGTATTGAGTTATTTCCGTTAAACTAAATTTCCATCGTGAAAGCAATTTTGCAGTTTTTAACCAAACAAATATCAACAAAACAAACACAGTAGATCACAATTTTATAGAATTGCAAATGCATTTGAGAATTAGAAATTCAATTATACATCATAAAATATGCAATCACAACAGCAATAAACCATGAAAAACATAATAGATTTTTAAACAGCTTGGAAGTTTCTCTTTCATTTTGCAGTTTCATCTTCATCTTCTCCTCTTTCTTGCTTTGAAGTTCCTTAAGTATTCCACTGATTTCTTGCAAAAGATCTGAGCAGTAGCCACAGCATTTGGTCTCCGTTTTGTTCTCCGTCTGCGTTGCAGCAAAAGCTGAATCGGGCAACGTTGTTGTGGGTTCAGTAGGACGAACATATGGAGGTTGTCCTTCGATTTCGTCATCCCATATAAGCAACTTACAACTTGGCACTACGGATGACTAAAGCACAAAAACAGTAAAACAATATAGAATAAAAGTAAAAGTTAAATTTTTGCCGTGAATTTGTTAAAATTAAAAAAAACGAAAAACAAGATCAGGTTCTGGCTCATATAAAACATTCAAATATACTCACCGCCCAGTTTGGACATTTCCAAAATCGCCTACCAGGGTTGTCGATAGATTTGGATGTGTACATCCTCATTGTAAGATGGCAACCACATTGGGGGATCTCGAACGGCAAGAATGTTGCAGCAGCAGATGAAGAAGAAGACATGGTGCTGTAGATCTGGTTTTAAAAGTGAAGAGGAGGATGTTGAAGAGGGGAAATGAGATTTGATTTTAAAATTGGCCAATTTCGTCCTATATTTAATGGAGAACAGAAAATGGTAACAACCTCATAACGACCGTCCGATCAAAAGTAGTTGTAGAAGTAATTTTTGTACGGTCGAGATATTTTTCAGCGATTTTGAAATAGGAATAATGTAGTCAGTCTGATATGAATATCTTTAATCTACACCGTTGGATCCAAAGTAGGGTAAAAATATGTATAATTTATAAATGTAGCAGATTCAAAATTTCTATATGTATAATTTATAAATAATACAAAATAGTATTTTCTATATGTATAATTTATAAATAATACAAATATTCCACTTTCAAACAAATAATACCTCTGTAAAAAAAACAAATAATATCTTTGTAAAAAAACAAATAAAAAATACATATATGCAAACATTTATTCAAATCTACAAATATTAGTTCACGCAAGTTGTCAGCATAAAGTTTGAGTTATCTTTTCATTTTAAGAGATTTTAATGGGTTGTACAATAGTTCACTGCTTTCCATTACTACTGAAATTTCTTATCATGTAATGAGAACTAGTGAAGTGGCGTAGAAAATACTGAAATTCATTGATAATGGTCTTCTGACTCTCTACACCAAATTTCTTATCATAATGTATCACACTGACACATTTTAAAGCTTTATCATTCTCTGTAATCAATTTACATCATCCACCAAGCATTAAGCTTTTTTTGTTTCACTTGATTTACTTTGGCACATACTATTGTTATAGTATTGTTTGATTTTTATATGTCATATAAAAAATACAAATATTCCACTTTCAAACAAATAATACCTATCTACCCCTGTCAGTAAAAATCCTAAACCACAAATCCTAAACCACAAACAGACCCTAAATGAATAAATATATTTGGCATTTAAAACCCTAAACCACAAATCCTAAAACTCTAAACCACAAATTCTAAAACCCTAAACCACAAATCCTTCACCAACTTTAGATATGATCCGGTTAAATTTAATAAATTACAAATTATATAAATAAAATAGATTATAATCTGATTTAAGTTTATTCTCTAGTTAAATTGAAGTAGTACTAACTCTAGTCTTTTACTGAAGGCTATATTTATGTTTAAGTTAATATTTTAAAAATTATATAAATAAGGTAAAATTTTAAAAGAAATTTATAAATTGATTTATGAATGAGGTGGTATGCTATACAAAAAAATTTAGTGCCACATCTTGTTGTCAGTTTACCTTTTATTCATATATTAGTGAATTAATATGTATTTTTCTTAAAAAATAAATTTCTCTCTCCCCTTTATTATTTCCCTCTATCACTCTCCATTAACTACAACAACCTATTATGGGCTAAAATAAGGTATTTTTTCGAAATTACTTCAATTTATTTATAAAATTCGTACTAATTTTGTTAAAAAGGTATTGGATATAATGATACAACTGTCTGATGTAGTTACTTTCAGTAAAATATCAAGCACACACAATTTTAATCAGACGGTGTATGTTTTGATCAATCCTATCTAGGATATTAGATACCAACCGCCAGATTTAATCATATGGGTGATTAAATCAATACATATTAAACCAGTGTCTTAACCACTGGGGCGCAATGTCAATTCGTGAATTTTACGCTTTCAAATAAATATAGTATAAACAAACAATTAATAATATTTAAAAAATATTTTAACATAATTAAATGTAATAATAATGTAAGCATATTTCTTATTTGGAAAATAAACAGCTTCAACTCTTCACGTTTTTCCTACTGATACCCATTCTTCCTCTCTCATAGAAAAACTCATATCGCACCAAATCTTCTTCCTCTCTAATATCCACACTCATGGCTTCATCTTCAAGGTTAGATCTAATCTTTCTATATGTCGTATTAATCGTTCCATTGCATTATATTTTTTCTTCGATTTCATAAGCAATGTTCAACAAATCTATTATATACTTAAACCCTAATTTCATTATGATTAATTTCTTTCTGAATAATTAGGGTTTAGGTATTTTTATAGTTTACACTTATAGTTTGAGATAATATTTGTATTGTATGGTTTAGGGTTCAAACTAAAGTAGAAGACAGAAGTAGAATAAGCTTACATAACCAGTCTTTGATGTGGTTTATTTTTGCTAATTCTATTAATTTGTAAATGCAGAATTTTGACAAAATCCCCAACTTTCGAAACATGGATCAATCCTGAACTGGTAATACTTTGATGTTCAATGAATGTATCTAACTTTTGTAGAATTTAAACAAAACATCTTCTAACACCATAAACTATTTCTTATTAGGAATATATAACACTGCCTGACAAATTTGTTGAGAATTGGAAGGTAGATTTGAACAAACACAATTATGCCTACATCTTCGTAGAACAAAGAAGTATCCGGGTTACTTTATTGTTGGCAAAGAACAACAATTTCATCATTGATGGAAAAGCTGTGTCCACCATGTTTAATATTTCAAATCCAACAAAAGTAGAGCTTCACTATATGGTAGAAAACAATCATTTCCGAATGACCATATTTGAAGACCAACACAGCTCTTTTCGCCAATATATTATTGCCTTTAAGAAGAGACCAACACCGGAGGTAAGAATTTCCATTATTATGTTAATTTCTATTACATAGAGTACAATTTGTGTTAATATGTTACAAATTGTTGTCATATACTAATGTTGACCTACCAAATCCTATAGGGACCATTTATCAACTACAATATGAGGATGTCGACGTTTGAAACTTGGCTTGGTCCTCAAATGGTAAATATTATTACCATCATCCTATTTAAGCTACTTATGTATGTATTTGTATGAAACTGCCCCATAATATGTTTTATTTTAACAGTATCATATAATGTTGCCAAGGAATTTTACTGAACAATGGAGAGATCGAATCCAAAATGACGGTGTTGGTTATGTTTGGAAAGGACGGGAACGAGCGACTGTTGTTTTCCGAATTACCAAATTCTGGGATTTCATGACTGATGGAAGGGAAGTTGCTAAATGTTTCGGTTTCGACAGGCTTACAAAAGTTGAATTTAGGTACCAAGTGAAAAAAGAAGGTTTTACTTTCAAAGTCTTGACAGATCATAAACACCAAGTCGTTCCTCAGAAGCAGAACATCCTTCCTCAATACCACAACATGGAAACAGACGCACCAGAGGTTCAGTTTGTTATTTTTCAATTTTCATTCTTATCTTCATTTTGATTCTAATTATATTTGGCAACTTTACACTCAATCATACATTGTTAATATCTTTACACAGGCAACAAACATGAATGTTGATGACTCTAACTTCCCAAGTCATACTTGGGAAGTTAGACTTACTGAAGCAATGGTCAACATGAAGAAAAAACAAGTGATGGTATGATCTCAATCCTATCGTTACAACTATAAATTGTTAAAACGTCTTTAAGTTAATTTATATATCTGATTTTGGCTTAATTTTTTTGGATATTGGCACTATAGCATATACCAAATCACATTTCAAGAGATGTAATTGGAGACATGACGGAAATCATGTTGATCTCTTCAACACAAGATTGGGTTTGTACGGCTGAAATCGGAACTTCTGTTCGATCAAAAGAAACTGGAGGATGCGAAAAACATTTATACGAAGGCTAGTATGAGTACATCTTAAGCCACAGGCCTAATGCTGGTGATTTGGTTGAGTTTACCATAACTGTACCACCTAATGGCATCTCACTCTTACTGAAGCGCAACGGACAATAACTGTTCCACAAGCCTAATACTTGTTTGTTTTCCTACTAATTCACTCAGTTTATGGTTGTATTATTATGTCATTCTTGAACAATATGTAGAATCTTTAGTGTTTTTCATATGTATTAATCTTGAACAATATGTTGTATTAATCTACTTATCTAATTATGTTGTATTAAACCAAAATCAGGGGTCCCCCATGTCTTCACAAAAAGAGTGACAAGTTTGTTATGATTTCTTAAAATTTTGTTTTTCATTAAGTAGGTCAATTTGGTATGAATGAATGGTGGGTTCTAAAAACATGTTTAAACTTAGTTCTTTCAAAAGTTGGACAATTTGGAATATCAATTTCAAAATTAAATTAAAAAATAAATAAAAGGCATTATTAATCTCGTTTTAACGTTATTTTTTATCAAAAGAAAAAATTTATTTTGTTTCAACCTGATTTTTTAATTGAACGCATTAAAGTCATTTTGTACCAAAACAAAAAAAAGTACAATAAAAAATTAAAAAGAACATTACATTAAAGACAGTTGTAGGCATGTGGATTTGATGGGAGGTGGTTGGGTGAAGTGTTTAGTCACCTCCACAAAAATTTAATTGTAGTCAATATTTGTTGTGGATAAAAATTGTACTTTTTTTTAAAAAAAATGTAACATTTTGGCAAAAACATTCAATTTATGCAGAATCTTAAAAGAAAATAAGAAATATACCACGACTACTATATATTGTGTATATTCTAAAGTATAAGCTCAGTTGACTGTTTTTACATCATTTTCAATCAAATGACAACACGCTTATCAATTTATGCAGAATCTTAAAAGAAGATGAGAGATATACCACGACTACTATATATTGTGTATATCCTAAAGTATAAGCTCAGTTGACGGTTTTTACATCAT
The DNA here is from genome assembly GCA_951804385.1 of Trifolium dubium. Lineage (NCBI taxonomy): Eukaryota > Viridiplantae > Streptophyta > Magnoliopsida > Fabales > Fabaceae > Trifolium > Trifolium dubium. Next base: position 27,492,958 of record OX638065.1, read on the forward strand.
TTTCAATCAAATGACAACACGCTTATCAATTTATGCAGAATTTTAAAAGATGAGAGATATACCACGACTACGATATATTGTGTATATCCTAAAGTATAAGCTCAGTTGACGGTTTTTACATCATTTTCAATCAAATGACAACACGCTTATCAATTTATGCAGAATCTTAAAAGAAGATGAGAGATATACCACGACTACTATATATTGTGTATATCCTAAAGTATAAGCTCAGTTGACTGTTTTTACATCATTTTCAATCAAATGACAACACGCTTATCACAGTGGATGCATAATGATTGATTGTGTTAGATCATTTGAACTCTAAACACTAAACTGTATCAAAACACTTGGATGATTTTCACAATTTCATGAATTACTATATTTAACTAAATTATCAAAATTTAATTTTTGACGTGAATTTGATTTCATCTTTTACCTATTATATTAAATTGAGTAATATGAATAAATTAGGGGACCCACCAATATCATTATCAAAACACTTCATTTTTTTTATTATTAAATACTATATATATTTGAAAGCGCAGTTATTAATGAATTGGCATTGCGCCCCAGTGGTAAAAACACTGGTTTAATATGAATTGCCTGTATATGAGGTCTGGGGTTCGAATCCCCCTCGCCCCAGACCTTTTTTATTTATTTTTGAAATATGTATAAACAAGTTGTATATAGCAGGTCTTGGTTTCGAATCCCGCTCGCCCCATAACTTATGTTTTTTTATTTTTTTTAATTGTTTGTTTCCGTTCATCTTACTATATATTTATTTGCAAGCGCACTTATTAATGAATTGGCATTGCGCCCCAGTGGTTAAGACACTGGTTTAATATGAATTGAGTGTATAGGAGGTCTGGGGTTCGAATCCCCCTCGCCCCAGACCTTTTGTTTTTATTTTTGAAATATGTATATAAAATGATTTAAAATTATTTTAATTTTTTTTTTTTTTATAATATTTATTATTACAAAATTAAACTACATAACTTAAAATAATATTTTAAATATAGCAAATGACTTAAATTTTAATATGAATTCAATTTTGTACGAATAAAAAGAAAAAAATAATAGTCATTATTTTTTTTTGTAAAGCAATAACTAATTATTTTTTTATTTTTTTTGACAAAATACTAATTACTCTTTAAAAAATTAACTTTTGACATTTAGACAAACTAGTAATGTACAATGTATTTAAAACCTGCATCATTTCCGTATAAAATTTAACAAGTATTTATTTAAAGTAGTACATAATAAATTTTGAATGAAAAACAAATAGCCTCATTCTAACAAAAATTATAAAACTATTTCGTAATATGAAAATTAAAATTAATAGTCAAAGTATTCTTAAAAAAATTAAACTTACTCTACCGTGTAAGAATATGTCGCTTGCATTTTTTTTCACGTCATATATTTGGCACCAATTTTAGTCAAAACATATTACATACTAGATAACTTGTATTACAAGTTATCAATTGTCTTAAAGAGATATATATAAAACAACCATTGTTCACCAAAATCACAAACCATACACAACTAAAACCCTAAACCAAACCGAACACATTCATTAGACTTTAAACACATAAATTGAATGGTTTTCATAGATATTTTTTATGCGAAAGTTGATACGGTCCCCAACCTTGAAACCATTGATCCCGCATACCTCCGGCCACCCCTTTGAAATCCACCCCGGATTAGGCCAATCATCTTTGCCAAAGACCAACGTGCACTTGTGCTTTTCACGGTTTTCACCAACAAACCACAAAGCAGGCAACCCCTTACGTTGTAGATACCATGCCAAGTCCTCCGGTAATTCCTATTAATTTCAACGAACATAATTTAACAATCTAAATCAAAATAATAACCTCTTATTCAATGCAAATTGTGTCTATCTAAGCTAAATTGTTTCTATAATAAGGTAAATATAATAATAAAAATTAAATCAGTTGAGTTAGAAATATACCAATTGCGGGACAACATCGGGGTTCTCCGTAATTGTTAAGTAGAAGTTGTCTGCCCCTCGGATATTCATAGACAACGAATGCCAAGTAGGGTAATTTGCGGGAGTCACCGGGCCCATTGGAATGATTTGGAAATTACTTTTACCGTAGTATTTAAAAAGGATTTTGTGGTCGTCCTCCCACTTATAATGCTCTCTCAATACATTCCAGCCTTCTGTGATTCTCGGCACCCCATCCGGATGGGTGAATTCCAACCGGACTCTGTGCCGGAGTCCATCTTTATCATACAGTTTCCAAACTGCCGACGCCTCATATTTGAACTGGTGGAAGAAAGTAGGCTCGATTTCGCCAAAATCCTAAACAATCATTACAACTATAACTCTCAGAATTTGAATCAAAAAATAGTACTCTCAAAGTCGCTACATAATGCCCTTTAAATTCAAACACAAGTCAATCCGGACAATGAAAATCCCAAATTTCTTTAAAAAACACCACTTCCTGAATATCTTGTTACAATATTATATTAAGTAAGCTATACTAAAACATAGCATTGGACTAAAAAGGATATAACTTTTAAAACAGAGCATACTTCAAAAACCCCTTTTGAACCAAACAGAAATCAGAACCCAAACAAAAAGGAGTTTCGAAAATGAGAAAGGGGAAAAAACTTGTTCAATGTTCCTTTGACATCATCTATTGTTCAAATTAAACGACAACAGCGATTAAATGAAGAAAAAAAAAGCACTGTGTTTAATAACACAGACGATAAATCAAGAGGGAACAGTACATGTTCTTTGGTATGGACCGTGCAGAAAACGGACTTCTCTTCAGATGCAAACATGCGTTCAACCGATAAAGCCATTGTTGCAAGAGTAATGGTTGTCTGTGATTTTTTGTTTGTACTGAAAATGTGAGTGGGAAAGTGGAAGGGTTAGCTTTGAAGTTTGGTGGTGGAATTTATGATTATGGTTTAAAGAGCTGAGTAATGGTAATGAATACAAAGGGCTGCAAACGAGGTATTTGTTATCAAACCCTATGGGAACCGGTGTGATTTGATGTCTAAGAAACTAATGCCCTTTGCATGAATTGTTTTGCAGAGAATATGAACAGCTATTTTTACATGCCAATTTTGTGTTTGAACCGGGTATCCTCTACTAGCAATTGTTTGGTGGGATTTTTCTTTGGGACATTACAAAAATTATAATGTGGCGGGAAATATTATTCATAAAATAAGCAAAAAAAAATAGAAATTGATTAAATTATCATTACAAATTTTAACTTTACCAGTAATTCAAAATATTATTTAATAAAAAAACATTTTGACATTTTGTAATAAAGTTTTCTTCAAAAAAAAATAAATGTAAATGAGACCAAACGTTAAACTATAGAGTTTAATTGTGGTGCACAGTCGGTGTAAAGCCACTTTACACAATCATCCAATAACATTTTGCCATGTCATCTATTCTAATATGTGATTTAATTTAATTAAAAATAACCCTAAATTATGCAATATATAACAGATAGCCTGGTGGATACAAATGTACCCCTTTTGCAGTAGATTGTGGGTTCGATTCCTGCACAAAGCAATTTTTTTGCAAAGTTTCCTAATTATGTTTTATGCAGTAGATCAATATATTACTCACTACATCTTTTAATTGACTTATATTCACATATTTCTTTATTATTTTTTATGTATTATATTTTTTTACTTATATATTCATTAATTGTAGGCCAAAAAAAAAATGCAGTGGTCATGATAATTAAATAATTTATGGTGATTACATAGGTTTCTTTTTTAGTTAACAATGAATAAATACTGATTCATAAGAATATTCACTACATTTTTAAATTCACTAGTATTTGTAATTGACTATTATATTCACTAAAATATTGAGTACATAAATTATTTGTTTATTATTTTTTATTTATTAGAGTTTTTTATATATTTATTCAGAAATTGTAGTTAAAAAAAAAATAGTGCTCCTGATAATATAATTTATTTATGGTGATTACATAGTTTTCCTTTTTTTTTTCCAAACATAGGTTTCTTTTTTCGTTAACATTAAATCAATATTGACTATTACTTTTAATGGACTTACAAAAATAAATTTAAAATATTTTGTTTTAACACAGCAACTAATTTTAAAATATTAAAACTAGTGACCATAAAGTAAGGGTTAAGTAGTAACAAAATCTAAATGTAACAAGAAGAAGTAAATATATGTTGGGTTGTAACATTAATTTTATATAATCATTAAAAAGAGTACAGACATCATTGCACAAAGAGACCTACTAAATCTCCAGCACTAATACTTCAAATTCAAAAAGAAATTACATCATATCTTAATTAAAAAACTACTCTAAGGTTTAGGTTTGTCGTCAAAGATTCTGGCCATGGATGATTTCTCCGACTCCAACATAGCGCGGAACTCCGCAAAAAATTCACGAAGTTGATTGTTGATCCTTTCAAATGCCTCCAAATCAATCTCGACAGTAACCGGCCTTGCCGGATTTCCTGGCGGAGCTCCGCCGTTGGAATCGCCTTTGATGTTGGAATCACTGTTGTTATTGTTATCCATACTTACTTAACAAATGAGTAGAAAACAATGGTATAGATTTGAACGAAAATCTCTTTAAATAGACAGATGAAAAATATACAATATTTTGATGTAGGTGGGAAATAGTAACTTTTTTAATAAATGGGAACAACAACAAAAAAATACAAAACGCGTGAAAAGTACTGTACCTTTATGATAAAAAACTGGATTTGCAGTCGTTGGAAGTTGGTGTTGCTGTCCAAATCATCCCTTTCCCTGACATATTCCCTGCACGTCTTTAGTGTGAAGTGACTGAACGTCTCCCCCCAACCCCAAGGCCCCAACCATTTCACATAACTATTACTACTTCTACACACATGTTACAGCTTTTCTTCATCATATCCAAAATAATGATTCACTATGCCTATGCTTTTCGCGGGTCCAAGTTTATCACCGTGTGATTAAATTCGATATAATGATAAACGCACACGTGTGCATACTTTTTTCATTACTAACCGTGTGATCAAATTTGTGTGTTTGATTATGCGTGTATTGTAAATACCTCACATCACATAGTAGAATTTGTGGTTAAGGGTTTTTGGTATATATTTGTGGTTTAGGGTTTACGGCTAACTTATTATTTTCAAATAATGACTTATTTAAATTATTTTTATGTTACAAAATTCTAAAATTCTAGTGTAATCAAATTAAAACAAAAATCCACAAGTTAATGTGAAATTAGTTGTGAAATGTGACTGAAAATGAGAAAATGACTTAAGATTTACATATACATCAATCTGACTTTAATACCTGATCTCGCATTCTTACTAGATCACGTGACCGAAGATTTTCAATTGGCACAATTCGACCGCTCAAAACCAACTAACTAATTTGCTCAACAATTGAATGAGTTTTAGAAATTTGACAAACAATCTCGAAAATATTGAACATGTGATTGATTGTGTTAGATCATTTGAACTCTAAACACTAAACTATATTAAAACACTTGGATGATTTTCACAATTTCGTGAATTACTATATTTAACTAAATTATCAAAATTTAATTTTTGGACGTGAATTTGATTTCATCTGTTATATGTAGAATGATTATTTCATTCCAATAAACACTACCAAACAAAATTAAAAACTTTAATATAAACCTTCTTATATATATATATAGGAGGTCTGGGGTTCGAATCCCCCTCGCCCCAGACATTTTGTTTTTATTTTTGAAATATGTATATACAATGATTTAAAATTATTTAAAATTTTTTTTTATAATATTTATTATTACAAAATTAAACTACATAACTTAAAATAATATTTTAAATATAGCAAATGACTTAAACTATATAGAATGACTTAAATTTTAATATGAATTCAAGTTTGTACGAAAAAAAGAAAAAAGAATAGTCATTATTTTGTTTTTGTAAAGCAATAACTAATTATTTCCCTTTTACCTATTCTATTAAATTGAGTTTTATGAATAAATTAGGATTGAAGATTATCTAATAATGGAGAACTGAAGAAGATAATTTTTATTTAATAATAATAATGAGTACAATTGCTAACTGCAAATATTGATTGACTACATCACCTTCCAAATAATATTTAAAAAACTGATACATCATAATAGGCAATAATAATGGTAGAAATGGATCTTAATTTTTTTCCAGAATTGATAGACCAGATCTTTTTTTCCAATTCCGCCTGAGCGCTAAACTCCTCAATAAATTCGCGAAACTCATTGTTTAATCTCTCAAATGTATCTAACATCTCCTGCAGAGTCATGCGTTTTGGTGGGTTTCCGACAGGATCGCCGGCATCGGAATCCCGGTTGGGGCTGGAAGCACCACGTTTACGTTTAGAACTTTCCATTTTGTTTGACAAATTACTCCGTATAGAACAATATAGCCCATAGAACAATATACATACCCCTTAAATAGAGATTAAATTAGAAGAGATTTCCAACGATGGGACCCACTACAACCCCATTTTCCAAAATCATGAATAAAACAAGACTACACTGTAGCAAAACGATGCATACGATGCACACACCGGTTCATGAACAAGTGAGACGAATCATTACCCTTCCACAGACCACAATTAAACACCAACAGGTACATTTATTGAGACAACGGGAAAGGTAGGGTTATAAGTCCAACACTCTCGTTTTCGTCAAAACACACCAACACTCTTCCAATCCTCCTCTAACTCTCTGAACTTGAGATTTCGGCAAGAAGAAGATGGCCTCCACTGGTAGACAATCATACAAGGTCAGAAATCCTACAAGCCTGTTCAGGATGACAATCATGGAAGACCCTGAAGAGCATCCTCATATGGTATATTTAATTAATTCTCAGTTTTTTGTTGTTTTATTCCGTAATTGTCATTTGATTTTGTGATTTAGTTTGATTGTTGGTGATTTCTGTTTTAATGTTCTTGTCATTTTAATTTTATGAAATAGGTTCTGCCGGAAGAGATGGGTGATTTCATAGCGGATACGGGGTTGCATTCCTTGTATATCATAGGAGAGAACAACGAGAAGCATCGGTGCTGGTTTGCGTTTGAAACTGAGATGTGGCCGTTTCCTGTGACGTTTGAGAGTGGGTGGCCGGAGGTCTGTGCAATCAACAATCTGACGGTTGGCGATCGCATATGCTTCAGTGTTACAAATGTCTACTCAAACCATGCCATGTACTTGACTAAGGAAGGTTGAAGGACTTTGGGGAGGTTGTTTGACGGAAAGGCTTAAGGTGTTTGTTGATGGTGGCTGAAGTTTTAGTTTTAATCTAATTATGCCTTTTTAATATAATTATTTATGAACTTTTTATTTTAATGGTTTGTAACTAATGGGTGTGTACCCAAGTTATCTACTATTTATAATATTATTATGGCTTGGTGTGTAAGAACTTATTTTTTATGCTTAATTTAAGTTCTCTTTCTATGGTGGAATCGGCCAATCGACTCCTTTATGTATATTGCAACCAACCCCTTTTATATTTTAAATGTGAGCAAAATCACCCGGATATTTAAAATCATCAATTAAAAAAAACAAAAATTATTATTCAAAAAAAATAATCAAAATCACAATATATTATTCAAAAAAAAAGAGTAAAAATCACACTATTAATGTTCTTCGCTCTATCCCAAATTTAAACCTTCAAACCCTACTTTTGTACCTTGTTTTTTATTTATTACACCGTGATATGTGTATTAAATTAATAATTGATTTTCATGAGGCAAATAGTTCTTATAATATAAGAGTCGATAAATAAATTTTGATTTCATAAAAAAGCTCGTTAATTTAGATATCAAATGTAGCGGTACACTTGGAAAAACCAAGTACACAGTAGAAACTCCCATGTTATATTTATTTAAAAGCGTAAACGTAATGAATTGGCATTGCGCCCCAGTGGTTAAGACATTGGTTTAATATTTATTGAGTGTATAGGAGGTCTGGGGTTCGAATCCCCCTCGCCCCTGACCTTTTATTTATTTTTTTTAATTGTTTGTTTATCTTATATCTATTTAAAAGCGTATAATTCACGAATTGGCATTGCGCCCCAGTGGTTAAGACACTGGTTTATTATGTATTGAGTGTATAGGAGGTCTGGGGTTCGAATCCCCCTCGCCCCAGACCTTTTATTTATTTTTTTAAACTGTTTGTTTATAGTATATTTATTTGAAAGCGTAATATTCATGAATTGGCATTGCGCCCCAGTGGTTAAGACACTGGTTTAATATTTATTGAGTGCATAGGAGGTCTGGGGTATCGAATCCCCCTCGCCCCAGACCTTTTTTTATTTTATTTTTAATTGTTTGTTTATGTTATATTTATTTGAAAGCTTAATTTTAACAAATTGGCATTGCGCCCCAATGGTTAAGACACTGATTTAATATGTATTGAGTGTTTTTTTGTTTACTTTTTATTTGTTTGTTTCCATTTATTTTCCTTTTAATTGCTCAAACTTTTTTTTTATTTTTTTCTTAAATATTATTGTTATATATATGTTGAAGGATATAAATACTAATAATGTATTACAATACTTGTCATTACAATAAATACTAATAATGGTATTACAATACTTGTGATTACACATAATGTTTGTGATTACACGAAATAGCAACTATATCTATATTTGATATATAGATGAAAAGTTGTACCAAAAAAAAAAAGAAAATACACATGAAAATCAATAATAATTAGCTCTTGTGTGGTCTGTTGGTTAGAGGTTAATAAAATTTCGGTGAAGGTTGGAGAAAGTTTTGGTGGTGGTTGGAGGAAATTTCGGTGATGGTTGGAGACAATTTCGGTGATGGATGGAGAGAAATGGTGAAAACAAAGTCGTTGCTATTAACAACAATACGAATGAAATCTGAAGTTGATGCTTGCAAGCGACTTTGAGGATACCAAGTGACTTTTGAAAATGAGACACAATAGTCTCGAAATAATGTTGATTCGGTTAGACATAACATTCTTAATATGGCCACATTGAAGTATCGTCGAATACCATAACATTCTTATTAGATAGTATTACTAATCAACGTTAAGAATGTTATGAATAACCGACGATGCTCCATGTGACCTTTATATAGCACAACTTATGAATGGAAGTAGAGTTACTAGTATGAAATAAGGCCTAAGGAGGTTTGAGAAAGAAAAGAAACAAGAAACACTTAATGTATGATATTGGTTCTATGGTAGTTGTCTTGGTATGTATTTATACTTGGCTTGTTTACTCCCTTGGCTTGTTGTGCCTCTAATACGGTCCAATAGTTGTGTTGTTACTTTTTTAAAGAATATTTTGAGTATTACAATGGTTTGTTTGTTTGTGGCATGCTAGCAGCCTTTAGATGCATGTTAAGATGAGACATGCACGCCTAAAAAGCCAAAAATAATCAGGCATCAATAAGGCAAGTTGCAGGTTCATACATGCATAACATCTACTCCCTCCGTCCCAAAATAAGTGTCACACTTGCCAAAAATCTACTTTTTTAGTATTCCAATTAAGGTTTATACGAGCATTTTCTTTTATTTTTATTGGTCTGATCATGAAAGGGGGTTTCTACGGTACACTTTGATTTTCCAAGTGTACCGATACATTTGAATATTTGATATCTAAATTAACTAATTAACGAGTTTTTTTATGAAATCAAAATTTATTTATCGACTCTTATATTATAAGAACTATTATTTCATAAGAAAAAACATCATTTTATTGTTTATACGAATAATAAATATTTTATCTTAAACATAATCAATATTTACTACTACTATTATAATACTAATATGAGTAATAAATTTTTTTAAAAAATACATTTTATTTTATTAACACTTCTGATAAATAAAATAAAATTAATATAATAAAAATGTGATTGAAAAATAAATTTCACAAAAATAATAACTTATTTAAATACTATTTAAAAAATACTCTTGATTTTTTCAAGAATACCATAGAATTTGCCATATAACATAGGATGCATGGAAACAAACAATTTAAAAAAAATAAATAAAAGGTCTGGAGCGAGGGGGATTCGAACCCCAGACCTCCTATGCACTCAATAAATATTAAACCAGTGTCTTAACCACTGGGGCGCAATGTCAATTCATGAATATTACGCTTTCAAATAAATATACTATAAACAAACAGTTTAAAAAAATAAATAAAAGGTCTGGGGCGAGGGGGATTCGAACCCCAGACCTCCTATACACTTAATACATATTAAACCAGTGTCTTAACCACTGGGGCGCAATGCCAATTCGTTAATTAAACGCTTTTAAATACATATAACACATGGAAACAAACAATTAAAAACATAAAAATAAAAGGTCTACGTTGAGGGGGATTCGAACCCCAGACCTCCAATACACTCAATACGTATTAAACCAATGCCTTAATTCTTTAGTTTTTGTTATTATTTACTTTTAACTTGAAATTACGTATTAACTTGTTCATTACTTTTTAAATAACAGACTTCAACACAAAAAATGATTAAATTGTCAATTACGGCAAAAATAATTTTTTGAAATGGTTGTCAATTACTACTATATAATGGTCCAAAGATCATTGAACGCTAATACACAAGGAACAATTAAGCTTTCATTTAGTATTTAATGGTCCATAATCAAAAAACAGTAATACACATTGAGTAATTGTCAACATGAACTCACATCACATTGAGCACACAAAACTGACATATTTCACGCTAATACATGCCCTTAAAATAGTTTTACAGTTTTTAAGTAATGATGAGTACAATCTCATTCCATTAGTCACAAGGTTAACCTCACATCAACATCCATAGGCTTTTCAACCACTCCAAGCTGTCAAAACCTACCAAATCACTCCTAAAATCAAGCAAGTACAAATCACTAAAAAGCTTTGTTCCCCCCATTACCTTTACTCTTAGACAATTGATCCTACACAAGTTGCACAAGTTAAGCTTTACATCTACTTCCAAAGCCATTAAGCTACTCCAAACTCCCCATACTTCCATAACACTTTCTAAAGCATATCAAGCAAGGACAAGCAAGGACACAAAATGAGAAAACCCCAACCACTAAGGAGAAGCGATCGCAATAAAACAAAGGCTAGCAAGCCTGCAACAAAGGAATCAGTGATCAATAGTAAGAAATGGATTTTCAACAGCATAACACAACGAATGGAGATTAACAAAAACTACAAAGCAAAAACGAGAGTTGACATTTTTGTGACTTCCAGGTAACATAAATCTCCTTAAAAGTATATATACTAGATCTTTAAGTTCGTCATTCTAAGTTCATATTAGGTTTAACTTCATCTATAATCTAACTTCATATTATGTTTAACTTTATTTATAATCTAAGTTCGTATTAGGTTAAACTTTATTTTTTTAACTAAAGTATTCTATAAAATCTAAGCTTAAAGTTATACTTATAAAATCTAACAAGATAGACAATACATCATTTTCTTATCATTGTAAGATTTAACATATTTCAACCCTTATATAGCATATTTAAGCTTTTTCTGTCATAGACACTACAAGCTCCAACTAACCTTGTTACATTTTTTTTCTGTTGTGTTGATTAGTGTTTCAAATTTGTGCTGGTGTCCAAACTTACTGATTTTGTCATACACACTACAAGCAAAAACTTACAACTGATTTATTTAATTGTTGGTTTCATTAGCCACTCTGGTACTAAACCTTCACTTGAAGCTGATGAGTCAGAAGGGTACGACTCCACGGCAGCAACGCCAAAAGTTAATCGTACAAAGCTGGGTAAGTCAATTCCGTCAACAGAAAGGAAACACAAACCGCACAAATACATTGTGCCAAACCTAGTGGAATCAGCATCAGCCCCACCCAAAATGCAGAGGAGTGGATTGGTTATTGAATCAGATGGCAATATGGTGAGAAAGAATCTGTTTTCTCATCCATATGATGACGATGACAATGACTTCTACATTAACTATCATCCATATGGCTCAATTGGATATGAGAATATTGATTGTTTTGTAATTCCTGAAGTAAGTATTAACAACTACATATTAACAACTACTAATTCAGTTTTGCTATACCTGACTATCAAATAACTACTAACTAATTTGTTTGTTTCATATATATGTGTTATGACAGTGGATGCCAATGGCATTTAGACCACCACACAAGATGAATTTAAATGACATCTGTTCTTACACTGCGGCTTACATATTTCAGAGTGCTGATCAGATGATAACCAGGTATATAGTTTATAGTTTATAAACATAAGTGTACATTAAATTATCACTTTTAAATTGATAACAACTGACAGCACATATTTTTTTTCTTCAAGTGATGAGGTGCTGATTAAAACCACATCAGGTCGTTATGGGAACAGGAAAACACTCATGACTTTGATGCCTACGGTCCATGTAGACCAAGAGGTCATGTTTATATGATCACGTTCAATAACCTTTTGTATTAATGTAACATTTTGATCTAATAGCATTTACTTGTGACTATACAGATTCTAAACATGGTTGTTGCTAGAAATAAATGGCTGATGGAATCAAAGGGAATTTCAGATTCTGTTTGGTATTTGCCTACTGAGTTTGCGGTGATTAACACTAACCCTCCCAATATTGCATTACATTCATAAAGTAATACCTTGCTATTGACTTAAAGTTTTTTTTTTTTTGTTTAGCAATATGCGCTAAACCAGCCAAACGAAGTTGATAAAGTCAGGGCCATATATCAGAAGGATTTCATGCCACCTACTTCTAGGGTTTCAAAGGTGATATGCTGTTACTTTACAACAACATGATTTACCTAGTTAATTCAATTCTTAAGTTAACAACATATGCCCATATTAGAGGCTGTTTTGGTACCAGTTATTCATTGGTAATGCTTATTTACAGATCTTTGTGCCCATCAATGATCAAGGCAAACATTGGTATTTGATTGTCTTTGACTTTTCTGAAAGAAAGACTGTTGTGCTTGATTCAATGCCTAGTCAAGAGAGACATCATGCTAGGCGTCATGCTGTGTTAAGAGTGGTATGAATGTTATCTATAACTTGGCCAATAAAATCATCCATATTGTTATGTTATTCAAACTCATTTTTTACATATACTATTGTGCTAGGGTATATTCCTTGAGGGAATTCTCACTCACCCTTCATATACTGAACTCGTACCAAATATTTATCATTACTTACCAACAAACTTCAACTTTGTGCACCCAACTTGGCTCCCACATCAGAGACCTTATTCGTAATTATTCTCAACCTTATTTAAATTTTCATCTTTATTGGAACCATCTATTAATGTCAACTAAACTGCTTACTAATTGACCACAGCAATGATTGTGGAGTGTGGGTCGCAAAATGGATGATAGAGGGTGCGAATCGATGTGATTATGAAAACATAATTGTAAGTTCACTCTCATTGTGTAATAAACACGTTCTCTATAATTATGTTCCAAAGGTTCCTAAATGTTTTATAACATTTGATGCCCTTGTTGATTTCAGGTGGTGGCTGCCACAAGAATGAAACTGGCCCTCTTCTTAGCTCTATCAGATAACAATTTGCTGAAGACAGAGCTTGTGTCAAAAAGTGGAAACCATTGGCAGTTATAGTTGAAGAGGAGGAAGGCATTGGTTAAAGTTTAATCAGCTTCGTGTTGCTGTTGTGTTTTCCTATATTTGCCTCTATCTCATACATTTTGGTCTTGTAACGGATAATGTCGTTGTGTTTTGGATAACTTGGTCTCTATTTTCATGATACGGTTTGATTATGTTTTGGAAAATTTGGATGTAAATACATCCGTTTTGGTAAATTTGGATGTAAATACATCCAAATTTTCCAAAATATAACCAAACCGTATCATATTGCCATGTTTTGGATACGGTATTGTATTTTGTTGTTATTTGAATGATTTGGTAACTATTCTCCTATTAGCTTGGTTATGTACTGTCTAGCTTCGATGTATTTTGGATAATTTGCTTGTGTTATGATCTTTGGTTTGTTGTATCATATTGATATGTTTTGGGTGGATGTCTAAACCAAATTTCAAACTATAACATTGTATCTTATTATATGTTGATGTCTTATTCTATGTTAATGTTTTGTGTATCTTTTTTATGTTTAGTATTGGTATCTATACATAAATACAGCATAAATTTCTATACATATTCATTCCTAATATATGGGAGCATACCTAAGGTGGATATTCAACATATTCATTTCTATACCTACATAAGCTGCTACATAACAATAATGCATCTTAAATTTTATGATGTATAAACTTGGTCATACCTACGCTGCAACAATTCCAAACGTTTTTGGCCTTCATCTTAAATCAACATGTTCCGTATTCATATGACCTGTTACAAACTCAAATTAAACTTTAGTTAACATCTAACTACAACAGTAAACCCTGCTCAAATTTTTTTTTTTTAATCATGTGCCCAATTTGTGTATTCAAAGTCATCAACTCTAACATAATTTTCAATCAAGTTAACTACTTGTAGTTATCCATTTTGTTACTATAATTGAATCAGTCAATAAATGGAATTCTAATATTTACTTTATAATATTGAACAACATTGAAATGTATCTAAATTTTTGACATTATAAATCTCAAATCAAATACACACCACTTTTAACGCTACTATCGTTCTATAAAATTAAATGATTAAATATAGTACAACTTGAATACTAAAAATTAAGCAAAACATAACTACACCATTTCTGTGTGAATACTCCAACCTTTCCTCAACAAGCCAGGTAGCACCAACGCCAACATCATCAAAAAATCATTTACACCATCTCCATTCTGACGAGGTTGAGAACCATGTCCAACCATGTCCATAATTGCCATACAATAGTTAACTGCACCACTTCTGTAAACAAATTGATAAAATAAGTAACCACAGTTTGACACATTATTTAGGAATACCGTCGAATAATATCTCAAATTAAAACAGTAACACATTCTTAACAAATAAATTGCCAATTCAAATCAAAGCCTAATGAAACTTAGTCATATTTCACTATCTTCCATTTCAACTCAAATTTAGATTTTAAGACTTCAAAAAATACACTAACCCCCAGTTACATCATTTATGTGTTACAATTAAAATCAAATTCAAAATTTATTAATTTCATGGTTTCAGGGTATGAATTTAAATCAAATAAAATTTAAACAAAATTCAAATACGTGCATTCTAAACCCTAATCCAAATTTTCATAGTTTCTGGGTAACAATTCGCATCAGTTTCAATTCGTGAAAATTGGGATTAGGGTTTATATTGCAGTAGAAGTACCGCAACAAATTGAAATTAAAACCGTAATCCCAATTTTCATGGTTTCAGGGTATGAATTAAATTCAATTTCAACATGATTTAATTAGGTGCATTATAAACCCTAATCCCAATTTTCATAGTTTCTGGGTAACAATTCACATCACTATTTCATCCTAATTTTCAAAATTTATGGGTACGATTTCATACCAATTTCAATTTCAAGGCAACCTAATCCCAATTTTCAGAAAATCAAATTTCACAGACCCTAATACGAAATTAAAAAAATATGAGATATTAATAACTAAAATCAATTTCATTTTGTAAGAAATACACTGATTACCTGTGAAATGAGACGCCAACAATGAACTATTGATTTGAAATTAAGAACGACGAACATCTCCAAATTAAGGCTTCGATTTGAACCGTGCAATACGTTTCGAACGGAAACAAATATACGATATCAATTTTGGTGAGGGGGAAGAGGTCGACTAAGGATTTCATTTGGGGGAAGGAAGAGAGAAGAGATGCAGGACGAAGAAGACGAACAGAGAAGGGTGGAGATTTGGGGATTTAGGGTTTCACTCATCAATTCTACGAAAGAAAAACATTAAGTTGTTTTTTATTTTATCAAATATTGTTTTCAAATTAAATTTTATTATTAAGGGGGCCTATTGCAAATTCTAATACTTCAGAGCAAAAACCATAAAATTCATTATAAAAGGACCCACCATAAAAGTCAAACCAAGTTAAGTCTGAGGTGGCATCACCTTCGATGCCATTGGTCCACATGTTCGACTTTACCGGTGCAGTCGAAGCGCCGGTTGCACCGTAGAAGCTCCCTTATTTGTTTTTTTATGTATTTTTTGCTAATGGTTTTTCAATTACACATAACACTTGATGTAATCAATTAGAGTTTGGATCCTCTCTTGCCACTGATTGATTCTCCTTGGATCCTCTCTTGCCAATGATTGATTTTGTCCGATCTCAGCCGTTGATTTTTATTAAAAATTTGCAGTCAACATCATAGTATTATTGATGGATAGTACAAATTTGTGCAGGACATAAAACTTGAGAGGAATGACCGGAGAGGATCCATATCTAACCAATGATCACAATAAGCCTTGTCATTGGTGCTACATCTCAAAAATCATAACACATCAGTTAAAAAATCGACTCAGGGAATATTTTAAAACTAAAATGAAAGTATAGAGTTAAAATGAAAAAATTTTGAAGTACAAAGATTAAAACTCAAATATCCTCTAAGTACGTGACTTTTTGCATATTTAAGGCTATTTTTATTTATTCTTTTGCTTTATGTGTGGGTTTTTTCTCGTTGTCTTCCCAACACAAAATAATTCTTTTTTTTTTTTTTGCAAACACAAAATAATTCTTATAAAATTAAAATAAGGAATAAGTGAATAATTTTTTTTGTAGGATTAAACCTAGAAGGTTATGATTTTGTAGAGAATAAAAATTAAAATCATATTGAACCCTATTTTCTTTAGAAATATTTTAACATATATCTTGTTCAATTGGTAAATATTTAGAAAATACTACCAATAACATTTCTAATTATCCTGGAAAAATAAAACATTTCTAATTTGAAATTTTACATATAACAAGATTATAAAAATTTGATTATATATGACATCAAATTTATTCAAAATTTATAACTGAAAAAAGTTTAAATTATATATAAGAAAATGAACTATATATATCCTTTCATTTACATAGGACTGAAATTTTAATTAATACTACCTCCGTCCCTAATTATAAGACATGTTTGACTACTGCACGTACGCCAATGAAAAATTTAAATCACTAATATATTTAATTATCTAACAGTAAAAATTATAAAAATTTGATATTTTAAAAATACTCATCAAAACAAATCAAACAAGATCTTACATGCTAATATTTACATCTATGTAATATTATAAAAATATGGTCAAAACATGATAGATAAATAGTACAATTTAGTCAAACAGGGTCTTATTTTAAGGGACAAAGGTAGTATTTATTTAAGACTTTTTTTTTGGTGAAAAAGAGAGGGACAAAACCCAAGAAAAAAAAAACAATTACAACGGAATTAAACGAGGGGTTGTTATCCCCAAGACATCTGTTAAGAAAAATTGATTAATGTCATAAGGACATTTATCAAAAAAGACACATCTATTCGACATGGTACATCCAATATTTGTTAAAACATTTGAACATTAGTTTGCTTCGCGATATGAGTGTTGCACCACAACCTCCCAATCCAAAGCAATCAACCGTCGAATTATTTGAGACTTTATTTTTTCGACAAACAAATTTATTTGAGACTTAAACATGAAAGATCATGAAATTTATAGATGTTACAATAGTTGATCAATATTTATTTCCACTCTTGGCATGGCTTCTTGTATAAGATGTAACTCTTTCACCAAAGGGTGAAGATGGATACTTGTTGTGATCATATTGAGACTGGTTTGATCGTGCCCAAGAGTTGATGCTATATAGAGACTGGATCGATCCATCTGAAATTCTATCGCTTGATCGTGTAAGGATACTAGTCAAGCTAGTGCTAGAAATTCCACTATAGGTAGATTCTGCAAATTTGCTTATCACACTTCTATTGCTAGAAATACTACTAGTAGTACTATAGGAATCTTGTGACCCAATTTCAGTCTTTGCAGTCTCTGTTATTATATCTTTATAGCTATTGAGCCTTGTAGATCTTGTCGAGTCTGAGGAATCGTTGGACTGTTGAGACTTTGTAGATTTTTTTGGAGGCATCTTGCTGGTTGTTTTTTTGATGGTTGGAGGCATGTTGCTAGTTTTTCTGCAAGAATTAAGTAGGAGAAGATATAAGAGAGCATTTAAAATTTGTTGGAATAAACAGTTTATTTGCATTTTCTCAGTTACTCGTTTGTTTTATAAATAAATGTCGTTTTAATTCAAAAATTTTGTTTTAAAAAAAGTGTCATTTTCAACTTCCAATGCAATTTTTTTTAAATTTTACCCTCTATTGTATTACTTTATACACTGTTTGTAAGAAAAAAAACAATATAATAGAGTTTATTTAGTAAAAGTGTTATTACTTTTGACATAATGATTGAATTTCTTAATATGTGAAAAAAAAAGTAAAACGACATTTATTTTAAAATAGATGAAGTATATTTTAAGCAAATGGATAAAATAAATGTAATTTGTTTTTATATATATTACTAGTATTTTTTAGAAGTTATATTAAAGAAATTACGAAAATAAGTTGAATTTTTTCTTATGAAAAATGTAATAAATATATAAGTTTGATGCTAAAATAATAATAATAAAAAATTTTAAAATACTTCAAGTAGAATTGAGTTCAATCACTTCAAGTAGAATAAAATAAAATTGATCTTAGTTGTTACTAGTTTAGAGAGGACCACACTTCAATTGTCATCAACTCTAAAATATTAAGGTCTATTTATTCTAAAAATTGAAGGGTGAAAAAAAAACAAAGAATAAAATACATTTGAAATTAAATGAACCGAATATCAACATATTTCTAGTTCAGTATATGAAATTGACAAAATTGATTTAAGGCTGGTCCAACATAGCTATAACTTATAAGTCTAAAATAAATTTTATTATGATATCTTATAAAAGAAAATACTATATAAGATTTTAAGAAAAATAAATAAAAATCTAAATAATGCTAAAATCAAAGATTCAACTTTATGTATTCAATTAAACAAATTCTTTTATATCAAAAAAAAATTAAACAATTACTTCATATTTAATTGTTGTATTATATATAGGGTTAATAATATTTTCTCCTATATCCAAAATAGGCGAGTTTTATTTTACTCCTGTAAAAACTAAAATTGGATTAACTATTTTTTGTTGACTTTTTTGCTGATGTGACAGGTAAAAGTCAACTGTCACATCAGCAAAAAAGTCAACAGAAAAAAATAATCCAAATAAAAATATTTTTACAGAGTAAAACAAAACTCAGCTACTTTGGTGGATAAAAGACTATAACTCATATATATATAATTAGCCTTATTAATGTCAGTTTAAAGCTCTATCAACAAAAAAAATAATCTAAAACTATTAAATGTTTTTGATTCAGTAAACGTTAAACTTGATATGAGATAAAACCATTTGATGTCAAAATTTCCCAAAATCTAATCTAATAGAGCTCTCTTCTCCTAAAAATTAGAGGGTAAAAAAAGAATCTTAAACTCTTATTTAAGTCGTTTGACTTTTGTATGTCGGTCCTATTCAATATAGGAAAATTTCTCATTCCACCCCGTAATATTCTCTTTCCCTCCCCCCCAAAATGGTTTTTGTATGAGAGTAAACTTTTTTTTGTATGAGAATATATTGGGAGGGAAAGAGAAATATGGGAGGGTGGAAAGAGAATTTTTTTCAATATAGGGTGTAATATTTAAATTCGATTTCAACTAATTCCATTATCCACTAGTGAAATACTAAAAGTCTAAAACGCTTTTAAAATACTTGACTTGAATAACAAAACTAGATAAAACGTAATAACATGTGCCAAATAAAATTTGAAAAAAGTAAAAAAGAAAAAACACACGCCAAAATCCCAAACACATGTTACACACCTTTGATTCAAATCCCAAACTCTGAGGTATTTGTTGTTTGTGTGTTTGGTTCGTTATGTTTGTATGTTTCTGTTTTATAATAACTCAAGAGCCTTCACGATAATGCTGATGGAAGCAAGGCAACTTCGCTGCTAGTTCAGAACAACACGCATTTGCTAAAACAAATGAAGAAAAAAAACGCAATTAAACAACCACCGCCATTTTAAAAAATGGGTTTGAATGCCATTTTTAAAAAAAAAAAAAAAAAAAAAAAACAACCACCGCCATTTTAAAATAATGATGTCATGTCACGCACATTTTTTTTTAGGTAATACCGTAATAGTAATTTTAACTGAAGAAAACAATTTCTTCCGAGGTACCAAAAAAAACTTGAAGAAAACAATGTTTAACTTAGAAAAATAAGAAATGCACATGTTTTAAGATCAGATTTTTTTTATTAGTATACTAACAAGTACCTTAGCACATATTAACATTTCCCTAATTCTAATCATTAATACTACTTCCGTTCTTAAATATAGGACTTTTTTTTTATTACAATATAAGACTTGTTTGATCACTGCACGTACGTCAACGCATAATTTTGATTATTAATATCTTTAATTGTGTAGCAGTAAAAATTATAAAAATTTGATATTTTGAAAATTATCATCAAAATAAATCAAACAAGATCTTATATGTTAATATTTAAATTCATATGTAGTAGTGGTCAACACTCCCGTACCCTTCGGTTTTTTCTATTGCGCTAAAGTGTGCATTTATAAACGTGTGGTATATTTTAGATATGAATTTGTTGTATTTAATTATCCAAATTTGTATTCTCTACTAATTATATTTTCAACCATATTAGAATTGATAAAACAAAATATAATTCATCAAATAATTTCACGACTCATCATATACAATTTGATCATCACTTCAATTTTTGGTCACAAATTCAAACCTCTTGCACTTGTGAGAAAAAAGTGAAGTAACACGATAAAGAAAAACCACTAAATTTATTCATCCACCGTTCTTAATCTTATTATAAATAAAAGTAACTAATTAGTAAAATTGGAAAAAGGAGTGAAATTTTGAGGTAACAAAAGGCCAATAGTTAGTAAATTTTAACGTATTTTTCTACCATCGTCATTCTCACCTCTTTTATTTCTTTCAAAATTTAGTTTGTGTCTCTCATTTTGTTCTCCTCTCTTGCGTTTTTAATCAGTGTTAGGGTGGACACTTAGCAAAAAAAATAAAATACATTAACTCTAGAACAATCAAAATGAAACTCATAAGTAATAAATAAGTTAATGTTTAATTTAATATCACAGTTAAAAGCGGGACATAAACAATATGGTTTTTTTTTCCCGATATATCCCTGTTTGAAACAAAAATTATCAATGTATCTCACTTTTAAAAATATATACCAATATGTCATATATTAAAAGTCTCTGTATAATTCACTCATATTTGTTGTGGCGAAATGCTGAAAGAATTTGGAGGCCATAGAAGGTATTGGGACCCACCATTCACCATGTTCAGTGGCAAAATGCTGAAGCTGATTACTTTTATTGAAAGTGGGGCAGATTGGTTTATATTTTTGAAATTGGGCCATGTTGATGTTTTTTGTTTGAAATAAGGATATATGAGTAAACAAATTTCATATAATATTTCAAACAATTAATTAATCTTCATAGTCCAACATCTTGTAAGGAGGAAAAATGAGTATAAAAGTATGTAATAGATCATTTCAATATTCCCTTGCTTCATCATCATCCATGCTTTATTATGTGAATTTAATATATTAAAATTACCATCATAATTGTAGGTGGAGAAAGTTGAAAACATACACCAACAATTAAATAGAGAACTTATTTTCAGAATAGAAATTAATCAATAGATCAGAGAGATGTTTTTGGTATAAACAGTTTCTTGTTTGTGATTAGCATCGTAACTTTATCTATAATTGAACAAAAAAAAAATGATTTACCATGTGATAACTAAAAAATTCTTCAATTGTCGCTTGAATTAAACCGTTATACAATGTTATACTTTTTTTTATCACCAAATACTTCAAATTAAAAATGAAGTAATCATTATATGATAATACTTTATTTTTCAACCTTCGAAAATGTATTTGTCTGAACCTTTGCTCTTTGAATTGCTAGACAATGGCAATATATGATATTTAGAAAGCATCAATGTCAATGGTGAAGAATGGAGGGTGTTGTAAACTTAAAATCTTTTCAATCAATAAAAAAACAACACAAATTTAAATCCAAAAAGGAAAAAATAAAGAAAGTATATGCATCTAATAAGTATCCAACAAAACAAAAAGAAATTATATGCATGGGTTGACATTCTTGAAGAGAGACACTCATGTATCAAAATTCATACAAAAAACTCATATACAAATTCATACAAAAAAATTATACCTTTTGAGTGACACACTAAATTGAAAAAGTTGATTAAAATTTCAAACTATCTCTCAAGAGCAAATATAGCCATAATTTTTTTCTTTAGAATTTCTGCATCCAAACAAAATATATAATTTGTCGAAGAGGAGAAATTAGAAGAAAAGAATGTGTGAGAATTGAGAAAGAAGAAATAAATGGAAAGAAAATCAAGGTTTGTATCCGAGAAATACATCCGACATCATTGGTGTTGTCAAAGTTTTCATATTATTCTTTTGGTTTTTTCTTGTCTACCCCCTCAAGATTTGGAGGTATTTATCCCCAATTACTTAAAAAAAATTTAACCGATATAAATTTCTATAAAATACACCGTTGGATTAAAAGTTTATATCATATAAATTATTTGTGTAAAATTTCAGACAAATTTAAAATCATTTGATATGTTATTGAGACACATCAAAATTAAAAATTTCTGTGATGTCTTAAACACCGTTAATCTTTATGTGTCTGAATAACATATCAAATGATTTTAGATTTGTCTGAAATTTTACACAAATGATCTATATGACATAAACTTTCAATCCAACGGTATATTTTATAAAAAATTATATCGCTTAAAACTTTTTATAGTGGTATAAGGGTATATACCCCGAACTTTTTCCCTTTTCACTTCTCTTCTCTATTTGTCTTATTCCTTTTATTGTGATTTGAAAGTAAAAAAGTACCGTTTTATTAACTACTTCACTAATTTTTCCCTTTTTTTTTTTAATATTATTTGGCAGAGCCGGCCCGGAGTATTTAGAGGCCTTGTTTAAAAATTGAAAATAGGCCCTTAAAAAATTAAAAAGAACCAGTCTGTAAATTAAATTATAAATATCATAATTTTTTTATAACTATCATAAAATGATTCATATTTTAATCAATAACAACATAATATCTTCTGACTTACATATAATGAGTCATTTTAGTGAGATAACTATGACGAAATAGTCAACAAAAAATATATAATGTTAGAAAAACAATTCACCCTAATTAATAATCTCTCCGTCCCAAATTATATAATGTAAAATTGGTCAACCCGGCACAAATTATTTTTTTATACATATCATTTTTTTTATACATATAAATAATAATGTAAAATCTATTTTTTTATACATAAATAATAACAAAAATGTGTCCCAAATTATTTTTTAAGGCCCTGCGCGGTGGCTCACCCGACACACTCCACAGGGTCGGGCCTGTTATTTGGTAACCATGTGATGGTATAATTAGAATAAAAAAAGCCAGCTCAAAGTTGTTCAATTTTCTTAACTACCACTTTGTTAACTTCTCTTTTTATTGATTATGTCAGATGACCAATTATCCCAAAAGTTTAAGTTGTTAAGAAAAACCACATCGTTTTATATATTTCTAATATGCCTCCTTACGCAAGAGTCTATTGGGCTTGATATGCTTAAAATTCCACTTTTTTATTAGAAAGTGAGGGGAGCGGGAATTGAACTCTAGACTACTTAGTAGTAGAGACTCTGATGCCATGTCAGATGATCGATTATCCCAAAAGTTTAAGTTGTTAGTAAAGGCCACATTAATAATTTTATATTATTTCTAACAGATTATTTAAAATTTAAAATAAAAGTATTTGTGGAAATATGAAAAAGTCATCCCAAAATTGAGTATCCTCTTTATATATTGTAAAGATATATTAAAGATTTATATGTCAATTTGCTGTTATGTGAAAGGGAAAAAGGAAGAAGAGTGGGAATCTACTCTGAAATTTATAATTCATCAATTATTTTATAATTTTCTACATTCCTTCATTTCATCCTATCTTTTTAATTGTTTGAATTTTATATCAAAGTTCCTGTTCTAGTACCAGCACATTTCACCTACATAGTTTTCCTTCTTTTTGATATTGAAAATGCATTGTGCAATTGCTTGACATGCATTGTGACTGTTGAAATGAAACGTATTTAAATTTTTTATCAAATTATACTAAGTGGCACCACCGTACCACTACATTATTTATTCATTACTAGCGGTCAGACGTTAGCCTGCTTTTTCTATTGCGTTAAAATATGTCATTTATAAATAGGTGGTATATTTTAAAGATGAATTTGATGTATTTAATTATCCAAGTTTATATTCTCTATTAATTATATTTTCAACCGTATTAAAATTGATAAAATAAAATATAATTTATAAAATAATTTTACGACTCATCATATACAATTTAATCATCACTTTAACTTTTGATCACAAATTGAAACCTGGTCCACTTTGTAAAAAAAAAGTGAAGTGACAAGATAAAGAAAAACCACTTAATTTATTCATCCACCATTCTAATTCTTAGAAATAAAAGTAATTAATTAGTAAAATTGGAAAAAGGGAGAGAAATTTTGAGGATAACAAAAGGCCAAAAGTTAGTTAATTCAAATGTATTCTCTACCATCGTCATTCTCTCTTTTTTTTTCTAACTTTAGTTTGTGTCTCTCATTTTGTTTTTCTCTCTTACTTTTTTAATCAGTGTTTGGGTGGATACTTAACAAAAAAAAAAAAAAATTTACTCTATAACAATCAAAATGAATCTCATAAATAATAAATAAGTTAACGTATAATTTAATATCACAGTTGATTCAAAAAAAAAAAATTAATATCACAGTTAAAAGCGGGAAGACATAAACAATATCAATATTTTTTCGATATATCCTTATTTCAAACAAAAATTACCAATGTATCTCACTTTTAAAAACATATACCAATCTGCCACTTATTAAAAGTCTATATAATTCATTCATATTTGTTATGGCGAAATGCTGAAAGAATTTGGAGGCCATGGAAGGTATTGGGACCAACCATTCACCATGTTTGAGTGGCAATGCTGAAGCTAATTAGTAATTACTTTAATTGAAAGTGGCAGATTAGTTTATATTTTTGAAATTTGACCACATTGGTATTTTTTGTTTGAAATAAGGATATATGAGTAAACAAATCCAAATAATATTTCAAACAATTAATTAATCTTCATAGTCCAACATCTTGTGAGGAGGAGAAATGAGTATAAAAGTATGTAATAGGTCATTTCAACATTCCCTTGCTTCATCATCCATGCCTTTTTATGTGAATTTAATATATTAAAATTACCATCATAACTATAGGTGGAGATAGTTGAAAACATACACCAACAATTAAATAGAGAACTTACTTTCATAGTAGAAATTAACCAATAGATCAGAGAGATGCTTTCGATATAAATAGTTCATTAGCTTGTTTGTGATTAACATCGTAACTTTATCTATAGTTGAACAAAAAAAAAATGATTTACCAAGTAATATCTAAAAAAATTCTTCAATTGTTGCTTGAATTAAACCGTTATGCAACTTTGTACCTTTTTTATCACCAAATACTTCAAATTAAAAATGAAGTAATCACTATATGATAATGTTGTATTTTTCAACCTTCGATGTATTAGTCTTGAACCTTTGCTCTTTGAATTGCTAAACAATGGCAATATATGAAGTATTTATGAAGCATCATAATGCAAAAGTAAGAATATAATTAGATATTTTATACTTTTTTAATTAAAAACGGGTGTAATAGAGTTATATTGTAACATTAGACACCATGTTTAAAGAAAATAGGTGTAATAATGAAATATTAGCCACCTAAAATTTATAATACACTTGTTATATAAAAAAAGGTGAGAAAAATTATACTTTAGACACTATGTTTAAAGAAAATAGGTGTAATAGTGAAAGACTAGTCACCTAAAATTTATAATACACTTGTTATATAAAAAGAGGTGAGAAAAAAAATACTTTAGACACTGTGTTTAAAGAAAATAGGTGTAATAGTGAAAGACTAGTCACCTAAAATTTATAATATACTTGTTATATAAAAAAGGTGAGAAAAATTAGACTTATTTAATAATAACTTGCTTCAAAAGAAATTTAACAATAAATTGCACATTATTCCTTAAAAATAGAAACAAACTTTTATATATATTTTTTTTGTAAGTCACTTTTTATATATTTTGAACATAAACAAACAAATCTTTTTTGTTTTTACTAACAAATCTTTATAAATAGAAAAACAAAAGAAACAAATTCTAAATTTTAAAAACACTTTCTCTCTATCAACCCTTTCTATATATCTCACTTAAACCCTTCTCTCCTATCACCGTCACCCTCTACCTCACCAAACACCTCCACCGGGGTCGCCGATTCTCTTCGTCTGCTCTCATCCACTAACGTCACCTCTTATCTCTTCTCGTTTGTTGCTCTAATATATTGATGAACTTCTTCTTTAATCTTTATTTTTATCTCTTCATACATGTATCTACAATAAGAAGGGTTCTTCTACGTTGAACCTTAGGGTTTATCTTATATGCGTTATTTCTCTTATATGCATTAAGCGCTACTATCCGAGATTAACTACATATGGTTCATGTATTATAAGTTTTTTGATGGCTTGTGATTTATTAGGTGTAAGTCTCTCCCAATCATCTTCTCCATCTTCCGAAGCACTAGAACAATAGTATAATCGGCAGCCGCACCGATCGACAAGAACGCAACATCTTCTCCTTAGGATCTTTCTTGTTTATTTATCTAAATTTTTTAGGTCTATGAGCCACGTGTAGTTCTATTTAGAGATTAGGAAGATTATGACATCAAGAATTATTTGGAATTTTGATGTTTTCAATTTGTATGTGATTTGATAGTAATTTTTCCAAGTTTACATGTAATTGAATAATTTGGTGTATTTTTGTTTATTTTGATAATAGTTTTGTTTGATTAATGTAAAAGATAATTTATTTTTTTAATATTTCACACCACTATTTTGGGAAAAACAGTTTCGAAGCTCTAAATTTTAGCGTGGAATACTAGTATTTTACACCCATTAATCATATATACAATAAGGTGTAAATTTATTAAAAAGAGTCTAAATAACAAACAATTTACACCCAATATAATTAAAAACCGGTGTAAAATAGTTGTAATTCAATGTAAATAATGAAAATTTTATACCCGATATAAATAAAAATTGGTGTAATATATATTTTTTAACACCTTTTTTTTTACCGGTGTAAATTCTTCATACATATCTCACCGGTTGAATTTACACCGAATATAAAACAGTGTAATATCTCAAAAAAATGAGTGTTAAAACCCTTTTTTGCACTAGTGTCAATGTCAATGTGGTGAAGAATGGAGGGTGTTGTAAAGTTGAAATCCTTTCAATCAATAAAAAAAAAACACAAATTTAAATCCAAAAAAGAAAAAATAAAGAAAGTATATGCATATAAGTATCCAACCAAACGAAAAGAAATTATATGCGTGGGTTGATATTCTTGAAGAGAGCCACTCATGTATCAAAATTCATACAAAAAACTCATATACAAATTTATAAAAAATAATTATACCTTTTGAGTGACACACTAAAATGAAAAAGTTGGTTAAAATTTCAAACTATCTCTCAAGAACAAATATAGCCATAGTTTTTTTCTTCATTTTATTAGAATTTCTGCATCCAAATAAAATATAAAATTTGTCAAGGAGGAAATTAGAAGAAAAGAATGTGTCAGAATTGAGAAAGAAGAAATAAATGGAAAGAAAATCAAGGTTTATAACCGAGAAATACATCCGACACCATGGATGTTGTAAAAAATTCCATATTATTCTTTATCCCTTTTCACTTCTCTTCTCTATTTGTCTTATTCCTTTTTTGTGATTTAAAAGTAAAAAAGTACCGTTTTATTAACTTCACTAATTTTTCCCTTTTTTTTTTTTAATATTATTTGGTAACCATGTGAGGGTATAATTGGAATAAAAAAACCAGCTCAAAGTTGTTCAATTTTTTTTAACTTCCACTTTGTTAACTTCTCTTTTTTATTGATTATTTAAAATTTAAAAATAAGGGTATTTGTAGAAATATGAAAAAGTCATCTCAAAATTGAGTATCTCCTTTATCTATACTATATATAAAGGGAAAACATTTTTTGGTGTAGTCTTTTTTCATAATTCCTAAAATGTCGTTGATTGTGTTTTTTAAAACTATAACTTCTATAACTTTCATCTCAATAATTTTTATAGATTTTTATTTTCATCAAACCAAAAATTTATAATTATCTTCAACATATAAGTTAATATCATAGAAAATATGTATCACACAAACGTGTCCGTTTGGCCCGCTAGTATATTGTAAGGATAATAGAGTTTTAGTGTGTTCACCAATATAGTGTGGCACAAGTGGTAAATACTTAGGCCCTTTAACCATTTGGTTCTAAGTTCAATTCTCGACCGGTACGTATGGAGAAGCATTTGTTGGGAGAGATCAACCTCTTAAATGAATCTCAGTTACCTCGAGGGAATTAGTCTCTACAGTTGTGCGCATATTGATTGATAGATGCTTGAAAAATAAAGTTAAGAGACCGTTAAAAGTAATATTTTTTATTTGATATGAAGTATTTTAATATTTGAGATTCCAAACTTTTATTTTTGGTAAAAAAAACTTAAAAACATGTCTGAAATCGTTTGATATAATTAAGTTGTGATATTGTTTAAGTTCCTTGGATTGTGAAATCCAAACATATTTAACATCTTTGACATTTTAAAGTCAGACAAACTAATTTGTGCTAGCTACAGTGGAAGTAACAACATCCTCAAATAAACAGATACAGATGAAATGTCAAAATCACTAAAATAATAATAGTAGATATTGGTTTTTTGTGTTGATGCTTTCTCATTATGCCTAAAATTACAGGGAGAATCAAAATACAAATTATTATAACAATGAATCAATCTTTTAAATAGAGGGAAACAAGTTTTTCTATGCTTGAGGAATCAAATTATTTTCTTTGTTCTCATTAAGTTGTATAAAAAAGTATTTTTTGATGGTAGTGAAATCAAAGTTGATCATCGTATGGCTAATATTGTTTGTAAGGCGTTCAGTTACCCTTTGGTGAGTAGCTCAAATTTATACATAAAATAAACAATCTACACATAAGATTTTCTCACACATGGAAAAAAAAAGTACATTGTATTATAACTCATTTTGAGCTTAAAATACAAATAAATTAAACACAATAAAATCGATAGAAAATTGTTCTCTGTGAACTTAGTTTAGTGGTGTGAACATTAAATTTTATATGTAAGGGTCGAAATTTAAATCTCAAACACTATACTTATTCACTTTTTAGAGTGAAAAATTTTAATCATTCATTATGCTACTAAACCAAAACAAAATCAAGACTAAATAGATATACATGCATGTTTGTATCCAAATCACGTAGTATAATAAATTTAAACATTTTTACTTATTTGTACCCAAATCACTTTTTAAAATAACATTCATAAAATATTTTTCAATTTCACCATATATCTTTCAATATATCTTTTTTGTGGCTATATGTCTTTTTTCATCTTATGTAGATGTGGATAAATACATGTAGTAAAATTCTACAAGACTCAAATTCTAATTCGGATGAAGATATCCAACATAACATTATAATTTATAAACATTGTCACTTGAAATAGGACTTATAAACTTTTATGACTAAATGTTGCTATGAACTTTAAAAATACAAGATAAATTAGTGTAACAATTTTTTTTTAAAGTATAAACTGTATATTTGTTCCAGATTATTTAAAAGTCTCAATCACTTTAGAATCAAGGTTAAAAGTAGTTCTCATCTACATCCATTTGATATACTACAACTTCGACTCTTGTCTCCCATTTGTTCTCAACTACATCAAACACAACAAAAAACTATTCATTCCTTAGACCGTGCTTACATTGCAATGCCTTTAAATAAAGCCCCTATAACTGAACGGCAAAATTAAACCCTTTAAATTAGTCATTCTTTAGGCCAGATGCCGAGTTTTTTTTAAGAAAATTGACAAAACAAAGAGTGACCTTTATTGATTTTTTGACATACTGCTTGATCATCACCAGTAAAACTAAAATTGTTCAGCATCACTTTTCTTAATATTATTTCATATAATATTACTTATTATGTGCAACTTATAATGGAAACTTTAGTCAGGACCTAAACATAGTTTTTCATATTGAAAAGGCAGCAACTAGAGCATGGTTTCAAGTACATCAAATACATTCAACCAATCCATTGACTCTCTCCTAACATTGTTCGACGAATCATAAACGGTAAAGGCAATAAATGAAGGCACAAAGATACTACATAACAATAAAAGGTAGTATGTTTTTTAGTGACAAACTATCAAAATTCATGTGACGGACACCACAAACCATCAAAACTTTGACAGTATATTGTTCATGTGACCTAAATTAATTCATTTTATTAATGAGCTCGTTGATGAGATCCCCACGGTCCCCTGAATCTCCACCATCCTTGAATCGGTTTTTCAACCCTCTCAACCCATCTGCTGGCTTGTTCAGTTCAAAGGGCCACATAAATCTGACAACTTCTTTAAAGTGTGGACCAACATTCTCAATTTCATGAATGATGTCTTCTAAACATACAATACCATCCTTTCCAAATTCCTGTAAGGCAAAAAGTGGAAGAATTACAAAAACAGTTAAGTGTGAGGGTCAAAAGGAAACTAGTAATCTAGGGACACCATGTATTACCTGCTCAATAAGGTTATTATCTGTCAAAGGAACTCTTCGCTTATCTATTTTTGCATGTCCCTTCTTGTAAATTAGATCCTTTATGCTTTTAAGATTTGGATATCTTCAAAAGAAACAGATTTTCACAAAATTCAGAATAATCCCTCAGAAACTAAAAGATGGGAATAATGCAATATATACAAGAAAGTAAAGATACGAGACAATAGCAAAACATGATTTTTCCAATGACTAGTGCTATTCACCATGTGCACTACTTTACATAGTTGCTGATGCTATGATGCATCACTTGTGTGACATGCAGAGGATTACTCTATTATAAGTAGTACAATAAGGTTTAGCATCTTTCATTCCATGTGTAGTTGCAACCATCTGCTATAATAATAACCCAATTTTCCATGGATATTCTAAACCAGAAAGTATATATACTTGGTAGATTTCAAAGATTCCCCATAATTTATCAAGTTGATGTTCTGGACAGAAGTTTCATTTCAAATTTTGGGGATAGGAGGGCCAGCTATATTGTTAGAATAAATTAAGTTTCCATATAACCTATAAATAGTGTGGTCAATCACGGAAAATAGTGGTTTGTTTAAATTCTGCTATGCCACAAGGGTATAGAAATACTATTTCACAACACTTCGTACTAAATAGTGTATCAAAGAACAATAGTGATTGTTCCAATTCCACTTTGTTGTATCACGATAATGCAACTATAGACACTAGTAATTTTACAACACTTCCTAAACGTATATGAAAGTTCTACAAATTTACGCTTCCACTAACATATCATAACATAAACTCATAATCATCAGATATAAAATCACGGTCATTAATCGTTCTTACCCATAGGTAACATATGGTTCAACTCTTGCCAGCTTGGCCATCACTCCATCAGTTGGTTCCACAAAGACGGCACTGAATATTCTTCTCAATCCCAAACCCAACAAGTGCTTTCTGGTTGTAGGATGCATGTCTTGTTTCCTAAAATCGAATGGACCAAAAGATGTTATTTATGACTTTTCACAGAGACAATAAAATCAAAACATCATGGGGAGAAACAAAGACGCTACCCCTGTATACGAATGACTAATATGGGCTTGTTGCATGGGGTTGATACTTCTTTCCGTATCCTCTTGACCCTCCGTTTCATTCGAATCAAGTCCAACTCCTATACAAGTAAGACATAGATGGTTGGATAAAATTTATTTAGTTTAACCGAATGACAAACACAAACAAGTAAAATATTGCAAAGTTCATGAACCGAATATACCAAAATTAATGCAGGAGAATAAATGTTACCCTATTGCGATATTCAAAAATGAAATCCTCAGGCTTTTTTATAAAATCCTTGGACTTCCTGAACTGAAAACCTTTCTTCTGGAATTGTTCTTTTTTTCTCAACGCCCATGCTTCACTGTGCTTCCTCTTCTTCAATACAACCTCTGAAACATAGTTAAGTTCCTTTCCTTCCTCTTCAGCCATCTTATCACGTCTTCAATGACAAACACAAAAGCTCATTTAGACTCAAACAGTAAGAAATCACAGTAACTATACTTATAATTTTTTTGGAAAAAATGATATAATTCATTGTAATTATAAGTGTTAGTATCGTGTCAGATACGACACTAGAGAACGCCTAATCTCAGGAGTGTCCGTGCTTAGCATTCTGATCAATTTAGTAGCAAAAAGGAACTATCTACTAATAAACGAATACTATGAAAAGAAAATATCATATAACAGATCGCAAAATATATATTTTTTATTATATCGCGCATAAACCAATGAAAACAAATAATTAAAAAAAAAAAAAAAACTAATTCTAAAAATCACTACAAAACCACTCTCCTATCAGCAACAAAAAGTGGTGGTGGCCGTCGCGGCAACCGTCGTGACACAACAACCATGAGAAAGGTAACTTGTGACGGCGAGTCGGTGTTGCGGTAATGGCAATGAGAGTTAGTGAGGGAAACTGAAGTTTGATTAAACAGAGATGAGATGAGAGGAGTACCTGAAGATTTGTTGTTTCTTAGAGGCGGTAGGAAGCGGGAAGTGAAAGAAAGAAGGAAGTAGGAAAGAGGATTTTAGGGTTTATATTTGTTGGACCGGTTCATATCTATTTTGATTGGGCTCCTCAACATCATGTCCAATAGATTTATTTTTTGACACAATTATGAGAAATATTTTTGACACAACTTAATTTCAAATAATAATAATTTAGTCTCTTACCAAAAAACTAAAATAATAATTTAGTGCCCGTTTGTTATAGCTTTTTTCAGAAAATAATCATTTATTTTTAAAAAATAATCACTTTTAAGAAAATAACATCCGTTTGTTATCGCTTTTAAAAATAATCAGAATCTGAAAATAATCTAAAAACTGCTAAAAATCTGAAGCCGATATTAGTAGCTTATTTTTATAGATTTTTTTAGAGGAAAGAGAAAACAAGTGTCAAAAAATTCCAGACAAAAATATCCTTAATATTATTCTAATATTCCAATCATATCCTATTTAGAATTTATAGAATTAGTTTGTTTTTTTAGAAGATAAGATTTAAAAATTTGTTTTATTTGTAGCTATATATATAAAGTCATATGACCATATTGAAAAACAAGAACTTGAGTATTTTTCATATATTTATTTATATGATATATTATATTTGGATAATTCTACTTTATGATAATTTTATGATGCAAAATCACTTTTATATAGTTGCATCCAAACAAGTTAAAGATTAATTTTTTATAAAAAAAAATTTTTTACTAGTAAACAAACACAAAATAGCTTCTGATTTTTTGTAAAATCTCTAAAATATAATCTCTAAATTATTTAATGTCAAAATCACTTATTTTTTAATCTGTAACAAACGGGCCCTTAGTCTATTTTATTTGTTTAAGATTTTCTTTTGACAATAAAAAAATAACGATATTCATTCATTCAAATTGTGTAGAGTACATCAATCAAAATCATTACGTATTCAAATTCGCTAAAAACTAATAAAGATGAAACTGCGAACAATCTCACAGCATTCGAGTTAATAACATAAAACGGTCTAATATCTATGAATGTTACAAAGTATACAATTAATAAGATAAAATTCAAATGTCCGAAAAAGTCATGCCTCAAATTTTATGCTTCAAATTTTTGTGCGCTCTAAAGCACATAAATACGAGTAGTATATGTTATACTCTAAAATAAATTTGTGTTGCAGGTTGAAAAATTATATGCAAATCTGAATGAATGACCAAAGAAGATTAAAATGACGTGAAAAATTATACTTATAAACTAATACATTTTTATTTGAAATTAAGTTAAGACACTATGAAAATAATTTTGCCAATTTTTTTATGGTACATTTATTTTTTATCTTAGTTTTAATTGTTTATTAAAAAAAATACCTCGATCCCATAGTATGAATAATTTTTTTTCTACTTACAGTAAAGCACAAACACTAAATGTTTGGCTCTTTAGAAGATTCTCAAATACCTAGAGTGATAAATAGTTAAATACGCACTTATATATATGAGGCTCTTTAGAGATTTTCAAATACTTAAATGTTTGACTTTTTAGAAGATTTTCATAGATAGCGACATATAATGGTTATGATTGAGTAAATTTTGAAAGTGACTGCTAAATTGTGGTTAATGCTATTGTCAACAACCACATTTATGGTAATGAACTTGGAACCATTTTAAATAGGTGTATGTCCATTATTACATCTCATGCTAGTTACAATCTAGTTTTTATTAAGAGACAAGCTAATAGAGTCGTTCATAATCTTGCACGAACGTCTATATTTCAGTCTAACCTTAATACTTTTTATACTCTACCTGATTGTATTGTTACTATTGTTTGTAATAAAATGAATTGATTTGTGTTTGATTAAAAAAACATGATTATTTTTCTTTTTTTGGTTTACCAAAAGATCACATTAAATTATTTTTTTTTGGCACAAATCACATTGAAATTTAAATAATACTCCCTCCGTCCCATTATATAAGCCCCTCTGATCAAAATCACGCTTATTAAGAAATATTAGGAGTTTAATTAAAGTGTGTATTTTATGTATAAAGATTATTAAATTGCCCTTTTTTGAATGCCACGTAAGTAGATTTTTTTAAAAAAAAATCTTCAAAAAGCTCTAATTGAATGCCACGTAAGCAGATTTTTTTTTTTATATTTTTTTTAGATATGTTTTTTAACATAATTTAGTTGCATAATTTTTATTTTTGTTGTTATCCATAATTTTTATTTTAATTGCTTAAGATTTTTTTTATTTTAATTTCTTTTTTGTTGTTATACTTAGGGGTATATTTGGAAAACAATCTTAAATTTGTATAGAAATTTGAAAAGGTGCTTATATAATGAGACTAAACTTTTGTTAAAAGGGTGCTTATATAATGGGACGGAGGGAGTATATTTAACGAGTTAAGTTTATATATACTAACCATAACATTGGACTCAAGTCATTTTTTTTGACAAAATAAAAGAATGTTCATTCATTTAAATAGAAATAGTACATCAGATACTAATACAAATTTAACATCGCTAAAAATAAAAAAGGATTAATTTACGAACAAACTCACAACATCCAAGTTGATAGCATAAAATGACATACTCTTGAGTCTTGCCTACAAATAATGTGATAAACATAAAGAACCAGAATACCTATGTTTCTGGATTTGCATCGTTGAGGAACTCGATCACTTGTTGAATTTGTAGCCGATCAAACTTGATCTGTCTATCCGAATCAAATAAACACCCCACATGATGGGAAAACAAAACACCGCACAAGACGGAAAAACAAAACACTGCACAAGACGGGAAAATGAACAAGCACCGCACTGAGACGACGAAATCACAAAAAAAATAAAGAAATTTAATTGATGTGGAAATCACTTATTTGAATAAAAATGAGAAGAAAAAAATACACAAACGTGATTTTGGATCAAGAAAAGACAGAAATCACTCCCTTTATCAAAATAAAACAAAGAAGGAGGCTGTGGAAGAGAGTGAGGCACCAGACTCAAGTCCAAAAGAAGAGTTTGAGAAAATCCAAATTTAATTCTTAGGTGGAATAATATTTTACCTACAATTTAAACTGCCCTCAGTTTTTTAGTTAAACACAACTAATTAGGAGTATGTGAGGGTATGTAGTAATTCGTAAATAGACTCATATATAGGACAATATTTGTTTCAAATAGGACTTGTAGTTAGGGAGATAGATAGTAATAAGATAAGAATAATTTTTTAGAAGAAAAAAAATAAAGGGTTAAATATGTTTTTAGTCTCTATAAATATACCAATTTTTATTTTTAGTTCCCATAAAATTTTTCAGCTGATTTTGGTCCTTCAAATATTTTCTATCATAATTTTTGGTCCCTGTTTTTCATTCAACTCGAATATATTATTTCAAAAATTTAAATTTCTTTCCGCTGACATGTCATAAAAAGGTTTCTATTCTTCTTTGGTGACGTAGCCTACTGACTAATATTTTATTCTTAAAAAGTTAATAAGTGTTGTATGGACCTCAACTACCTCAACTGCTGCATATTTGGTTTGACAAATTTTGGCAAATCTTCATCATCTTCATCTATTTGTTTTGAGAAATTTGGGTTTATTATTTTTTTGTGTGTTTTTCTTTTATAATGTTTATTATTATGAAGGGTATACTTTAGTTATAATTTTTCAAATAGCATCTTGCAGTTCATCATAACTCATAAGGCTTGAAATCCTATTGCCTTAAATAAAGAAGGATAAGAAATCTCTCACTTAACTCATGCAAATGATGTCCTTTTTGAAGAAGTTAATATTGACAAGAGTCCTAGTGTTACGAGGCTGGTTCAAAAAATCTGTAGATCATCACAGATGAACTGAGAGGTGAGAATTTATCATGCATTCTTTGAAGCAAATCGGTGTGACAATGCTCTAGTTAGTGATGGTTGTAATTTTGATACAGGGGTTGCATTATTATGAACATTTCCCTAAAATTGTATCAATTTCATTTCCTGCATTAACATTATTCTAAAATTATTTTTAAGATTATAAAATGTTAATCGGATTTGTCCCTCTATTGCAATAACTATAATGACATAAAGTTGATAATATCATATATGCATTTAAAACTAAATAGATCATGTTATAACAAATTAAGACAAATGAAAATCCTTATCAACATCGTCGCTTTGGCCGAGTGGTTAAGGCGTGTGCCTGCTAAGTACATGGGGTTTCCCCGCGAGAGTTCGAATCTCTCAGGCGACGATTTCTAATATTTTTGAATAACAAAAAAATCATTTTAAAATTATGATAATGTTGTAGACTATTTCGATCTCCAAATTGGATTTTTATTATTTTTTGTCTAATCAAGTAGGCCAATGACTAGAAATTAACCTCTTGAAGTGAAATAAATGGAGAATTTCATATTCCAACCTCGACCACTGCATATAGCATATATAATGTATTGTTCTTACCAACTAAACTATGTTCACAAAGACAATTTAATATAAAAATGTGCCCCTCAATCTAACTCACCGTCTACAAGGGCATTCCATTGCATAACAAAACAAAATTCTATTAAACCATAGAAACTACAATGAAGTCAAAACCCTACCTAATGTACATTACACTTAGAAACCCTACCTATGTTCAGAAATTCTGATAAAAATATTTAAAAGGAAACTCTAGATACTAGTATTAACTTTATGTACATATATCACTCACTGTAATCATTACTCTTAGATGATAGTATTTATCACCATCATCAGATATAACTTCAACAAATGCTAATACCTGCCTCAAAAAAGATGTTAATGGTCCTCTAAACTAAACAGCAAAATCTCCAGTTACAGTTCTAGAAGGAATCTGTGTCTAATACTTCTAACAGTCAGCAATCATTCTTCAGAGTTGTCACTATCTTCCTCATAGATATGGTATTCTTCTTCACTGCCATCTTGCGCTTTGGCGCCGTCAATTTCATTGGGTGGAAAGCTGCCAAAAAGCTCTTGTAAGTGGGTCACTGAAATATTGGGATCTGAAAATTATGAAGGAATTCAAAGTTCCAGCAGGTCTTTCCATCATATTTGAGAAAACAGTAACAATAAATTTAACCAACAAAATGTCGTGAAACAATAAACTTAGCCATCTTCTGGTCACATCCACGTCAACAAAACTCGGACCAGATAATAATGGAGGTCAAAACTTAAAAAGTTAAAACTATATTAAACTTAGTTCAAATAGAAAGGATACGAGAAGGAGACGGCAGAGGCATTTCAGTATCTCCTGTCTACACGAGCAACAACATAAATTAGAAACTATCTGATTTAAAAACCATAATTGCTAACACAAACTATTGAGAAAAACAAAAAATCTGAAAAACAAAGATAAGAATTACCAGATCAAGTTCTTCTTCCGATTCCTCCTCGTCAGTATTATTAGGCTCAGCTGCCTCCACATCATCATCTTCAACATTTTCAGGCTCTTCACTTTCTTCCAAACCTTTTTCCGAATACAAATTGTTTTATCATTCATTGTTCAACAAAAACTTCAATTACTGTACCAATATATAGTAATTTTTAGTAAGAAAATTAAATAAATTTTGGTTTTGTACCAAAGTCCTTCTAACTTTGTTCATAGTTATATTGGTTAACAATTAATTAATTTTTTTTAAATTTTAACTCATTACCATGTTTTGCATCAAATAACCACTGAAGCAAACAAACTAAAAGCTTTTGCTCAGAGGAACCAAGATAGAATTTTCTCTTACCATGTTAGATCATATAATACCAAAAATAAGTACTCTTATGTTAAGATCTATTGAAATAGAAAAGTGCATTAGAAGCCTAGGAACTAACCAAAGGTTTAAATTTAACATCTATCAGGAGAGGATTCAAGTTGAAAGATTATCAATTCTTCTAATATACATGTTATTGGACATGGCAATAATTTATTCACTTTATTATATGCTAATGCAATATCATTATAAAGAATCTTGAAAAATCCTGAATAGTAGACATAACCTGTATTAGCTTTCTGGCGTTCCTCTCCACCAACCTTCATGACGGTCCTGTTGCACTCTCTCTTCAGTTTTTCAAACTTGAAAGTAGCAGCCCTGAGTAAACTCTCTGCACCAGGTTTGGGAAATATTGATAGGTACCTCACCATGAGACGTTGTCTAAAACAATTGATCTTGTTGACTGAGAACCACCCAGATTCATACTACAAAAATAAAAATGTACGATGCAACTTAGATAATTAATCGAATTTCTTGCAATAACTTCATATAAAATGTAAGATGCAACTTAGATAGTTAACTGAATTTCTTGCACTAACTTCACACATGAAAGATATAATCAAGCAAAGCAAATTTTATCATTTTTCATTTGCCGTGCCATAAATTAATGCAACTCAATATGACAATTCCAGAATTGATAAAATAAATCAGCAACTTCATCGGCTGTTGTTGATTGTTCATACAAAAAGTAAAATGACTACTTTTACATCAACTCATATGTAACCATATAAGGCTCAACCTTTATGCAAAAGGATAAAAAAAATAAGAAACAAGTCAAAAGCTGAGTAAAGCATGTGTCTCTCTTCAATGTGTGAAAATGTCAAGTGCGCCAACATAAAACAAGAGATATTTCTTCATATGAAAATCTTACTGTGCAAGTTGCCTGCATTGGAGGCTTATTTATTTCAGATTGAATATAATCATCAACAAGGTCAAAGAACTGTAAAGATGTCTGGAGTTTATAAGGGAAAGCACGAAAGGCACATATATCCTCCCATCTATGATTCAATCTGCATGAAACAATAGCCTTAAAAGATGAGAACCCAACACAAAACGTATGATAGTAATCAAAGTGACAATAACTAGTTATGTTATATCAACTTGGAAATCTGCAAAGAAATTTAACTGAGGTTGTAATGGGTTCCAAGATATTTTTCTCTTCACTTGTGTGTGACTACACATATTATTCAACATTTCTATTCACTATTTCCTTTCTTATGCATATACACGTGTATAAAGTTACTTCCAAAATACAGTTAACTACGTTGCGCTGTAAAGCAAGAGATAAATCGAACAAAATGACTTACTTATTGGCCGAGTAAGTATCTAATAAATTTCGCAATGGGTCTGGCACTCGATAATCGATTCTTTGATAACTGCAAAACCACAAATTTAAACATGTTTGATAGATTAAAGATAATATGATGACAGATCATTGGGTTGTGGCCACTGGCCAAGTAGGCTAACTATTCAATGGTATATGAGTATGGAAACTATAATACTAATAACAGACAATATTTCCTAATGTTACAGATCACAATTCCTATCAACTACAGGAGATTATACAATATACACAATAAGGATGAGAAGCATGTGCATGATTCTAACATCATTTGTGACCCCCATCACTGAAAGGTGCACAAGAATAATATTTTAACTCAGAACATGGGTAATCTCGTACAAAAGTACCAAAGAAGACTCCAACTACTGGTTTTACAAAGGAATCAAAATCACAGCAAAATTTTGCAAATGTATGATTTTTAGGGTTATTAGCTAGTTACTAGGTTGGGTATTTTTCTATTCTGGAGGGGGCTCTGTGATAGAATTGCAAATGTATGATAGAATTGAAATCCAAGAGTTATTTAAAAAGTAAGAATAAGTCTTACATGCGAGAATCAGGATCTTTGCGTGGATCATATCCTTTCTTTATCCAGAACCTTAGAAATGGTCCACTCGAAAAGTAGTAAGCAATTCTAGAAAGAAGCCTGCAAGAGGAATTGGAAAGTCACCTAATTATCAAAGCCAAGCAGTAAAAAAAAATTAAATTTGAAAGCTAATCCGCAGAATTTGCACAAATCACCTTCTCAACATGGCTACTGAAAAGCTTAAGCCCTTATCGAGCAGCCGTTCAGTAAGTGAGTTTTTGGACCATATAGGCTTCTCATCAAACATTCTAGATACGACCATTTGTGACTCCCACTGATCTGAGCCTTGTGGTATGTATTCCTCCCAATTCACTTTTTTAGGAATTTGTAAGACAGCTAAGAAAACCAAAACCACAAAAGTGCAATTTTGTTGCAAAGTTCCAATATTTTTCAAGATATCTTACATTCTTAAGTGAAATAAATGTCAACACAGAAAACTTATGACAGTTTATAGAAATGAAAATGAAAAAATTAGTAGAAATCTAGCACTCCAACATCTTGTGTCAAAAAATCAGCTAAACATGCCAAGTAATAATTTTAATGTATCAATAAACCATTGTTTAACAATTAATTACTACTTAGAACTCAAGAACAGACCTTTATGCTTATTTCCAAATCTTTCCTGTTCAGAAAATAGTGAATAGAACATTCTACAACGGGACAACTTGTGATGAGAAAAATAGATCTCTTCTTTAATAGCATACAAACGAAAGCAACCAAGCAATTCATTTGCTATATTAAACTAACTTACAATTTACTGAAGTAGACGAGTCCTTTTACATCTTAATCTATCACTAGAATCCAGATAGGTACTCAAGCATAATGCTGGGAACATTCGAACATATAAATTTGGAAAATCACTAAGAAAGCAAATATATTTTTTTGGCATTAATAAAACTGATACTTTTATACCCAAACGTGAAAATGACATTTGAGCACATATATTATGTACACATGAAATTCAAATACTTTTAAATAGAAAAATGTTAGGCAACTCGAAAGCTATTATATATAAAAAAAAAAGCAACGCAACATGTTCAATTTATGTTTCAGATATATAAACAGGAGTGAGTTTAAGCAAAAAGTATCTTGCAATCACAGGAGGGAAAACAGAAATAGGCACATCTTTAATTTTCAACCTCAGTAATTTTCAAATATGATGGTTCTACTAATTGAGTGTAGGATATCTTTAATGTGAAAATCAAGTGCAAGAACTGGCTCCATGTCGATCTGCACAAAATATTGCAACATGTAAGTTTTGTTGCCATAAATATTGCATGACTGATGCCCCAACCACACCTTATCCCACTAGGTGTATATGACCGATGCTACCCAAATGAAAAACATGTAAAAACTATTTTGATTGTTATTCAGCTATAATATTAATTTGAGTTAAATTTACCTCAAAGTGGGGCTTTACAATTTCCTCGTCTTTCTTTTTTGAACTTGACACGGTAGGTGCTCTCAAGCTAAAATAAGAGAAATAATAAATCACTGAAAATTGAAGTTAAAGTAAGATGAAATTTTCCAGTCAAAACTTTACAGAGATAACCAAAGTAAATATTACAGTATAAAGCTTTGAAAGCAAACAATTAGTAGAGAACTTCATGGCCATCTACCACCCATCAGTAGAGAAACAACACATGAAGATCAGAATACACAAATTAAGAATCTACTACATATCCATAACCATCTAAATTCCATAAGCCTTTCCAACGGTTAGCATAAATGTACACAAGAGGATCCTTCCATCATTTAAATATTTGAATGGGTCCTAAATAAAAGTGTACTATATAGTATAATCCATGATTTTTCTCTCAATAAGTGTGTGATCACTAAAAAATACTGAAAGATAAACATACACTATATCTTCTGGCATGTCTTTTGGAGCAAAAATTGGAGGAACTATAAGCATAAAATCCTCATTATCCACATCTATGCGACCGCCCTTAGCTATGAGACAATACAAACACATATCACAAACTTAGTAACATTTCCATTAAACACACTTCAAACATTGAAATAAAATAATCACCTAAATGTGTTTCTTCTGGTTCCGACAAATTTCTTTTCTTCCTCTTGGCAACATCCGCATGGACAGGAACAACATATTGGTAGTCTGCCATTCCTACATGATTTGCAAAAGAGAAAAAAGAACATAAAATTTGGTCCGAAGGTTGGACAAAGATAATCAATCTACATCAAATCACCAAAATCAATTCCATTTCAAGTTTCGAAATTCTAACCTTCAAAAAAATAAGCCTCAGGAACATGGGCAACAATATCAGCACAAATATTTGCCTCTTCATCAACAGCTCCATGCTCGCTTTCTACATTATTTGATTGCATCCCATGCTCCATTCCACCCATGCTGTTAGAAGTTGTGGCACCATCATCATCCGGAAATTTTCTCTTGGATATTTTCAGAAGCAAAGTATTGGTGGGACGACGCTCCCCAAATGCAGGATGAGAATAGGGGTCTTCAGGACGAAACCGGAGCTCTAATTTGTTTGATTCTGAACTGCGAGCCTGCAGATCATGAGCAAGGTCATAACTCATAAACCAGCATGGAGAAAACAATGTGAATCAAAATAATAAAAATAATGATAATAATTTTTAACAAAATTTGGCAAGTACCTTAAGGATGCCTTGAATTCCGCCCAAGGTGTCAACAGCACGAGCGGAAGAGGATGGATAACCAGGATAGTGCACCAGGAATCCCTGAGGCTCCGGGAGAACCCCAGAGATTGTGCCATCCTTGATCACTCCCATTAACTTTTAGCCCTGCCATAATTGAGATTTCAATACTTTCATTAACCTTTAGGAAACAAATAATAGTTGATTGTCAAGTAATATCAAAAAAGGGAGACAAGAGTAATGATGCCAATCTCAAAATATTATTGGTCTATTCTACTTCTGACGAGTGACCAGTGACGGCGTGTGTTAGGAACCGGATTTGTGAATAATAGAAATGGAATGAAAAGAACAAATAACACACAAGTAGCAGAGGAATTGATTGTTGGAATATTACAGAAAGGGAATTCAATCCTGATTCCTGACAAGTGCAAGGCTCCTTCTAGAAAGCTTAGAGCTCTCTAGCCATTACACAACTAATTTCTCAAAAGATACCACTGAACCTCTCCAATTCCTTATATCTCTGGAACAACAACACAAGAACAGCAACAGGAATAGAAAGGAACAAACAAATCGAAACAGAAAACCAACAACAACATCAAATTCTCTTTCCCTTTCTACTGCTTTATCGCCTCTGTCTCCAGCTTCAATTTCGGCATCACCCTCAACCCCTAATTTCTATGTTATGTTTTTTACTTCTTTTTCTTTTAAAAAAATATATGTGTGCAGTCATTCATTTTCAAAGTATAAGCGGTGTAGTCTATGGTGAGGTACCATGATCAATGTTCTCTACCGTGAAGCACTAAAATAAGCAGGTTATGCAAATAACATTCTCATTCCCTACAACCTTCAATTTCACATTGCAAAATAATACGAACTTAAAAGTACCGCACAAACATTTCAAAATCTGAAACTAGTTCAACATCCTCTAATATATGGCATCGAAACAACCCTAACAATGACTAGCATACACATTGAAGAAGCAAAAAAAAAAAAAAAAACAAACAAACAATTATTTCTTCTTGCATAATGAATCAATTTAATATCATTAGAAGAACTATATAAAATTAAATTCAAGCTTTGACAAAACCCTACCGATGAAGTAAAAGATAAAGGATTGAACTGCTGGACTGATATGGTGATTGACGGTGGCGCCGGCGCCGGTTGATAATGGTGAAGGCGGCGATGTGCTGAGGATGACGTATGACGGGGTACCTGAGACTCTGAGAGGCTTCCGGCGGAAGATACAGTTGCGAAGCGGAGGAGTGGTGAGTGTGAGGGACCCTGTTTCGCCGGTCTTATGTTGCAAACTGAAAACTGGATATACTGCAGTATACCTAGGGACTAAAATTGTGAATGTTTTAAAATAGAGAATTAAAATTGTATTTAAGCCTTTGTAAAATAGATAATTAAAATTCTATTTAAGCCTTAAATATATTATAATTTTGCAATTTTTATTTATGGACCAAATGAATAGCAATATAGTAGGGCCGTTTGATGCCCGGATAGAATAGAGACAATATATGATAAGAAAATAG
Source organism: Trifolium dubium (assembly GCA_951804385.1). Classification (NCBI taxonomy): domain Eukaryota; kingdom Viridiplantae; phylum Streptophyta; class Magnoliopsida; order Fabales; family Fabaceae; genus Trifolium; species Trifolium dubium. The sequence goes on from OX638065.1 coordinate 27,537,708, forward strand.
ATAAAGATACGATAAATATTATTTTGTCATATTTTGATGTACACATAGTAAAAAATATAATATTATTTTTTCCTATTACGTGTTTGATGTACACTTCATATTGATATGATAAAATATATATTATATTTAAATAAACAAATTATTCTTAAAGAATAAATGTATTATTAAAAAATGCATATATTTAAACCTAAGAGGTGTGGTTGAGCGGTTTGGGCTCATCCTCCCTTAACCAAGGGTCGAAGGTTCGATCCTCACCTTGGGTATGGAGCAGCTTTAAATCCTTGGGCCAGCTATCCCACCCATCGAGGTACCTCCAATCTAGCGAGGGAATAGTCACTGCGTTCGGCGGTGGATACCCCGGTCTCGACCAAAAAAAATGCATATATTTAATTGACTTTTTTTTATTGATTAATTGACATTAATTAAAAAATATTCATAATTAATTAATTTCATATAATTGTAGAGAGATGAGAATGAATGGTGTGTTGGATAATTATGCTATCAGGTTAGTAACCTAACTTAAAATAAGGATTAAAATAACAAAGAATAAATGAGATAAGATTAACAATAAGTTTAATTTATCATATCATGTTGGTGCACCAAACAAAATATTTATGTAGGATACGATAATTCTATCATATCCCGTCTCTCTATCATGACAAATTATTGTAAACTCGTACACACAAAGTGGATTAACTAATGTTCACACATTTTGTTATTTCGACATTTTCTTTCGGTTAAGCAAGAATTTGTAAATGCTGGTTAAAACATTTTGCATTGCTAACACAAAAAATTTGAATAAATAATTATAACCTTTATGGCACGTTTGGTGCGCAGGTTAGGAAACAAAATATGTTAAAGTTTTCCAATCTTGTTTTAATCTGTTGTTTGGTGCACCAATAGAAAAGGATAAATTTAACTTATCATTAAGCTTATCCAATTACTTTTTGTTATTTTAATCCTTATTTTCGACTGAGTTATCCAATTACTTTTTTTTTTCTTATCATGTGTGCACCAAACACATGACATGATATGTGCTAATCTTGTCACTATCATATCGTATTATTATTCAGTTCTTATCATATCTTGTCTCTATCTATCCGGCGCACCAAACGGGCCCTTAAATTCTAATTAATGAAAAAGAAATCGAATTCTTTTACAGGCTTTGTTTGGCAACACCCTTTTTTGGAGTATGTTTAGCTTGACTTTTTTTTAACATATAAGTTACTTTTAGCTTAAAGTTAAAAATTAAAACTTTAAAGATAAAGTTAAAGTTGTTTGGTATTTATTATTTTTTTCAACTTAATTAATACTTTTAAGTTATAATCAGTTTGGTAAAATATTTTGTAAAAACATGTTTTTTTTTATAGTGCAAATAAAATTCATAAATTATTATATTAAATATTATCATAAATTAAATTCAAAGAGTTTAGAAAATAGGCCATAACAAAAAATATAAAGCATCACAAATTTAATCGATTGTTCTTTTCAACAATCTAGTGGCTATTTGATTTTTAGCTTTATCCATATATATAGCTCCCATCTTGTACTCTTCTAAGATTGTATGAACTTAAATCTTCATTATTATTTCTTTCTTCTTCGCGCTCGGATATATACCGAGAGATATGATCACACTTGTTAAATTCCTCATCTTTAACACCACACATTTGAATGAAGTTATGGAGCGATGTTGTTGCAACTATAATCTTTTGTTGTTTGATTAATAGAAATAGTCTCATATCTGATAAAATATGTCACCTTTTCTTCTAAACACCAATAGTTCTTTCAATGACATTTCTCAATAAAGAATGTGCATGATTGAATACTTCACGTATGCCTTCAACTTGACTGTCATCTTTAAAATCAGGTATATGATATCTTTCACCTTTATATGGTATTATCCTTTCATGTTTGGATATCCAACATCACCTAGATAATATTTTCCTATGAATATTTAAAACAAAATTTATTGTTAGTTTATACGGAAAAATAATTTTCATAAATATATAAATGAAAAATATATTTTTAAAAATTAGTCGTACCTTCAAGAGGATGAGAAAACACATTTTTCATTTCTTTAATAACTGACGAAAGAATACGCGTGTCATGTGCAGTACCAGGCCAACCAACAACGACAAAAGTGATTAACATATCAAAGTTACACACTAACATTACGTTATGTGTTGGGTATCCTTTTCTACCAATATAGCGAATTTGATCTTTAGTGGGAACACTAGCAGGAATATGTGTTCCATCTATAGCACCGATGCATCCTTCAAAATATGACCAATACCTTCAATCATCCTTGATTTTGGATAGAATTTCTGCAAAGTTAAATCTGGAGGCTTCACAATTTCTTTCGCTACTAAACATAAACTTTCTAGAACTTCAGCAAACTTCCTACTCACTGTCTCTCCAGACTTTCCAAATTTATCTTGAATATTTTGAAGGTACGAAAAACACAAGAAGGGGGGGTTGAATTGTGTTTTAGATAGTTTAAAAACTTCTTCAAAGTTCTTTCGAACTTATCAGATTTGGCAGCGGATAACACAGTAAAGGAGAGTAGAGAGAGAGAGACACAAGCGATTTTATACTGGTTCCTCTCACAAGTTGAGAGTAGTCCAGTCCCCTTGCACTTCCAAGGGAGTTCACTAAAAACACTTAAGATACAATTGCTCAAACACAATAGTAAGAGACTTCCAAATGCTCAAGTATACTAACAAGAGACTTCCTAAACTAGATGAGAAAGTATATGATTTTTCAGGACCTTTGAGTACTTGATAAAATCAAATACTCAAGGCAAATTACAACACTAAACACAAGAACTACACTTAGGTTTCTAAAGAACAATAAGTGAATAAAGCAAGGTTGTTTGGTTATCAGAAGCGTTGTTTGCTTTCTTGTGAGTATGATCAGTTTTGCTAGTTGTAATCCACACTTGACTTCAAGTACGAGGTCTCTATATATATGACAATATAGAGACGTTGCAGATTTGACCGTTGTCAAGCTATTTTGTCCGCTGGAGCAGTTTCTAGGTGGTCACATGTGATTAAGCTCAACAAGGAAACTTGTTGACTTCTCTTTGCAGGTTAAGGCTTTGTGTGTGTCCAAATGCGGTAATGGGAAAATGACTAATGCTTATATTATCTTCCGAAGATAATATTATAACGTGCTTTGATTTTCCTTCACACGAATTTGAACTTGACCGTTGTTAATCCCTAAGCCAAACATGTGATTTCCTTTCATGAATCTTCCAGCGCAAGACTGATCTCAGAAGCCTGTACTCCCAGTACAGCTTCTGGTGTTGTATACTTCTGATGACTTATGCTTCTGATGATCATCCTTCTGATAGATCATCAGAACTCGCGTTGGTGCTTCTGATCAGAACTTGTGTTAATGCTTCTGATCATCATCAGAACTTCTAAGCTTCAGTGCATTGTTGACTTTTCACTAATGTTCCTGCACACTTAGATTAAATATTAAAATACCCTATTGTTCATTAATACTTTGTTATCATCAAAACTTAAGCAGATAATCGTCAGAACCACTAATTTGTTCCAACATATTTCAATTAGTCTCATTATGTGCACAACTCCAAAGAAACATAGTAAGTGCCTCCAATGATTTCATTTTCTTAGATGGATGTAACCATCCCTTACTCAGTAATAATTTTTCAAATTTCAATATAGCATGAGTTTCCATTCTGAACATGTTATAAATTTCACCTAGGGTGTTAAGAGTTTCTCGAACCCAAGTCCATCCATGAGAATAAAGAAATCTATTACCTTGGTTCAATAGGTACTTCATATAATAGTTATATGTAATTATTGCCACCCCGTAACATATTTTATAAAACATGCATTTTTTTTTAACTTTTCTTGAATGCTCATTGATTTGATTAGAAGACATCTGAAAATAATTTGAAAACAATAATAATATCAAATGCCAATAGATATAAATTAAAGAAGCTCAAATGCGTAAATATCAATACAAATTTCAAGGAAAACACAAAATCAAATAACAAATACTTCAAATACTAAATGATAAAGCATAGAGCAATATCTAAACCTAAAGCTTAAATGTCAATATAACCAACAAACATAAATCTATTCTTAATCTAAATATTGGATGATGACTTGGAACGATACTTGTATAGAATCTACTCTACCAAATCATCCTTAGATTCTTTTAAGGTTATTAGCAGGACTCAATTTTGTTCATCTTTAAGCATTTCTAAAGCATAATTGTTGTCTATTCTAAAAACCTTCATCCTTTGCGCTTTTCAAAAATTTAACGCAATCTGGAATAAAGTATTGGCCAGTGACATGAGACGTGGCAGCAATTCCAGCCTTTTCAACTTCATTATGATCTTCAGCTGCTTCAACTAATCGCTCAAATGTTTTTTTTCATATCTGATGATGTCCCAACTTTTGTCGTACCTCTTGTCACTTTTTCTCCCATATTTGACATAACCTTTCTTTTCTGTTTGTTTTGAGTATTTTCCACATGGCTAAAGTCTTCATCAATATTTCATTCACTATCACCAGATTCAATAATTTCATGTGGTAAATTTGTAGTGCCCTTTTTGCCATTAGATTCAGATGGCACACCCAAAGTTGGTGACCATTGGTATTGACTTGTTGCCACTGTCTCCCCAAATATGAATTCCAATTCATCATGAAATTCTAAACCTTGATGGCGAAATTTTGCATATTTTGCATTCTCCTGCATAACCAATAACAATAGACAATATTTAGAAAAATCAAATTCTTCTACTCAACTTTCACGGAATAAAAAATTAAATATTCAAAATACTCACCCTTATCTTAGCATCCCACCATGAAGGATCAACATCAATATTTCCTGTCTGATGATTCCATCTCAAACCTGTTTCTTTACCAATTAATTGTTTCTAGGTGGTCCAATCAATTTGCAAACTATCCATTCTATTTCTCAACTGCTTTTGGTTATAGTTTTTATTAGCAAATTTATTGAATTCTTCACGTATTTCTTCCCATTTCTTATTTTTGAAACCAATTCTTGGCTTTCTACATTTACGAATCTCATTCGTACAAAGATCTAGTAACATTTTGGTATCCAATAGAATATTCCACTCTGCTTTTTCAAAAATTTTAAGTTTACATGGAAGGTTTTCTTTAGTAGCCATAACTGTAATATATTTTTCAAATCATAAATAATTAAGAGCAAACTATTTTACAATATAATGTTTAAACTACTCCTATTAATATTGTGTTTATACCTTTATTATCAAATCATAAACAAAACGTAAACGAAAAAATTCTATTCATATAAATAAAATGCAAGTATATATTTACATAACAAAGATGTATAATTACTGTCAAACCAAAAACAAAGAATATAATTAAATTTAACATGATAATTAGTAGGTATTCTAATAAAAAACAAATGGACAAAATAGAACAAGATGAAATCAAGAATTAACAAGACATGAAGTATGCATATGTCAACATAAAATACTAGTAGTACGTATATCAAGTCAAAGTACAAACAAAAGAAGCGATTATGAATAAAACATATAAAAATAAAACTTTGTCATACCTGCAACTCTGGAAAAGTAGGGTCGGCAGTTGTGAATGAGCCTTTAGCATGTGACATGACCAAATATATAGTTGCAGAAACTGTGGAAAATAGGGTACAAAAGTTTAGCGCTAAAATAAAAAAAGAGCGGGAATAGTGTAAAATAATGCCGAAAAAATAAAATAAAATATAAAGTGGCTTAGATGAGAATCGATGGGTGGTCCATATGTACTGTAGCTCCGAAAAAGTCAGTCTAAAGTGCATTTCAACTTTTTATTTTTAAAATCACTTTTAGTGTATTTTCTTCATTATATAAAAGACACTTTTTATTTTAAGAACTTTATCAAAATTGTGTTTGGCCCCACTTCTTCTTAGAAGTAGTAGTAAAGTAGAAAATAAGTGAGACCAAACTTGAGCTTATAGCTTATAAGTTCATCACGAAAACAATAACCCTGTTTGGTAATATATTTTGTTCACATGAGCTTATAACTTATTTTTACTAGCTTTTAACATTTTGTTTTCTCTTCCGACTTTACCCATATATCATCTTACTTAATTTCTGAAAGCGTTGATAATCTCACTGTCGTCAGGAGAAAGGCAAAGACAAGAAATCTAATTATTATCCTTACTATATTTTTTTTATGCCAAAGTTATGACAATATATAATACGAGGTGAAATTTTGCCTGCCGCTCAAACCTTCTTACCCTTTCATATTCCCGCTTTTTCAATTCCGAAGAAGGATCATCCCCAAGATCTTTTTGATTACTGCCCTATTTATTTGATAGGATGCCTCTACAAAATTGTTTCAAAACTTTTGGCCAATAAATTGAAATTTGTATTAGGTAAGTTGATTTCTCATTGTCAATCAGCTTTCCTACCTCATAGACAGATTCTAGGTGGTGTGGTAGTACTTAACGAGATTCTTGATTTAGCCAAAAAAAGGAAGGATAAGTGTTTTCTCTTCAAGTTCGATTTTGAAAAGGCTTATGATACTATTATGGTCTTTTTTAGAGCGTATGATGGTTAAAATGGGTTTTTGGATGAGTGGCTTAAGTGGATGCGAGAGCTTGTATTTTCAACAGTTCTATATCCGTTCTTATTAACGGTAGTCCCACTGGTGACTTTTCTGTTGGTAGAGGCCTTCGTCAAGTTGATCCTCTTTCACCTTTCTTATTTTTCATTGTCGTTGAAGGTTTGGCCAGCTTGATGAGAAGAGCGGGGGAGATTGGTCAGTTTAAGGGTTATCATGTCAATAACAATGTCCATTTCCAGATTCTTCAATTTGTAGATGACACTATTCAAAAGGGGGAAGGTAATTGGGAGAATTTACGGTTTATAAAGGTGATGTTGTGAAGCTTCAAACTTGTTTCAGGGTCTAAGATCAATTTCGTGCAGAGTAAACTATATGGCCTTAATGTAGAGACAATTTTTTGGCAGCTGGTTTAGCTTTCTTGTCTTGTCAATCCGATGTTTGTCCGTTTAAGTTTCTTGGCATCCCTGTAGGCGCGAATCCTAGAAGGAGGGATACTTGGAAACCGCTGGTGGATGCAATGTCTCATAGATTAAGCTCATGGACGAGTCGTCACTTATCATATGGGGGCCGTATCACTCTTATTAATTATGTTCTGGCTACCATTCCCCTTTATTTTTTTCTCATTTTTTAAGGCCCATTGGTGTATTCTCAAACAATTAGTTAGTGTTCAAAGGAAGTTTTTGTGGGGCTGTGGTCTTGCGGACAAGAAATTGTGTTGGATTAAATATGATCAAATTTCTCTCACAAAGGAACATGGATGTTTATGAATAAGTGGACACCAACAAAAGTGTGGGACCCATTTAGTCTATTTAAACCACACAAAGCACACATTCTTATCTTCATTCTTCTCTTTGCATTTTACAATCAGAGAACTCTTTCTCTCATTCTCTCCCTCACGCCTAAATTCATCTTTCATCAATCAACCACCATAGTGAAATTCATTCCAAAACCCAAATGCAAATTACAAATTCTTGTCAATTGATCTACTTCCATTTGGTAAGATAATCACTTCAATCTTCCTTTTCTCTTTTAGCCGTGATTCACCCTTTCTCACACCAACTCTAGTTCTTGGGTTAAGCTTTGTATGTTCATTTGGGAATTTCAGAAGGTTGGGTGAAGATATAGAAAGTGTTTTGAATAGAGGAAGCAAGTCAAGAGATAAGCTCACACAAGCAGAAATTAATTTAGAGAAAATTCTGCAGAACCCGTAGTTGGAAAAGGGGGCTGTACTAAAACGGCAATAACTCTCTCCATGTAGCTCCGATTTGAACGATTCTATTTGGTATGGTTATCTAACTAAAATGCGGTTATTTGGGCACTGGTCTCGTGAGTTTTGATGAAGAAATGAGGTCTGGAGACAATTTTAAGGTAGAGGGTCTGAAGCAGAACTTATGCAGAATTTGTTAGGACAAACCTTCAATGATAACGTAATATCTCTCTCTGTGTAACTTCAAATTCGATGGGGTTTGTTGGTATAGAAAGCAGACTTAATAATCGTCGTTTGTGTACCAATTTTATGAATTTTGGAGGAGAAATGAGTTCAGTACGAATTTTTAAAGTTGGAGGTCTGATGCAGTAGTTTTGCAGAAGCCGTTTGGAATAGACCTGTAATCAAAAGGTAATTTTTCACTCCCTGTAACTCAGGTTGATCTGATTCCCTTCGTTTTGATACCGGAGTTTGTGGAATTTGGCCATGAAACACGGACTGTTGGTTGCTCCGAAGTTGGCTCGCAGATGCAGAATTATGCAGAAAAATCTGCACACGGGTTTGATGGCTTTAGACTGCAATAGAGCGTAAAATTGCATAGTCAGAGCGTATGAAATAGCTACGGTGAGTTCCTTTAGATAGAAAACCAACCTATGGTTAGATGTAATTTATCCTTTAGCGATAATTTGATGTATATGAAAAGTGTTAAAACACTTTCTGAATACCCCCTCCGTTGGCATAAGGAGATCGGAAAGTTAGATAACTTAGGAAAGATAATCTTACCCCAAATAATTGATATGCATAAACTAGTATTTTTCCGTGTTGCATATTAATTTAGATGATAGATTAAAATGTTAGAATAAATGTAGTGAAAAATGTATGAACCATTGATTCAAATATATGCTCCGGAAATCATGTTTTTATGAAGAATACTACAATGTGCGTCGGTGCATGTTCAACATGAACGGATACATATTGGGTTTTAAATGTAAACTTATGGAAAACGCAAATGAACCGGTGCAAGTATAACTTGAACCGATGTATCCTTTACAACTATTTCAAAATCTATTTTAAGTGATGAGCATGAATCTCAATAGGTTAATAGGATGCTAGACATTCGTAATCTACACTAATTAAAGATATAAACTAGAGATTTTGGGTAGTATTAAGTCTCCCCAATAGAATGAAATGTTTAAGAACAAATTAATTGTTTTTGGAAATGTATAACTAAGGAAAGATAAGTATATGATATAGGATTGATCAAATGGAGTGGGCTTTGGACCCGCAATGTAGTAGGCTTTGGACCTGCAAATGAGTGGGCTTTGGACCCGCATTACTGGATCTATAATTGCCGATATATGAAATGAATGATAAAAAAACTGTGAGATGCTGAGCCATAGCCTGATATGATAGGAATTTGGCCAGGAACGATGGGGAATGACTCAAGACACTCACCTTGAGCCATTCCGTAAAATTCACCAAGATAATTTTATTGTGTGTTCAGTAATCTTATGATATGAAATGAAAATAATATGTTATATGATATGATGTGATCAATCCTAAGAAATGTTATGAAAGATGTTAGGAAACTTAGTTTTTCCTATGTCACTGATTGAGCAGATAGTTTCCCCTAGTACTCGAACAGTGAAGAATTATATGAACAGGGTTAGTACTAACAGAAGCACGTAGCTTCACGTAGAAAATGCTAACACCCTAAGATAGGTGGAACTCATGAGACAAGTAGTCTCACCCAACTCCCTCTATATTTTTTTTTCAGATAACAAGTTAAGCAATGGGTCAAGATATTGATCGAGCTATGGTGCATGAGATCTTGGACGTTATAGTTTTCTTGTATTGTTCAATTTAGCTATTTCATGAGTTTTTCTACAAGAATTCAACTTTCCGCTGTGTATTTGAGAATGCTTGAAATAAGTATTAGATGTACATTGTAATTGAGTTCTATTTTTTTCTATAATTTTAAATGTATCCGGATTCATTTATTTATGTCTCATTCAATATTCTAGATAAATCGACATGGGGTGTTATAATTGGTATCAGAGCAGGTCGATTCTGACTGTCTCGTGGGTCATAATTATTACAATATTAATTTGAATGGACCCTTTGGATTTTATCTGTTTATTCTGAAATCGTCGCATATTGAGCCTAGCCAACTCAATATTGTGTACTGTAGGCAGGATATTATGGGTAAGAGCTAAAGTGGACCTAAGAGGTCAAGAAGTGGATAGCGCGCTAGAAGTATAAGCTGAGGTAGATTTAAGAGGAATTTTAGTGTCGACCGGAGCTGTAGCAATATTCGACACTCGGAGAAGTGAATTGGGCGACATCGTAGAATGATGCAACCAAGAAAGAAGTAAGGAGTAAGTAATGCAGAAGTGTGAACATTAACCGTAAATGTTTACAAGAACTGAAGTGTTTAGATACGCGAAGAATAAGTGATGAATTTGATAAGAGCAAAATATTGTTGGACGAACCTTAACTCGGTGTGGACTTGTGACTGATTGAGTTTTGCGAGCCGTCCACAATAGATGATGTACGAAGAGGAGTAGAAACTAAGTCGTACAGAAAATCGAACATAATCTTCGAAGTTGTGTTTCGCTTCGAATCTGTATCATCGGTAGAAAGTTTTGCACGGGCTGAAAGTAGTAAGTGCAGAAGGGTTGAAAGTTATTAACATCGTACAATTCGTAATCACGAGTATATGGTTAAGTGATGGAGATCAAGGAGCTGATGGAACGCCATACAAGACTGACAGAAGTAGAGGAGTCATAAGACTAACAAGTGTGAGATAGTGTCGATAGCTTAGTCCGTCGGTGGAAAATGAAGGGATGCAACATATGGAATTAGACAAGAGATTTTGAGATTACCTGAACTATACAATAAGTGTTGGGAAGATCGACAAATTAAGACTGCCTTGTGGAATTGTTCGGAGAATGAGTGAGTAGCGAACAGAGAAACTGCAAACTGTATAGAAGCAAAAAAAAATCGGGAGGCTTGATAGAGTAGACTGCTGGACAATTAATTAACCAAATGAAGGGTGAAAAGTCGAAAGACAAGTGCGTAGAGATTGAAGTATTAAATCGGACCTTGTCCAATCCTTGCAGTAGTGAATGATTTAGATGAAAATGGATAACCTTTCTTTAACGTAGAAACTCTTTCTGTGGATTAGTATTCCGAGTTAGACCTGACTCATAACGTCTATAACCCTTTCAGCAAAACGCCAGTAGATCAATTCCTTTCAAATTCTTTAGCCGGTCAGATAAATTCAACCAATGTAGTATCAGTGTACTTCACTCAATTTATTTTCATGGTTTTCCTCATATGTTGAATTTTCATGTATACCTTTACTTCTGACTAGCGAGTGTATCTCATTGAGGACCTCAAATTTCATTCAATGTTAGATCTCATCGACCAATTTATTTCTGATGATAAGTATTATTATCTAAGCTTATGTTTAGACCAAATGATCTTCCAATTATGTTTTATTGGCCAGTCTATACCAATGTACCGAAGAGTGAACCTTATAAAAGTTATGCAATCGAATAACCTTATATCATTCGGAACTAAGACAAGATGACAGTAAGTTAACTCTTGGAGAATTCAAACAAATGTAACTTTAAAATCTTAGAGACTTTATATTGCAACCAAACAAATATTTTGGTGATCTCTAAATCTACAAAGGACTCAAAATCATGTTTCCCCTCCAAACCAATATAAGTTCTTCACCGTAGCTAGAACCTCCTTATGAGATTCCAGAACCAGTAGTCAATCAGGAAAGATACCTTGAGAGTAACCCTGAATACACGTTAGAATTACCAAACATAGTTAAATCTTGGAGTGGTAGTTCAGACGCCATTAGAGATCAAAGTGCGTAGCGAGATTGGAAACTAAGAAAATACCTCAGAAGGAAACAACGCTAGAAAACTAAGGGTACGGATCAACGTAGAACCTTAGTTGAGACATTATAGTTATACCGTTAGGAACCTTTAATAATGTAACATAAGTCAAACCTAGTATCAAGAGAAGTTGATTGAACAAGTGAGATCAGTCGAGTGAGAACTCGAAGCGATTTGTCGAGATGATTATACGAAGCGAGCTAGGACTCATGATAGTTGTGGAAATAATCAACCTCAGGTGAATGGGAATGGTCAGAGTAAGATGTCGAGAGTTGAAAAGCAAGTGTTGCGATCAAATCTTAAGAAAGAATGACGTTGCAACGACAATTGACTGGAGAAGTCAGAAGAAATTTTTTAGAGTATCTAAGATATATAATATAACGAATGAAGTCTAAAGTATGAGTTGCATTCGCAAGTCTCATACAGGAGGTGCAGTAGTTATGGAATTATGAATCGCAAAGTAGTAAAGATGTAGTGTAGTTAGTCTGACAGTAGTTGTAATGAGGCTCAAAACTGTGAAGAATCGTAGTGTAAGTCAAATTGTTAAGGAAATTCGATTGAACTAGAGATTAACTTAGATAATGAATAAAAAGGTATTTGGAGAATTTTGGCCATATAGTGAGACGACAAGGTGAAGTGTTGATGATTCGACTGTAATTATGATGAATTTGAGAATAGGTCTAATCATGGCCTAATCATATCGTCATGTGAAAGGAATTGTGTCGGAAGTTAAGCTAAGTAGTAGATGAGTATTGTCTGAAAGTTGTGATAGTGTAACGAGACGATATAGTCAGATGCGAAATAATGAGAATACTTGTAACAATTGACAGACTAAAATACAAAGAAGTTTGTGATAGTAATGGTATAACCAGTAACAATAACTAACAACCCTGTATGAAGAAACCAATAACCACATTTAAGATGGAATTTGGAACAATTTACCATGTTAGATAAGTGAATTCTTGAATTTCGAGGACGAAATTCTTTTAAGGGAGGTAGATTGTAACAACCCAACTTTAATTATTAGAAATAATAATAATTAGAGGTGTATTAAATTGGATTAATACAATTGGTTTGTGAATAAGTGGACACCAACAAAAGTGTGGGATCCATTTAGTCTATTTAAACCACAAATAGCACACATTCTTATCTTCATTCTTCTCTTTGCATTTTACAATAAGAGAACTCTTTCTCTCATTCTCTCCCTCACGCCTAAATTCATCTTTCATCAATCAACCACCATAGTATAAATCATTCCAAAACACAAATGCAAATTACAAATTCTTGTCAATTGATCTACTTCCATTTGGTAAGATAATCACTTCAATCTTCCCTTTCTCTTTTAGCCGTGATTCACCCTTTCTCACACCAACTCTAGTTCTTGGGTTAAGCTTTGTATGTTCATTTGGGAATTTCAGAAGGTTGGGTGAACATATAGAAAGTGTAAGTGCACCAGTTCATTCCCTTGTTTTAATAATTGTCAAAACACATGAAAATAGAGTGGAACATATTTTGGCAACATTAGAAATGACTTGACAGCGAAAAACTATTTTTAATCTTTGCAAAAATTGATTTTGAGGTGTTTTGTATCGATACATAATTACTTGTATCGATACAAATGTCCTGAAACTACTTCAGACTGATTTTGAGTATTTTGTAATGATACACATTTCATTTGTATCGATACAAAAATTGGTGTTCAGGGGCAGAGAATCACTTGTGTATCGAATCATGCTTGCATGTATGGATACACACCTAACTCTCTCAAAACACCAGAGAAAGCATTATGTATCGAATCATGCTTGCATGATTCGATACATATCAGTCAGGTTTTCAAGAAACTGATATATGTATCGATACATACTCGTGCTTGTATCGATACATAGGTCAAATATTTCAAATTTAAACGCTGGTCAAGGTGTTTGTATCGATACATACCATCATATGTATTGATACATGTATGTTCTGTTTTGCCTAAATTTTCTCAATTTTATTTTCTCTATAAATAGCAATATGAGTTTTTGTTGTAAGTGTGAGAATCCATCTGAAAAACACATTTGATCAAGGTTTAAGAGAAATTTTGGATCAAAGACTTATTCAACACAAGTTCTTCATCTTCTATCAAATCACTTCAAATTTGAGATTGAGTATGGGATCAATCAAAGGTTCGTAGTTGATTCGGTGGATAACGTTCGGTGCAATTCGCGGTGAATCAGAATTGCGATCGAGTTGAGTTGTGTTGAAGGTTTGGATTTTCATCAAGGGTTTCAAGATTGTGGGATATCTTGAAGGTTCAACATCGAGGAAGCAAAGGAATCAGCTGGACGTTCGGTACGAAGGTTTTCGGTACGAAGACGGCGCAAGATTGGGACGTTGGAATCAGAGGTTGAAGCTTCGCGAGGTGTTGAGATTACTTGGCTCAATTTGCATTAGATTGAATAGGATTATTCGAGTCTTTGTAAATTGTGCACTATCAAAGCGTCTTTTAATAAATTGCTCAAATCGTCCTTTTGACGATTTGGGGGGAGACGTACCTGGCCCGAAGCGAGGACGACGTGAAAGCCAAGGGAACTCCCTAATCATCTGTTTGTGTCTTTCTATCCCTACACTTTTACTTTTGGTATTGTTGATTAATTGGATCAATTGAATTCGGTGATCGTAAGTGTTCGTCGTAATTCAATTGAATTGAAACTTGAATTTGTGATTGTGTAACGTGATAGTTGAAACTTGTTGATTTTGTTTGTGTTAGAAATTTGATTACAAAACATAACCTAAATTCAATTTGTCGTAAATTGTTCTAAGGCTTATACTACATTTCCTTTAATCGAAGGGTGCAAAGTAGACTATCGATCCGGTAGCCTTCCGCGTACTCGAAACATTTTTTTAAAACCTCGTTGTATAGAAAGAGTCACTTATTCACCCGCCTCTAAGTGATCGCCATATAGTCTAACAAGTGGCATCAAGAGCCCGGTTTGATTTTAAACGATTAAATCGAGTAATTTGTGCATATTATTAGAAGACATGGCGTTTGCACCCAAAGGTGCGTACAATAGGGCTCCTATATTCAATGGAGACCATTTCGATTATTGGAAAAGTAGTATGCGCATTCACATCAATTCTTTTGATGGTGATGTGTGGGATGCCATTGAAAACGGTCGCTTTGTTCCAACCACGACCGATAACAATGGTGTCGTCACTAATACGCCTATGGCACAATGGACGGTAGACCAATCACAAATCAAGATACTACTAATAAAATTTTGAGGTGTTTAACTAGGGCTTGGCAACCAAAGGTCATTGCGATACAAGAAGCGAATGATCTTACTCAACTAAGCCTCACCGTTTTATTTGGCAAGCTTAAGGAACATGAGCACGTGCTAAGTGTGCTAGAAAAGAAAGAGAAAAGCGGGAAAAAGGATAAACATGGTGATAAAGAAAAAGAGAAGGAGAAGAAGTCCATTGCTCTAAAGACTTCAAGTTCCAAGTCCAAAGGTAAAGAGCAAGTGGAAAGTAGCTCAAGCGAAGAGGATTCCGATGATGAGGAAATGGGGCTCTTCGTTCGACGCTATAACCGTTATGTGAGAAAGAATGTGAGAAAGTATCGGAAAGATAGTGGTTACCGGAAGAATGAAGGTACTAGGAACTCCAAAAAGGGAATATGCTATGAGTGCGGCCAAGTTGGTCACTTCAGGCTGGATTGTCCCAAGCTCAAGAGGAAAGAAAAGGAGTCTCCATCATTCAAGGGAAAAAGCAAAGGCAAAGGAAAGAAAGCCTATGTTGCGTGAGATAGTGAAAGCTCCTCTTCATCGTCATCATCAAGCTCTAGTTCAAGCGATGACAATGTAGTAGCAAATGTATGCTTAACATCTCATGACCGTAAAAAACTTGCTCCTAAAAAGGTAAACCAAAATCCCTCTAGCTCATATACGCTTTTAGAGTATCACGAGTTACAAGTTGCTTTTGAAAAATTTCACAAGGAAACTCAAGAGGCTTTTCAACGCTTAAAAGGTCTTATGCAAGTTAACAAATACCTTGAAGCGAAAGTTTCGGAAACGGAACTTGAATTGAAAACTCTTAAGGAATCCATTATACAAAAGCCAATTGTGACTTTTGATGAATATGGCAACGATAGGACCGGTTGCGACGGGTGTTTCTACTTGTATAGAGATTTTCGAAAACTTCAAGACAAGTTAAACGAACCCCAAAAACCGGAGATTACATATTCAATGGATTTGACTAAGTTCAACAAACCTTTGAAACCTAAAAATAAAAAGTACAAGTTTGTTGAAAAGAGTCACAAGAAATGTAATCCAAACATCGTGTGTCACTATTGTTGTGATAAGGGTCATACCATTGCCAAGTGCCAAGCAAGAAAAACTTTAGTACCAAAGGGTAAAATGCAATGGATACCTAAATCAAGCAATAGTTTTGTTACTAACCACCTATGACCCAACATGAGTTGGGGACCTATTTCAAATGCCTAAGTTTGTAGGGATAAAGTCTTGAACCATTGAAGAGAGACACCGACAACAATGGCGTTCAAGACATATGAAGAAGTAAAGTGATGAGAAAAGCTTCAACTCAACATTTACAAGATTATGAAAATTGATCACTTCCTACATCTAACACTTAAGGGAAGATTCTATTATCTATCTTTGCTTTAATACTTTTACTTAGCATTTGTACATTGGTTTCATATACATATTTTTTTACTTAAATATGAAGTTTGCATTGATAGTTGTCTAATCCTCCATTTCCAAGAATTTTGCTCAAAAATATTTATAAGTTCTTGAGACTCATATGTTTAAAATGGGGATTTGACAAAAATCATTACAAATGCCATATTAAGTTCATATGTGTTTTGTATATGTTTGTTCTATTCTTGTATGTGACTTTGTATGCATACATACACATATATCTACATATAATTAATCTTGGTACTTTGATACATCTATGTGAATGTTTTATCTTGCATCTATGGTTTAACATGTGTTCTTATGTTATTGTAATACCCTAATTTTGCGCTTTTTAAAATAAATATTTTATTTAAAAATTATTTCTTATTTTTATGAGAAATAACAAAAAAAAAAATAGTTTTTAGCTCTTTATATTTCATTTTTATATTTTTCTACATTTTTATTCATTTTATTTCTTATTGATTTTTTTTACATTTTTATCATTTTATAAAAATTCTTTGCTTTTGACTAATCACATTGCGACACCTCATCATCTCCACCTCATAATCATTTTATTACACTAATGTCATCCCACCTAATCTCACCTCTATAAATACACACATCACACATCCCAATAAAAAAAAATCAGAAAAGAGCTCTCCTCCTTCCTCCACCAACACTTCCGGCGCGCCACCACCGGAATTCATCTTTCCGGCCAAATTCCGGCCACCATAAAAATCATCCAAAATCAACAATCAAATACTCTTTTCCTACTATTTCGACCCTTCTGAACACAAATCCGCCATCAGTTTCACCAAAAAACCACCAGAAACGAGTAGATCGGAGCTCCATTTTTGGTCCGAAATTCAAGTTCCGTTTTAGACCGATTCGATCTCAAAACAAGGTGTATCGATGATGTTTGTTGCTTCTGGACCTGATTAGAACCTTTTCCAATCGTCTTTGTTGCTTGTTTTCGCGTGAATCACGCGTTTGAAATTTTGAATCCGAATTTGTTGTTCCAGTTTCTCTCTGTACGGTTATCGATTGAGAAAACTGAACACATATTTGGAATCTACGCGAGAAGTACTATCAAATCGACTATCCGTTTGTGTGATTCGGTGACCGTTTGAATATTGTGTTGTTTGGCATTGTGCTCGAGCTCGCGGGTCATCAATGGCAGATTGTTTCTATGAAGAAGATGACCATGAGTCCATGACACGTGTCATGTTTTGATTGGTTAGCCAAATTCTCTTTATTTTTATTTGTTTATTGATTTATTTAAGTAAAAAAACTCTTTATAAAAATGAGATGAAAATTAAACCAGTCTCTGCTGTACGGCTCGCGTCGGAGAGTTATTTTTTATCTCAAACGTTGAAAACTTGTTAATTAAAATAAAATGAGAAAGTGTCTGACGTACGGCTTGTCTCTGACTCATTTTTATTTTAATTAATAGAGTTTAATTAAAATCTTTTATCTGATGTTCAGTTAATCATCTTGGCTTATTTGTATATGTATGCGCTATTTATTTGCTTATTTATGCGTTTACATTCATATTGTACTATTATATGTGCTATGTCTCTGTGATTTGCCTGAACTTGGATATTGAAAAAAGCTTTGACTGAAATGAGCATAAACGAGTCCCTGCCGTACGGCTTGCGTCTGTGAGTTACGCTCAGACCAGTCAAAGGGAAACTTGTTAATTAAAAAGGATTAAGGAAGTGTCTGCCGCACGGCTTGTCTCCAACTTAATTCATTTTAATTAATGATGTTCATATTTAACTGTCATGTGATGTTCGATCTTTTATTTCGGACCCATCTATTGAACTTGCTTGTTAATTGCTCATATTTTACTCTGTGCATTTAACTGTTCGGCATCATTATTGATATCTCATTCATGTGCATTCATATATGCATATTCCTCTCTTCTACCTTTCTTTATCTTTTCTTTTTGGTTCTGATCTGAAAATGTGAAACTCTTTTCTGTTACAAGTGGAATGAGAATAAATCTAGTCCCTGCTGCACTGCTTGTGTCTGTGAATTATTCTCATCCCGTTTAAACCAGAACTTTGTTAATTAAAGAGAATGAGGAAGTGTCTGCCGGACGGCTTGTCTCTGAATCATCTCACTTTAATTAGTAAAGTTTAATTAATTTACTTGAATGAAAAGGGGATGTACGGTGAGTGACCTGCTTCTCTGGATAGTTCAGTCCCTGCTGCACTGCTTGTGTCTGTGACTTATCCTCATTCACTAAACAATCTTGAAAATTCCTAAAAGAAACTCAACCCACTCAACTATTTTTCCTGCCCTTGTGCAGTCAACTCTTTTTCAACTTTCGAACCTTTTTTTAACTTGTTTTCTTAAACGGATGACGCTTTATCCATTCCCTTGCTACAGACAAACGCTTAAGCCTCCGAAGCGAGCATACAAGCATACTGTTGTATCAATGGAATGTGACCTAAGCATCGTTCACTAAAAACAACCAACACACAAATCTTTCTTTTCAGGAAGAACTACGTGAGCTTTGACTTCCTCATTGTACTTGGGGGATACGTAGGAGCGAGAACCTCTCTCGTCAAGCCAAATAATAAAAACTCTTTTTTTCCCTTTTATGTTCAATATGCGGTAATCTTTTCTTTTATGCGGTTAATTTCTGTTTAAGCAAACCAAATTTCTCAAATGGTTCCCGTTGAGTACAACGGATATGAGGGGGTGTTGACGTCTTCCCCTCATGTAACCAACTCCCGAACTCGATCTTTTTAAGGTTTTATCATTATTTTCCTTTCCCCTCATGGGATAAATAAAATATGGTGGCGGCTTCATTGTTTACATTTGTGCATTGCATTTCATCATTGCATATTTGTATATTTTTTTGCGCCGGGTACTACAGCTGGCGACTTCACTGGGGACACATTTGTAGAGAGTTAAGCCTAGTTTGAGGCTTTTGGTTTGCTTATACCAGGTTAGCCGTATCTGTCCTATCTTTTACTTTACCGCAAAATATTGAACTGTCTGGATTTGCTGGCTTTGTCTTCTCTTCTACTCCTTTTTTTCTTTTTGCCTTTATGGCTTGGCTCTTGGTTACTGTGTGCTTGGTCCATCACCGGACCCGAGAGAAACTTAGGACTAGTTGAGAGATTTTTTGTATCGGGCTCCCTGACGTACGGCTTGTGTGCTCCGATATAGAAAATTTCGCTCAGAGTAGATTCACTTGGAATGTTGGTACTCCCTGACTGACGTCTTGTGTGTATCAGTGTTTCTTGTTGGGTCAGCGACTCTGGGGACCTTTTTATCCAGTCTAGGTATCCGAAACTTTTGTCTAGGGACCACTGTTTTAGAACCCGCGTCGAGGTTGAAATGTTGACTCATCCAGTTGGCGTTATAATCTCACCAGATGAGGTTGCTTTTGGGAAAAGTGATCAAGAATTTTGGGAACCGTGTCAACCTAGAACAACATGTGAGAGGGATGGGTTACAGGTAACTTTGAACTTTTGGCCTCAGAGATTCCATTTTGAAAAAGAACCCTGTTGTTATGAATATGGAAGATTTGTGACTTTGAGATCAAGTTCGCCAGATGATACAATGTTACTGTGATCATATCCATTCATTTTGCATTCATACATCCATGCATCCATGAAAATAATCATGCATATTCATCCTTTGCATACATTTACAAAAATGGTGAGAACAGTCTTTGAAAAAATCATGCATTTTCATTCATAAAAAAAAAAAAAAAAAATCATGCATTTTTTAACCAAAAAAGAAAAAAAAAATCTCATTTTCATTTATTCATTCCAACAGCTACCCTCCCGGCACTGGTATTTGGATTAGAAAGTTTACACTGCACCATGGACAATTGGAAGGAAAAACATGATGTCTTGCAAGGCGAAGTGAATCAGATGGGTGGAAAGTTGGACAGACTTCTAGAGATGTTGTCTAGTTTGAATTTGTCACCAAGACCGGTTATGAATGAGGTCTCGGCACCTAGTGTTGAGGTCCCACGAGAGAATGCTTCAGTGACTGCTGTGAATTGGCCACCTCATGGTGTACCAATTAGATATGCTCTACCTGAATATGTGCCGTTTGTGTTTGATGTTCCACCCAGTTCCCAAGCTGTCGAGAATCATAATAGAGTACCTCCAGTTCGTCAAGGACTCAATCTGTCACAAGGGAATTTGGTTGACCCTATGAATGCTCACCAGAGTAATGTGATACATGCTGATGTGTCAAAAGTGGACTCTACTATCCCTCAGTTAGAGGAGACTATGCAGAAATTCCAGGCTTTAGAGGAGAGGTTGAATCAGATGGAAGCAGGTAGTGATGCGTTAGATTTCACAAAGATGTACTTGGTTTCTGATGTGGTGCTCCCACCAAAGTTCAAGATGCCTGACTTCATAAAGTACAAGGGTCTGAGTTGTCCAAAGAACCATCTGATCATGTATATCAGGAAAATGGCTTCTTATTCTCATGATGATAAGTTGATGATACACTGTTTCCAAGACAGTCTTGCTGAGGTGCCTCTTAACTGGTACGTGCAACTCAAGGGTGGTAGTATCCTTTCATGGAGAGATTTGGCTAATGCCTTCCTTAAGCAGTACCAATACAACATGGATATGGGTCCCAGTCGTACTCAACTTCAGAATATGACTCAAAATGATAATGAATCATTCAAGGTTTATGCACAAAGGTGGAGAGCATTAGCTTCTCAAGTACGTCCACCACTCCTAGAGACAGAACTTGTGGACATGTTCATCAACACTCTGCAAGGGGCATACTTTGAAAATATGATTTGTAGTACTTCCTCGGACTTCTCTGACTTGGTTCGAATTGGGGAAAAAATTGAAATGGCGATCAAAAGTGGCAAGATTCAGCTTACTGCTAGTTCTCAGAATGGAAAATGGAAGGCTAGTAATAACTTCACAAATGAAGAAGAGGAGGAAATTGATGCTGATACTTCTGAAGATGACCAGGCTTCTGTTCAGTTCCCATATTTTTCATATCCATATGTGGCAACAATGCAACATCAGCAGTTCCAAGGATATCCTGTTCAAATGCCTGTGAATCATGTGCTTCAACAAGCTCAACAACCACAACAGGCCCAGCAGCGACCTAGAAAAGTCTTTGATCCGGTCCCTATGTCTTTCAGTCGACTCCTTCCTTATCTTGTACACAATGGATTGGTGGTTCCTAAGGTTCAAAAGCCATTGACTGAACCATTCCCTGATTGGTATGACGCAGAGGCTAAGTGCGATTATCATGCCGGAACTGAGGGGCATACCACTGATAACTGTAGATCTTTCAAGTATAAGATACAAGAGCTTCGTGATAAGCAATTGTTGTCTTTCGAGGATGGTGAGCCGGTTATCAAAGCTAAGCAGTAAGTGGGGAATTCAACAAATTTCTCCAATGTTGGTTTCCAATGATGACCAAATTACTATGCCAAAGGATGAAGAGAATAATGGAAATAGTCCAGCTAGGGTGCACCTGTGTTCTTCAAACACATTTTTTGCAAACTAGGAAGCTCATCCCTATGATCGCTAGGCTTTTTACTTCTTTCTTGTCAAGCATTTGTTTGTTTTTAAGATTATGTACTTCGTCAAGTATTTTTAATATAATAAACATGCATGTTTTTGGAATCAATCCATTTGTGTTCATCTCTTTTTATTTTATTGCTTACAAACTTGGAGCGAGGATGATGAAAACAAATAACTGGTCTTTGCTGATTTATGCTTTCAATGGTGAAAAAACCTAGTTGATGATGCAAGGCATCATTTCACTTTCTTTTCATAATAAATAAAAATCATTGAATTGAGCCATTCTTGCATATGTTTTGTTGTTATCTGATTCTCCTAGTTTCTTGAGATATACCTTTTTAAGAAAGGAAAAAACAAGCAATTCTGGTTTGACACCTGACATGACACT
Organism: Trifolium dubium; assembly: GCA_951804385.1. Lineage (NCBI taxonomy): Eukaryota > Viridiplantae > Streptophyta > Magnoliopsida > Fabales > Fabaceae > Trifolium > Trifolium dubium. The sequence continues at coordinate 27,560,017 of OX638065.1, forward strand.
TTAAGAGTATATAGGTTGTTTGTACTTTAGGCTATTATGAAAGTTCAGTAATGACTCAATAAAATCGATACTGTCTTAACACCTTAGACTCTCAGAAGTATGCAAGATTAATTTGAGTACTAATTTTGACGAAGACTTGAACATAAGTTTTTGAATAACCCTCAATAGTTTATCTTAGCAGTCGGCACCATCTTGTACACAAACTAAGTAGGAAATTGATGAACATAAGTGAATGATCCAGAAGTGAAAATTGCATACTTTGGTTAATGCACTTATTGAGTTAGATGACCCTCACTCGGTTGTTTAACCCAGCAGTTGTTGAAAAACCATAGTAAATATACCCATTTAGTAGTTGGTTCAGAGGAGTCTGGTTCTGAACTTGGTAGGGCGGGTTGCTATCCGATCCCCCACAACTGCATTTGGAAGAGAAAGAGGGGTTTACCAAACTGATTTTTACCAGCTCCCCTTGATATATGATCATAATCATTAACAGATTTTTCTACCATGAGCGTGTACAAGATAACGGGCTTAATGTGATTGCACCTGAATGAAAAGGGTGAATAAAATTTAAGCAAAAGTTAGAGTCACAATAAAATGCTTCAGATTTGTCTTCATATGATGAGAGTCTTTGACTACAATGTGTGGTTTTGTGTTACTACAGTACCCTTGGTTTTGATATCAATTACTTGGTTTTCCTATCTAGCCGGCAGCCACGTATGAATAGAGTTGTCATGTCTGTTTCAAACCTGCGACTAAAAAAGAGTTACTATTTTTGTGCTTAAAGACAAGCAAATGTTCAAGTATGGAGAAATCAGATGACACAAATTTATATCATTTTCTGGCTTGATTTACATGAATCCTAATTGCATGTTATAATACTCAAAAGACCTAATTGAAGCTAGGTTCCCTTTGAAAGCATTCGGCAAATGTATTGTTAAGCTGACTCCTCCAGTTTGTTGAGTAATTAATAATTATCTCTCTACACATCATATGTGTTTCAAAAAAAAAAAAAAACTTGCATGTTCAAAAGAAATGATTTTACTTGCAAATTAGTGCTTGACATTAAAGAAATTTGAACATTGGTCTGACCATGGACAAAGATGATTTGAAGACGCTCCTAGCTAACGACAAGTCATCTATGGATTCTGCCAATCAGGGGCAAACAAGTTAAATGCTTTGCTTATCAAGAGTGAATTAGTTCAACAATTGGATACACTGCAAATATAAGTTGATTAGGGGCATATCCTTCATGGATTCAATTGCTTGAGGCAAACTATGTCAAGATTACATCTTCCTGAAAGTCACATGTGGTGAAATACAGCAGAACTGTGGTTGTCAATACAATGAATGGTAAAGAGTTTTCACTCTTAGTGCACGCTGTTGTAGTCAAAGAAAGCTGTTGTTCCTCTTTGGAAGCTTGTTTGAACACCCGTCCTGCAACAGAAGCTTGCAAGGGTCCTCATCTCAACAATGTCAGAGTTATTCAGATTCTCGGTGCCGGGAAATTCAATTTCTCTTCAACATAAACTCATAAATTCATGCATTCATGCATACATGCATTCACGCATACATGCACACAAACTCCTGCATATTATCAGATAATTCATACGCATTAGTTTTGCATTTAGGCATCAGAAATACATAATCATGCATTCATAAAGCACATGTTCAAAATTTTGTTTTAACAGGTTGCAAACTTGGATCTCTCATTCAGTGAAAAAGGTTGATGTACCTAATTCTCCAACAAAACGGTCATTGAATCGCAATTTCTCAACAAGAAGGGTTGGCGAATCTTTTCCCCAGTGAACTGGTCAACAAAGTATCATCCCCAAGCAGATCAGTCAGTGCATCATATTCTCCATGAGAAAGGTTGAGGAATCGTTTCTTTCCCCAATGAGGCAATTGATATTTGTTCATCTCCAGTAAGTCGGTTGGAACACCGCATTTTCAGCAAGTCGGTTGTTAAACAGTTTTCCCCAGTAAAGTTGACTTATGCACAACATCCCCAGCGAATGGATCAATAAGTCATTATCCCCAGTAAGCTGATCAGCATACAACATCCTGAGTAAAGTTGGTACTCCGTACCTCAGCAAGTTGGTTTCCCAAACCATATCCTCAATGGAGTTTCCGCATCTACAACAAGTTAATTGATGAACCATGTTTCTCAACAAGACAGGTGTCTGACAATTGCAAAGAATAATGGCAGAATGTTCAACTTTCTTTCCCCAACGAGTACTCTTTTTCAAGATACCTCAAACCCCAGCAAATTTTCAGTGAGCTACGGTTCAGATTGTCAGTTCTCCAGATTGGATGGTGAATGATTCAAGTTAGTATCTCATCTCACAATTTTCCGGATAGGGCGGGAAATTCTCTAATCTCAAGGTGATTTTTCGGATTGGTCGAAAAGTTATCTCACATTTTTCCGAATAGGTCGAGAAATTCTTTTATCTCAAGATGATTTTTCGGATTGGTCGGAAAGTTATCTCGCATGTTTCCGGATTGGTCGGAAGGTAAGCTTTTTCAAGGTTTTTCGGATTGGTCGATAAACCATTTCATATCATGGTTTTCCAGATTGGTTGGTAAGCTATGTTATCTCTTGATTTTCCGGATTGGTCGGAAGGTAAGCTTTTTCAAGGTTTTTCGGATTGGTCGATAAACCATTTCATATCATGGTTTTCCAGATTGGTTGGTAAGCTGTGTTATCTCTTGATCTTCCGGATTTGGTCGGAAGGTTGTCTTTTTCAAGGTTTTTCGGATTGGTCGATAAACCATTTCATGTCATGGTTTTCCAGATTGGTTGGTAAGCTGTGTTATCTCTTGATTTTCCGGATTGGTCGGAAGGTTGTCTTTTTCAAGGTTTTTCGGATTGGTCGATAAATCATTTCATATCATGGTTTTCCAGATTGCTTGGTAAGCTGTGTTATCTCCTGATCTTCCGGATTGGTCGGAAGGTTTTCCTTTTCATGGTTCTTCAGATTGGTAAAGAAAATATTTCAAATCATTGTTTGCTAGTAAGCTATATTATCTCATGATTTCTACGGTCGACACACCAGTGAAGTGGTAACGATCAGTTTTGGAGTTCAGGTACCCTGAGGGGAGAAGACTTCATTTTTCTTTTGTGGTCGACACACCAGTGAAGTGGTAACGATCAGTTTTGGAGTTCAGGTACCCTGAGGGGAGAAGACTTCATTTTTCTTTTGTGGTCGACACACCAGTGAAGTGGTAACGATCAGTTTTGGAGTTCAGGTACCCTGAGGGGAGAAGACTTCGTTTTTCTTTTATGGAAAACACACCCGGAGGAGAGGTAATGATCATTTTATTCTCAGGTATTCAGTTACTAGTAATTCCAGGTATGTTTCCAACTTCATCTTCCATATGCATTCATTACCATTACATCACATTCACACCCCAAAATTAGGGCATTTGTATTTAATTATCTTTTACTTCGAACACGTAAAGACGCAAGTCATTTACGCATTCGAGTATAAGACAATTAAATAGGGGCAGCTGTAATACCCTAATTTTGCGCTTTTTAAAATAAATATTTTATTTAAAAATTATTTCTTATTTTTATGAGAAATAACAAAAAAAAAAATAGTTTTTAGCTCTTTATATTTCATTTTTATATTTTTCTACATTTTTATTCATTTTATTTCTTATTGATTTTTTTTACATTTTTATCATTTTATAAAAATTCTTTGCTTTTGACTAATCACATTGCGACACCTCATCATCTCCACCTCATAATCATTTTATTACACTAATGCCATCCCACCTAATCTCACCTCTATAAATACACACATCACACATCCCAATAAAAAAAAATCAGAAAAGAGCTCTCCTCCTTCCTCCACCAACACTTCCGGCGCGCCACCACCGGAATTCATCTTTCCGGCCAAATTCCGGCCACCATAAAAATCATCCAAAATCAACAATCAAATACTCTTTTCCTACTATTTCGACCCTTCTGAACACAAATCCGCCATCAGTTTCACCAAAAAACCACCAGAAACGAGTAGATCGGAGCTCCATTTTTGGTCCGAAATTCAAGTTCCGTTTTAGACCGATTCGATCTCAAAACAAGGTGTATCGATGATGTTTGTTGCTTCTGGACCTGATTAGAACCTTTTCCAATCGTCTTTGTTGCTTGTTTTCGCGTGAATCACGCGTTTGAAATTTTGAATCCGAATTTGTTGTTCCAGTTTCTCTCTGTACGGTTATCGATTGAGAAAACTGAACACATATTTGGAATCTACGCGAGAAGTACTATCAAATCGACTATCCGTTTGTGTGATTCGGTGACCGTTTGAATATTGTGTTGTTTGGCATTGTGCTCGAGCTCGCGGGTCATCAATGGCAGATTGTTTCTATGAAGAAGATGACCATGAGTCCATGACACGTGTCATGTTTTGATTGGTTAGCCAAATTCTCTTTATTTTTATTTGTTTATTGATTTATTTAAGTAAAAAAACTCTTTATAAAAATGAGATGAAAATTAAACCAGTCTCTGCTGTACGGCTCGCGTCGGAGAGTTATTTTTTATCTCAAACGTTGAAAACTTGTTAATTAAAATAAAATGAGAAAGTGTCTGACGTACGGCTTGTCTCTGACTCATTTTTATTTTAATTAATAGAGTTTAATTAAAATCTTTTATCTGATGTTCAGTTAATCATCTTGGCTTATTTGTATATGTATGCGCTATTTATTTGCTTATTTATGCGTTTACATTCATATTGTACTATTATATGTGCTATGTCTCTGTGATTTGCCTGAACTTGGATATTGAAAAAAGCTTTGACTGAAATGAGCATAAACGAGTCCCTGCCGTACGGCTTGCGTCTGTGAGTTACGCTCAGACCAGTCAAAGGGAAACTTGTTAATTAAAAAGGATTAAGGAAGTGTCTGCCGCACGGCTTGTCTCCAACTTAATTCATTTTAATTAATGATGTTCATATTTAACTGTCATGTGATGTTCGATCTTTTATTTCGGACCCATCTATTGAACTTGCTTGTTAATTGCTCATATTTTACTCTGTGCATTTAACTGTTCGGCATCATTATTGATATCTCATTCATGTGCATTCATATATGCATATTCCTCTCTTCTACCTTTCTTTATCTTTTCTTTTTGGTTCTGATCTGAAAATGTGAAACTCTTTTCTGTTACAAGTGGAATGAGAATAAATCTAGTCCCTGCTGCACTGCTTGTGTCTGTGAATTATTCTCATCCCGTTTAAACCAGAACTTTGTTAATTAAAGAGAATGAGGAAGTGTCTGCCGGACGGCTTGTCTCTGAATCATCTCACTTTAATTAGTAAAGTTTAATTAATTTACTTGAATGAAAAGGGGATGTACGGTGAGTGACCTGCTTCTCTGGATAGTTCAGTCCCTGCTGCACTGCTTGTGTCTGTGACTTATCCTCATTCACTAAACAATCTTGAAAATTCCTAAAAGAAACTCAACCCACTCAACTATTTTTCCTGCCCTTGTGCAGTCAACTCTTTTTCAACTTTCGAACCTTTTTTTAACTTGTTTTCTTAAACGGATGACGCTTTATCCATTCCCTTGCTACAGACAAACGCTTAAGCCTCCGAAGCGAGCATACAAGCATACTGTTGTATCAATGGAATGTGACCTAAGCATCGTTCACTAAAAACAACCAACACACAAATCTTTCTTTTCAGGAAGAACTACGTGAGCTTTGACTTCCTCATTGTACTTGGGGGATACGTAGGAGCGAGAACCTCTCTCGTCAAGCCAAATAATAAAAACTCTTTTTTTCCCTTTTATGTTCAATATGCGGTAATCTTTTCTTTTATGCGGTTAATTTCTGTTTAAGCAAACCAAATTTCTCAAATGGTTCCCGTTGAGTACAACGGATATGAGGGGGTGTTGACGTCTTCCCCTCATGTAACCAACTCCCGAACTCGATCTTTTTAAGGTTTTATCATTATTTTCCTTTCCCCTCATGGGATAAATAAAATATGGTGGCGGCTTCATTGTTTACATTTGTGCATTGCATTTCATCATTGCATATTTGTATATTTTTTTGCGCCGGGTACTACAGTTATGATATGTCTTGATATGTTTTACCTCACATGTATAAGTATGTACCTTTGTTGATTATGTGTTTTTCATACATACATACTATTTGAAAGTCATAAAAATTATTTTTCAAACTTATAAGTTCATGTGATTTGAGAAAATTTTAAAATAATGCATTTTGCATCGATACAAATAAAATTTGTATTGATACATGTTAGTTATTCTGCAGAATTTCAAAATGAACTGATATGTATCGATACATATAACTGTTGTATCGATACATAGCTCGTCAGTTTGGGACAGACATGGTCTGATGTATCGATACATGCTGCAGAACGCTTGATTGTATCGATACATACACGATTTTGTATTGATACATACGCGCAAAAACAATTATTTGTATCAGTTTTCATTCATTCATTCATCAAACATCACAAATTTCTCTTCTTCTCAACCGAACCAACACATAAACCCTCATTCCCAATTCTCCAATCTCCCTCAAAACTCAACCAAATCACACAATATTTGACTCTAAACCACTTCAAATTCACTACCCATCAACATTCCGTCAACAATTTGGTGGTTCAAGTGTCCAATTATCCTCATTCAAGACAAGGTTTTCTTTTTGGGTGTGTTGATTTCTTCAAAATTCATCATCTGTCAAGGTAACTCTTACTCTACTATGGCACCTAGAACTAAGAATGCTGATAGGTCTAACAATGCTACTAGTATAATAAGTGATCCTAGGCCTGAAGAAAATTTTAAGGAAGAAAATTTTATTCATGAGAATTACTTCATATTTTATACTAGAACATGTAAGGAAAGGAAGGTAATTCCTCAAAATGCGGTTAAGGTTGAAAATCTTGAAGAATTACATCTAGGTGAAGTTGCTGAAATCATTAAGAGAGAAAACCTTATCACTTTTTGTAACTTGAAGAAACCATACTTGGAAGATTTGGTTAAGATTTTCTACTCCGGTTTACAAGAGCAAAAGGGTGCGGAGTTTGAATTCTGTATAGGAAAGAAAATTTACAAGGTTACTAATAGTATGTGGTTCAAACTATTTGGCTTGGTGACTGATAAGAACTTGAAAAAGTTCACTGACGCCGAGGGTCCTAAGTATAAAATGATTGATTTTGCTAGTACACTAACCAGGAACGGTAAAAGTCCTAGTGGAAAGGCCGGTAAACTTAAGAAAGGTCCGAGAGTTTTACTTTGGATTGTCAATCATATACTAAGACCTAGAGGTGGATCCTATTCTAGACTTGATTGGAAGGACATTGATCTCATGTATATCATGATGGAGAGAAAGAAAATAGATTGGCCAAACTATATAGTAAGTCGTATGTTTGCTTTACGGGATTCTCAAAAGGATAAATGTTTCGGATATGCAAGCATGATCTCCACCATCTTATCTCACTTCAAAATAGCCGCCCAATTAGGAGGATTTTGGATGAAACCAAAAAGAGATCAAGAAAAAGATAGATTATAAGTGGAATGATGAGATTGAGGATTATGAGTTTTGTGGCAAAGAGGAGGAAGAAGATGATGGACATCAAGGAAATCAAGAAGGGAAAGGTAAAAGACCAAGAGAAGAGGCATGTGAAAGTGACAACTTGGAAAGTGGTCCCTCAGAAATTAGTAATGTTGCAATTATGGAAATGTTGAAAGAAATAAGCTTAAAGCAAGTTGAATTCTAAAATGACATCAACAGACTTGATGATATGCATGCATACAACGTCTCAAGGTTTGATCATCTTCAAGGTCAATTGGATGACTACATCAAACAACAAACTTCCGTTGACCAATACTTCAATCCTAACCCAAACCCGGACAATATGGATGAATGAGCATGATGCATAATTATTGTCTTTGTTGCATTTTATTTTCTTTTACCGCATGAACAATATTTCCTTTGTTATTTCTTATGACTTTATTTCAATTGGGTTGTACAGATAATTTTAATGTTGTCATGGTTTTGGACAACATTACATTTTGGTTTGTATGACTTTATATTTCGGATATTTTGTTTATGTATGGATGATATGTTATGTTTATGCATTAGTTGCATGGTTTGTTTATTTCGTCCCGTATATTGATATGTTAAATGCTTTATAATGACGATGTTGTTACAATATTCATGCTTTTGTCTTGGTTTGTTGTTCTACATTCCATAAGTTGTCATGATATTTGGTTTTTCGCCATTGGATTATACTTGCATATCTTGTACGTATTTATATTGATTAGGATATTCATCATAAAGTGCATTTCGACAAATGTAAGTGCACGATATGACCATGTTAAAAACGTTTTAATACTTGATACTTCTAACAAGTTCTCTTCTTCTTTTTGATATTGTCAAAGGGGGAGAGATTTGGATTGCACAAGCTAGGGAAAGAATTCTTGATTATCAACATATCAAACGCATTATGGCATCAACTCAGGGGGAGCGTGCTTATGGTTAGCCTTGATGTTTGCGTCTGTATACATATTGCTATTTCATTGCATATTAGGTATAGGCTTAGTTTAGCTTATGCAAAGTTTTGACAATTATCAAAAAGGGGGAGAATGTAAGTGCACCAGTTCATTCCCTTGTTTTAATAATTGTCAAAACACATGAAAATAGAGTGGAACATATTTTGGCAACATTAGAAATGACTTGACAACGAAAAACTATTTTTAATCTTTGAAAAATTGATTTTGAGGTGTTTTGTATCGATACATAATTACTTGTATCGATTCAAATGTCTTGAAACTACTTCAGAATGATTTTGAGTATTTTGTATCGATACACATTTCATTTGTATCGATACAAAAACTGGTGTTCAGGGGCAGAGAATCACTTGTGTATCGAATCATGCTTGCATGTATCGATACACACCTAACTCTCTCAAAACACTAGAGAGAGTGCTTATGGTTCGAATCATGCTTGCATGCTTCGATACATATCAGTCAGGTTTTCAAGAAATTGATATATGTATCGATACATACTCGTGTTTGTATCGATACATAGGTCAAATATTTCAAATTTAAACGCTGGTCAAGGTGTTTGTATCGATACATACCATCATATGTATCGATACATGTATGTTCTGTTTTGCCTAAATTTGCTCAATTCTATTTTCTCTATAAATAGCAATATGAGTTTTTGTTGTAAGTGTGAGAATCCATCTGAAAAACACATTTGATCAAGGTTTAAGAGAAATTTTGGATCAAAGACTTATTCAACACAAGTTCTTCATCTTCTATCAAATCACTTCAAATTTGAGATTGAGTATGGGATCAATCAAAGGTTCGTAGTTGATTCGGTGGATAACGTTTGGTGCAATTCGCGGTGAATCAGAATTGCGATCGAGTTGAGTTGTGTTGGAGGTTTGGATTTTCATCAAGGGTTTCAAGATTGTGCGATATCTTGAAGGTTCAACATCGAGGAAGCGAAGGAATAAGCTAGACGTTCGGTGCGAAGGTTTTCGGTACGAAGACGGCGCAAGATTGGGACGTTGGAGTTAGAGGTTGAAGCTTCGCGAGGTGTTGAGATTACTTGGCTCAATTTGCATTAGATTGAATAGGGTTATTCGAGTCTTTGTAAATTGTGCACTATCAAAGCGTTTTTTAATAAATTGCTCAAATCGTCCTTTTGACGATTTGGGGGGAGAGGTACTTGGCCCGAAGCGAGGACGACGTGAAAGCCAAGGGAACTCCCTAATCATCTGTTTGTGTCTTTCTATCCCTACACTTTTACTTTTGGTATTGTTGATTAATTGGATCAATTGAATTCGGTGATCGTAAGTGTTCGTCGTAATTCAATTGAATTGAAACTTGAATTTGTGATTGTGTAACATGATAGTTGAAACTTGTTGATTTTGTTTGTGTTAGAAATTTGATTACAAAACATAACCTAAATTCAAATTTGTCGTAAATTGTTCTAAGGCTTATACTACATTTCCTTTGATCGAAGGGTGCAAAGTAGACTATCGATCCAGTAGCCTTCCGCGTACTCGAAACATTTTTTTAAAACCTCGTTGTATAGAAAGAGTCACTTATTCACCCCCCCCTCTAAGTGATCGCCATATAGTCTAACAGAAAGTGTTTTGAATAGAGGAAGCAAGTCAAGAGATAAGCTCACACAAGTAGAAATTAGTTTAGAGAAAATTCTGCAGAACCCGTAGTTGGAAAAGGGGGTTGTACTAAAACGGTAATAACTATCTCCATGTAGCTCCGATTTGAACGATTCTATTTGGTATGGTTATCTAACTAAAATGCGGTTATTTGAGCACTGGTCTCGTGAGTTTTGATGAAGAAATAAGGTCTGGAGACAATTTTAAGGTAGAGGGTCTGAAGCAGAACTTATGCAGAATTTGTTAGGACAAACCTTCAATGATAAGGTAATATCTCTCTCTGTGTAACTTCAAATTCGATGGGGTTTGTTGGTATAGAAAGCAGACTTAATAATCGTCGTTTGTGTACCAATTTTATGAATTTTGGAGGAGAAATGAGTTCAGTACGAATTTTTGAAGTTAGAGGTCTGATGCAGTAGTTTTGCAAAAGCCATTTGGAATAGACCTGTAATCAAAAGGTTATTTTTCACTCCCTGTAACTCAGGTTGATCTGATTTCAGTTGCTATGAATAGCTGACAAAATTCTCTTCGTTTTGATACCGGAGTTTGTGGAATTTGGCCATGAAACACGGACTGTAGGTTGCTCCGAAGTTGGCTCGCAGATGCAGAATTATGCAGAAAAATCTGCACACGGGTTTGATGGCTTTGGATTGCAATAGAGCGTAAAATTGCGTAGTCAGAGCGTATGAAATAGTTACGGTGAGTTCCTTTAGATAGAAAACCAACCTATGGTTTGAGGTAATTTTATCCTTTAGCGATAATTTGATGTATATGAAAAGTGTTAGAACACTTTCTGAATACCCCCTCCGTTGGCATAAGGAGATCGGAAAGTTAGATAACTTAGGAAAGATAATCTTACCCCAAATAATTGATATGCATAAACTAGTATTTTTCCGTGTTGCATATTAATTTAGATGATAGATTAAAATGTTAGAATAAGTGTAGTGAAAAATGTATGAACCATTGATTCAAATATATGCTCCGGAAACCATGTTTTTATGAAGAATACTACAATGTGCGTCGGTGCATGTTCAACATGAACCGATACATATTGGATTTTAAATTGTAAAATTATGGAAAACGCAAATGAACCGGTGCAAGTGTAACTTGAACCGGTGTATCCTTTACAACTATTTCAAAATCTATTTTAAGTGATGAGCATGAATCAATAGGTTAATAGGATGCTAGACATTCGTAATCTACACTGATTAAAGATATAAACTAGAGATTTTGGGTAGTATTAAGTCTCCCCAATAGAATGAAATGTTTAAGAACAAATGAATTGTTTATGGAAATGTATAACTAAGGAAAGATAAGTATATGATATAGGATTGATCAAATGGAGTGGGCTTTGGACCCGCAATGTAGTAGGCTTTGGACCTGCAAATGAGTGGGCTTTGGACCCGCATTACTGGATCTATAATTGCCGGTATATGAAATGAATGATAAAAAAATTGTGAGATGTTGAGCCATAGCCTGATATGATAGGAATTTTGCCAGGAACGATGGGGAATGACTCAAGACACTCACCTTGAGCCATTCCGTAAAATTCACCAAGATAATTTTATTGTGTGTTCAATAATCTTATGATATGAAATGAAAAGAATGTGTTATATGATATGATGTGATCAATCCTAAGAAATGTTATGAAAGATGTTAGGAAACTTAGTTTTTCCTATGTCACTGATTGAGCAGATAGTTTCCCCTAGTACTCGAATAGTGAAGAATTATATGAATAGGGTTAATACTAACAGAAGCACGTAGCTTCACGTAGAAAATGCTAACACCCTAAGATAGGTGGAACTCACGAGACAAGTAGTCTCACCCAACTCCCTCTATATTTTTTTCAGATAACAAGTTAAGCAATGGATCAAGATATTGATCGAGCTATGGTGCATGAGATCTTGGACGTTATAGTTTTCTTGTATTGTTCAATTTAGCTATTTCATGAGTTTTTCTACAATAATTCAACTTTCCGTTGTGTATTTGAGAATGCTTGAAATAAGTATTAGATGTACATTGTAATTGAGTTCTATTTTTTCTGTAATTTTAAATGTATCCGGATTCAATTATTTATGTCTCATTCGATATTCTAGATAAATCGACATGGGGTGTTATAAAAATTGCGGTTTTTATGTGAGAAAGAAGCAATTTGGGTTGAGTTATAGCATCATAGATACTATCACTTGCCTTCAAGATTACTCAATGGGTTTTCGTCGATTAATGGTTGTAAGGAGTCTATTTGGTGGAAGGACATTATGGGTTATGGCAGGGTAGGTGGGATTGACTGGTTCTCGTCCCAAGTTAGTTGATGTATTGGTAACAGCCAAAATATTGGATTATGGAAGTGTCGATGGTTTGGAAATCAAACCTTTTGTCATTTATTTCCTAGATTGTTTCGCAATGAGGTTAATCAAGAGGCCTTGTGTAACACCCCGTTTTTCATTGCACAAAAGCGGGTCCCTTTTTTAAAAAAAATAATAAAGTCTTTGAAAAGAAACATTCACGATCGCCTTTAAATTAAATCAGAGTAAACACTTTTTAAAATAGAGATCGAGGTGCAATGCCTCTTTTATAAATTATTTTCACAAGAAAGTTAAGAATAAAAATCAAACGCTATGTCTAAACAAACATAGCGGCACCATTTATTCCGAAATATATTATAATACAATTTTATAATATAAAAACAGCGGACAATAAATAAGAATATTGAGACTCTTAAACTGCTACCCCTAAGCTGATCTTTAAACTCTAACTGTAGATGAATGGGTGACGAAGACCCACAAATAACTTCAAGCCTTGCCGCTTCTCAAACGCGGTACAAGTGATTACCTAAAAATGCTCGTAAAGGGTCACCAACTAAAAATAACATATAACCAAAAATACGCAGCGCAAGATACACAATACATGACATCATTTACACATTTAATCATATGAATTACACATCATAGAAGTCAAGTGCACGAATAATATATTAACTACACACAACAGAATTCAAATACACATTTATCCTATCAATGCAGACTCTATATGAGTGTGACATCAATCACGGATCGTCACATGCATGAATTCCAGAATTTAACCTCTCCGCAGAGAGTCGTAGTCTTATGTGGACACCAATCACTGGTCGTCGCACACCTACTAAACCCCGCAAGGCAGGTGAAGTCACTTAGACAAACACCTACTCAATAATAATCCCGCAGGATTAGATGAAGTCACTCAGTCTTAACACCCGGTGTATAGTCCTCTTGACTTACACGCAACTATGAAAATGTATGAGCATACGTAATCTCTACATATACTAATGCATCACATATCATAGTAACTCAACATGTATAATTCTCTTATTATACATAACATGTGCACAAGATGTCGATCATGTACATTTACCCATATTTCATATTATTTAATCATATGAAAATTCACAACATCTCAATCATGTGTAAAATATAGCATGTTCTCAACAAGTTCTCGTCACGAGAATACATCACACAACAACATGCTCATAAATTATATTGCAACACATCAAGCAAATACACATATTCAAGCAACAATTACACATGCATAAAAAGCACTCAATATTTCGAGGTATATGAAATCGTTAGAAAGTGCCCCTACGTTAGCAAGCTTCCAACACGTTCACTTACGCTACACGAGCAACATCCGTCCTCTCTCAACGAAGTTCTTCCCAATCCGGCTAATACTTTTAACCTTTTAAACCACATAATTTATCTAAGTCAATACCACATTTTAATTGAGCACTCAAATAGTCCTAGCTCGGCTACTAATGGATCAAGACCTAGAATTGTTCTCTCACAACTAACTAGGATCAAAACATTTTCAAAACAACTCTTAAAAATATTATAACTTTAATAAATAGTTTTATCCAAAAACGCCGCCAATTAAATTGAAACTATTTTAAAACTTTTCTGAAAGCAAGAATACCCTTTCGAACGACTTACTCATTTCTTTATAAAACAAAACAAGTTCACAAAAGCTACTAAATTAATGGCCATTTCGGCCAACTCTTTAAAATATAAATCTTTGACAAAAGAATTTCCATTTCACTTCACAAATCGATTTCTAAAAAATAACCTCTATAAATCTCAAAGTCATTCAATTGATCAATCAAAATATTTAAAAACCACAATCATAATCCAAAGAGGATTTCTCAAAATTTCACATGAACATAGGAGAATAATTTATGGCTTTTCAAAATTAAACAAGTTCAACTACGACTTTTCTTAATCACCTTAAAATAAAATTCATTTATGAATGCGCGTAACTTGAATCTTTTCGAAATAGTTCACAAAAGTTTAAACTTTTTAAAACACAATTCTCTACAAAAGAATATTCTTTCCAATTCCGAAATAAATTTCTCGACAGAGTCTCCTTTGTGTTTACGTCGTTCATTCGAACCTCAAGTTCAGACATTTTACACAATATCATCTACTCATTCAATCTTTGTCCGATCGAGGTGAACCATATATCCATTTTCATCGTTTCAAAAAGGCGGATCGAATGATTCACTTATAAGAACAAAATATAAATTTTAAAGTGACCAAAATTATAAATTTCAGCCAGAATTTAATTAACCTCAAAATTATTGTTTTCAAAAATAGTTAAAATACTTATACAATTTCTAATTACACAAATACAACCTCAAATTGATTAGATTTCCAAAAACTAATCAAATTCCAAAACCCTAACTTCACAAATCATAGAAATTGGGGCTTTCCTCTTCTAATCATTTATTTCAAAAATTGCACTCACAAAACATTTAGTGCTAGTTTCAATTTCAAGAAAACTATAACGTAAATTCATTTTCAACACTTTCAAAAATTACTAACTTTGTAAAATGTTCACAATCAAAATTTCTTTTAAATCTATTATCACAATAACTCACACAAAAATATTAACAAAAGCAAATAAGAAGAATATTAAAACTTATTACAAATTTTTGATCTTTATAGCAAGCAACTCAAATGACAAATTTTGTTATAGATTTATTACTAACTATCATGGATTTATAATGCTAGCATAGATAAAAATTGAAATAAAACTCTTCCTATTTTACACTAGTTTTCATTCAAGGAAAATTGAGGGAGAATTGGTTATTTGTTACCTTAGCTAGTATCACTAGAATCACAAGAGCAAGAGAAAACTTTCTCCTTCTACCATCTTCTCCAAAATCTCAATGGATCTTGATCTAAAATGAGGTTTATGTGTGTTTCCAATACTTAGAAGAAAAAAAATGAAAGAAGGGAACAGAAGCAAGAAAGCAGGTTCGGCTAAAATGAGTGAAGGGAGAAAAGAAAAATATCTCATGGCTTTCTATATATACATAAGTCCTAAATGATTCTAGCTATTGGATTAAATCTATCATCATGTGTTTTGAATCCTAGCCATTTATCCAAAACTTGGTCACCAAGTTTCTCATATAAATATCTAGATATTTTGTTATCTTGCCAACTCATCTCGCTCAGTCCCAACGCTCGTTCTTAAATTAGTTGTATCTTGTGTACCGATAAATTTTATGGAAACAGAAAATTCTACCGTAAACAATTTATTTAAAACAATTCGCAAACTTTCGAATAAATTTTACTCCGAATAAATTTTTGCTCCTTAGCTCAGAAAAATATAATGAAATCAAATTCTCATTACAGTCGATATATAAAGTCTCCGTTTAAATTTCGACGGAAATCGAAAATCGTAAAATTTTCAAATTGCGGGTATATCTTGTCCGTTTTCTCAAAAATCAATAGTAAAATATTTTTGAAATTCCGACGAGACAAAAATGTTTCTAAACTCATTTAAAGCTTATAAAAAATATTGTGCCTTTTTTTCAAATACTAAAATAAAGCGGAGGCACAAACTCAACATTGATTAAGTCAAACTAGACAATTAAACAGAAATCGATAAAAACAAATAGCAGAATATTAATTAATATAATAAAAAAATATAATCTTTCCTACAGTATTTCTACGGGTTTTACACTTTGGTAGCAGATAAGGTTGTGTTAGGATGATTCTTCTGTCTCGTGGAATTGGCATTGGCGTGACACTTTGTCTGGTATTGATAATCACCAATTGTTGGAGCTCTAGAATTTGCTTGTCGGAAACTTTTTGGATCATGAGATACTTGATCGGTGGAAATGGAAACCTGATTCAATTGGTACTTTTACTATTAAATCTTGTTATAACATGCTTCTCGAATCTCTGTTAACCAGTTTTCTACACCTTCATGTGTTGGGGGCTATTTGAAAACTCTGGCAGAATGATATTCCGTAAAAGGTTGGTGCTTTTGGATGGAGACTTCTGTTAGAAAAACTTCCATCGAGGGCGGCTCTCCATCGTCAAGGTTTTTTATTAAACCCAACTGAATTATCTTGTTGTTTATGTTCTTCGTAACTTGAAGATTGTGCACATCTCTTTTTTCAGTGTCCCTTCGCTCAAGGTGTGTGGGAAGCGGTGTTCCGGTGGTTAGGTAGGGATATGGTGGCAGAGTTGGATGGTTGGTTTCATTTATTATGTTTTGGCTTGATGGTTAGATCAAAGCAAGGTAGTCAGGTTCGTCATTTGATCTGGTTAGCGGCTACTTGGTGCTTGTGGAAACATAGAAATGATGTCATCTTTAACGGGAGCGCTCCAAATGCCTCTTCTCTTTTTGATAATATCAAAATGATGTCGTGGTTGTGGTTCAGTGGCCGAGCGGGATGCCATACCTCTCTGTCTTTTTATAATATTGGTGTATTGACCCTCTTGTTTGTCTTAGTAGTCTGTGATTCTATTTTTTGTTGTAAGGGTTCGAGTACCCCTTGTACTCCTTCATAATAATATCTCTTTCTTATCCAAAAAAAAAATCTAACAATAATGATAATAAAAAGTTAAAAACTACATATGTGAAAAATTTATCAAAAAAACAAAAACAAATTACATTGTGAATGAGGACCCTTCATTTTCCTCTTACTCTTTTTAAACTCCAAGAAAAAAACCTCACTGAGTCAAATAAAAAAAACCTCATGCCTAAACCTCAATTTTCTACAGTATATCAATGTATGGGTGCGTTTGTTTGAGATTAAAACAAAATAGATTTATTTTTAAAAAAAATCTAAGAGATTTATTTTGAAGAGATTTTGAAAAAATCTAAAGTTGTTTTGTGTTTGTTTCCAATTATAAAAATTATATTCTCAAAAATCATTTTTATCTTGTTTGGTTACAACTTATGTAGATTTTTTTTTTTAAACAGTGGAATTACCATTGAAGGCATTGGAACTGTGGCGCGTGCTTCTTCATTGATTGGGAAATGGTTGTTCTTCTTGTTGGTTTGTACTACCCTGTTAATGATTATTATTGATACATGATTTTTTTTGGTACTATTGATCATGAATATTTTAAAAATTAATTACACTTTTTCGAAAGAATTAAATCTATATACACCGATAGTATAATATTTTTTGCACATACATTCAATCAAACTGTGCCATATAAATATTTATGTAGATGTTTTAGGAACTTATTTATAAAAATGTCATTTTGTTTTTAGTACATCGAAAAGATAAATTGTTCCCTCCAGAAATTGATCATTGAACTTCCCTTACCCAACTCATATGTCTCTTAGCTGATACAAATTGAACTATCCTACAAGAACTATAAAAGTGACATTATTGTTGAACTATAAATTTAAAAATTAAATATTAATTTATGAATTTAAAACATGCTATGTGAACTCCCTTTTCCAATCTTATAGTCGGATCTTTACTTTATTTTTGACCCCATCAATGCTATCATCTTTTCTTACAAATATTTAAAATATCCATAAAAAAGTTATCGTAACAACTTAGTCACATATAGAGCGCGCAACGCGACACCCGTACGTAAGCACAAATCTTCTATTAGCCGAAAATATAAAACAAACACATAAAAATATTGTCTAAGCTTCCAAGAATATCCAAATCACTTCTTATAAAATTATGGAGTGCAAAACAAGCCCATATAATAGCCATCTGAGTTTAAAGCTTGAAATTAGTCATATCTTGTAATATTTTTCATCTTGCCTTTGTAACACCAAAAGTTCTTTCAATAACACTTCTCAAACTAGAATGATAATAATTATATATATTTCATTTCTTGATCTGAATCCAGGAGCAAGTCTAAAATGTCCAAGATGATACCTTGTATTCTTGTATGGTCCTAAGAAACCTTTTAGTGAAGGATATCCTTAATCAACAAGATAGTATTTACATGTATGTAAGCAAAATATATCACACAACAGTTCACAAATATCTATTATATATTCAAATAAAAACAAGTTATATAATATTGAACTTCTGGAGGATAAGGAAATTGCAAGTTCGGTTTGCGAAGAGTATCCATAAGAATCTTTGCATCATGAACATATCCTTCCCATCCACATAATGCAAATGTGAAACACATGTTAAAATCACAAACAGCCATCACATTTGTACTAGTGTGCCCTTTCCTATTAAAAAAAGGTATCTGTTTATCCAACAGGACATATATTTTAATATGTGTGCCATCAATTGCCCCTATACAATCTTTGAAGTAAGCCCAATATCGATGTTCATCTCTAATATATTTAGAAGGAGAATCAATATAATCAACAAGTCTAATGATGTTTTTTCTCAACTTGCATACCCCTTCTAAAACCCTATTGAAACGAGTATGAATGGTCTGACCTGAATGTTGAAACCGTTCTTGGACATTTCTAAATGAAGAAGGATGACCTATCATATATAAGAATGTAGCAACATTCTCCTCTACTCCGATGTGTGTAGTAAGTGTCAATCCACAGTTATTGGTTAGCTCATGTACCAACTGCAGAAAAACTTGTTTCCTCATCCGAAGTTGTTCAAAAAATCTATTGACATTTTTTGTTATCAATTCTCTATACCACATGTGACTCGATAGAATTGAAGTAGTTTTTTTTTCTTTAATAACATATTTCAACACATGATATCTATGTGTAAAGTTGGGTTACGTTGGACTTCAATTTCCATTTCGGAAGAAGTATCACTCTCATTTGAACTCTTATATGAGCTGTTACTCATAATGTTACACAATATAAGTTATAAATATAAGAAGGTAAGAAACCTAATAAGTCATGAATGACATTTCCAATAAGTATCTGAAATTCCTGGCACGCTATGCAAAGTGTCGAACACGATGTGCTAAGCACTTTGACAGGTATAACACGCAGCAGCACAAAGTAAATAAATAACAACAAATAAAGGAACACAGTATTTGTTGACCCAGTTCGGCGCACAACAGCCCTAGTCTGGGGGATACCAATCCAGGAAGGAATATCACTATAGAGGTCCTAGTTCTAAGTTACCAGCAAACGCACCGTTTACAACTTATCACCTAGGCACGACCAATGACTCTTCAACCTAGGAACTTCCTAGATCTGAGATCCCATCTCACTCCCTCTCAGTTTGAAGACTTCCACGCAAACAACCTCTGGTTCACTGATCTTCGCACTTGTATTAAGTTCAATACACAAATACTTATTGTTGGAGACACACTCCTAAAAACTACACACTCGTACCTACAGGCTTTGAGTGTTACAACCAAACACTAGTCCTAACTCCGTACTTCACAGCTTAGGAGAGGAACACAATCAATACAACACGAGAGTACACGTCCTAAACTTGCATCAATGAGATAGAAGAAAGACTCACAAATAAACACACGCAAAACCTATAATGCTTGGACTCTAGAAACTAAAACAGCGTGAACAAGTCTCTCAGTAGGATTAGGTTTAGCACGTCCTTTAAATAGCCAGTACATGTTCTTGAGTAGCAAGTAACTTGGGCTTCACATATTTGTCCAACCCTAATATCTTCACAATAAATGAGAGAGATTCTCTACAGAAATAAGCTTCAAAGAGATTCTTGATAAAAATATATTTGACAATAATCTGAAGCATTAAAGCGCCATGCAAGATATATGAGAGAGAAATGGATATTCCTTAAATAGAAAACGCGCGCCTGCAGACCAGTATGTTGCAAGTGTCAAAGCACTTTGTCCAACATCCTGTCACAATGGTTTATCAACCAAAAATGCAACCAATACCAAAGACTCAACAAACTCCCCCTTTGGCAAATTTTTGGCTAAAACAACTTAGGACCATCCAGGGATCACATAAATAGATATTCCAGTTAAAAGCATATTCTTCAACAGAAGACATTTTCTCAAGATAAAAACAAACATACGTATCAAGAGCAGATGTAGCCATTCTTCAAAAACAGTAGAAATAGATGAGATAAGTCTTCTACCTTCTACACACATCAGAGAAACATGCAACAGCGGAATAGAGAATAACTACTTCGCCTTAAATTATCAGAAGCATAAACATTGTAAGGATGTCGAATAGAGTGCTTCAACATTTCATCAACACATCTCCCCCTGCAGACATGCATAGGGTGTTGGAACATCATGTCCAACATCTCCCCCTGCAGAACATAACTCAACTCCCCCTAAACACATGCATATATCAGAGAGCACACACAGCTACACTACAACATACTCCATCTAAACTACACTACTATCATGTCATAATCAGATCAGTGCAGATAAATCAGTCTTCAGAATAGATGGATCATAATCAGAAGATACTAGCATAGTGTCAGAACATTTCCAAATTTACTCCCCCTTTTTGCCACAAATTTGACAAATTAGAGAATCACAGAGTTAGGATTGTTAGTTACAGACCAGAGGAATTAATAAAATCTATGCCCATGACTAAGAATTACACATCAGAATAGGGCAAGTACACATAAAATCAATAAATCATTAAAAAGAAGTGCTGGAATCAGTCACTTCCACCTCTTCTGTATCACCTGCAGTTTCATTTTCCTCAGCTGCATCACCATCAACAACAACATCATCATTCACACCTGTATCAGCAACACCAGCTAACCTTTCTTCCTCAGCTTCCTCTTGCTTCAAAGCAGCAATAACCTTTTCCAGCTCAACCTTTTGCTCATCTAATGCTTTCACACTAGCTTCCATAGACCTGATCATGGCTTTCCTGTTCATAGAGGTTGAAGGTTCTTGCACAGATTTCCTCTTAGAAACCGCTGCTATATCAGCAGCATGGGTGCCTTCAAACAATTTAAAATGAAGAGAAAGAGGAGGCTTTCTCTTGATAGGTTCATCAGCAGCAGTCAAAATGTTTGGATGTTGGGATAAGATGATTCCACAGATAAGAGTAGGGAATGCAATAGGCAACTGAACAGCCCATGACTTGCCATGAAACATGGTTTGTTCAAATATATAAGCTCCAAAGTCAGCTTCAGTTCCTGTACCTATAACATGAATCAACCTAAACAAAGCAATTGTGATATGGGAAGAGTGGGTTGTGGGGACCCAGTTGGTATTCCCAATCCTATTCAAAACAGCATACTTCACAGACAACATGCAAGATTGAACCTTACCCTTGGTTGGCCATACCTTAACCTGATTAGCAGTAATTGTTCTACACACATCATTATTGGTGACTTCCACCTCAGGATAGCCACTCTCCTTCCTACCAAGGAACCTATTGATTATCATTGGAGAGAACTCCACACATTGGTTCCTAACAAAAACCTTCTGATACTCCTTACTAAGAGGGTTGTCACAGTCTTCAGCAATATTAACAATAAATTTTTTAACAAGTTTTTCATAGCAGTGACCTAACCCACTAACAGTTTTCATCAGACCAGCTTTTTCAATTAAATTGATTACCTCTTTCCAAGCTAAAGTATCATCAGACAGCTCTCTTTCAAGACCAATTCTTCTGCCAAACACATACTTCCATTTAGAAGCACTATCAACAAAGTGAAAAGACACATTGTCAATAGGGACATCAGACATATTTGGTGGGATGGATTTCCCACTAACTCTCTCTTCTTGACAGACAAGGTGCTTGGAGCATCCTGTTCAACATCTTCATCAGTGTCAGTAACAACAATTTTCTTTCTTTTCAAAGTCTTCTTTTTGGAGAGGGATGAAGTGTTTAGAACATCTTCTTGTGCTTCATAATCAGAGTCACCTGTGGTGACTTTCTTCCTCTTGGAGGATTGTTTCACAGCAGGTATTTCTACCTTGCTATAGCTCCTGCTAGGACCAATAACTTGCTTCTTTGAGGACTTGATTGCTTCAGCTGCAACCTTCCTTTTCTGAGTAGACTTTGGTGCAACAGTTGCCACCTCAGTCTGCTTTTCTTTTCTTTCTCTTAGCCTTCTACCAATACCAGTTTTGCTTGCGTTGGGAACACCAATGGTTTTGAGGATTGTCACATCATCATCAGCAGACACATCATCAGTAATGTGCACACCATCATCTTCAGAACCATTCTTCGCTTGCTCTTCTTGTGAGTCAGCAAGTGTCTGGTCAACATTTGGTTGAGCATCTTCTTCAACAACCTCATCAGGTTGAGTCTGTGCCAAGGATGTTTCAACATCCGGCACATCATCTTCGTTGTGACCCATATTCGTTAAAGAGTTTAGAGCATCTTCAGGAACCTTGGTGTTTGCCTCTTCTTCATTCACTTCTTCGTTAATCTCTTGTTCAACTAGAGAATCAGCCACAGTCGCCGGTAACTCTTCAGATTCCAAACCAGTTTCCCTTTGTTTAGTAGTTGGGGTTTTGGCAGGATTCACATCATATGGTTCAATTGATTCATCAACTGGCGATGTTGCAACATTAGACGGAGCACTAGCGCTCGCAGATCCCAAATTCTCAGAATACAACTCTTGCATGGTGAAATCTGTAGAGTATTTGGACATTGATCTTTTAGATTTTGGCTTCCGAGTAGTGGTCGACTTGGTTTTCTTCTTCGATTTAGGTTTTGGAGAAGGTTTAGATGTTTTGGGTTTGAGCGCAGAAGCAAAGGATGGGTGAATCCTGGAGATTGGAACAACAGTAGTAATGATGTCTGATGGTTGTGGGATCGGAGTAGTGGTATGCGATGGCGAGTTTGATGGTGAGTTGGAGTTGGATGATTGAGCCATTGTTGCAGAGAAGGATTTGTAAGGTTTCGTTTGACAGAGCGAGGAAGATTTAGGTTTGAATGTATAATGTATTGAGGAAGTGGAGGAGTTATAAATATAGGTGGTTTTATTTTGGAATGTAATAATCTGAAAAGGTTTGCAATAAACATAACCACCCAAAGATAGTGGCGTGTTTGTGTGGTTGTGATTGTCATGATTGTCTTGATCAACGCACAGCAATTGATGATAGGAAATTAAAGTAACTGCTGCACACCACACGCCTTTTAACTGTAATTGCTACAATTCCTCATAGAGACAAATTCCTAATTTGCCTCTTAAATTTTCAAATTGCACTGCATCAATTGCCTTAATAAAAATATCTGCAATTAGCTCCTTTGTACCCACATGCTCAAGAGTCACAATTTTGCTTTCAACAAGATCTCTGATAAAGTGATGACGAATGTCAATATGTTTGGTCTTGCTATGCTGAACAGGATTCTTTGAAATATTTATAGCACTCATATTATCACAGTAAAGTGTTAGAACATCTTGTTCAACATCATATTATTTCAGCATTTGCTTCATCCAAACAAGTTGAGAACAACTACTCCTTGCAGCTATATACTCTGCTTCAGCTGTAGATAGTGCCACACATTTCTGCTTTTTGCTGAACCAAGAGATTAAATTTTTGCCAAGAAAGAAACATCCTCCTGAAGTACTCTTCCTATCATCTGCACTCCTAGCCCAATCAGCATCACAATAACCATATAAGGCAGAATCTTCACAGTGAGAATACATCATCCCAAAGTCACTAGTCCCATTCACATATTTTAGAATTCTCTTCACTTGGTTCAAATGACTTACCTTAGGGTCTGCCTGATATCTTGCACAAACTCCAACAGCATAAGTGATGTCAGGTCTACTGGCAGTTAAGTACAATAGGCTTCCAATCATGCTTCTGTAAAGACTTTGATCAACACTTACTCCATTTTCATCCTTGGTGAGTTTTAGATGAGTAGGTGCTGGTGTTCTTTTGTGTGCACCATTTTCCATACCAAACTTCTTGACTATGTTTCTTGTATACTTGCTTTGAGATATGAAGATGGTGTTCTCCATTTGTTTAATTTGAAGTCCAAGAAAATAAGTCAATTCCCCAACAAGACTCATCTCAAATTCTGACTGCATTTGCTTGACAAAGTGTTGGACCATCTTGTCCGACATCCCACCAAACACTATGTAATCTACATAGATTTGAGCTATTATGAACTTTCCTTTGTCTTGTTTCACAAACAATGTTTTGTCTGATCCTCCCTTTCTGTATCCATGCTCTTCTAAGAATTGAGTCAATCTTTCATACCAAGCCCTAGGTGCTTGCTTCAAACCATACAGAGCTTTCTTCAATTTGTAGACATGATTGGCGCGTTCAGGATCAATAAATCCTTTGGGTTGCTCAACATACACTTCTTCCTGTAGATATCCATTTAGGAATGCACTTTTTACATCCATTTGATATAATTTGAACTTGAGAATGCATGCTACTCCTAATAGCAATCTGATAGATTCTAATCTCGCAACTGGAGCAAAAGTTTCTTCAAAGTCAAGTCCTTCAATCTGAGTATATCCTTGTGCTACAAGTCTTGCTTTATTTCTAGTAACAGTACCAGCTTCATCTGACTTGTTTTTGTATACCCATTTTGTTCCAATGACATTCATATTTTCTGGTCTTGGAACTAAATCCCATACTTCACTCCTCTCAAACTGATTCAGCTCTTCCTGCATAGCCTCTATCCATGCTCCATCAGTTAGGGCTTCTTTGACATTTTTTGGCTCAAATAAGGATACAAAACATGAATTAGCAATCACGTCATTCTTTCTTCTGGTAGTTATCCCTTGATCAAGACTTCCAATAATAAGATCTTTAGGATGGTTCTTATGAACACGTACTGAAGGACCTTTGTCTTAAATTTGAGATTCAGCTTCTTCTTCATGAGTCTCTTCATTAGATTTTTCATTATTGGAATGTTCAGGTGCTTTAACACCTTGTACCACATCTTCACTAACAGTAGTACCTTGATCTAGTTCATCATTCTTCTTCAAAGGAGAGTCTTTTACAACTACATTTATGGATTCCATCACAACTTGAGTTTTTGAATTGAAGACTCTGTAAGCTCTACTGCTTGTGGAGTACCCAAGAAATGTATCACTTTTAGGATCAAGTTTTCTTCTTGGATCTCTATCAGCTAAAATGTAACACTTGCTTCCAAACACATGGAAATGTTTGACAGTTGGCTTTCTATCTTTCCATAATTCATACAAAGTTGAGGAGGTACCTTTTCTAAGAGTTACTCTATTACGTATGTAACATGCAGTGTTCATAGCTTCAGCCCAGAAGTAAAAAGGAACATTTTTAGCATGAAGCATGACTCTAGCTGACTCTTGGATAGTTTTGTTCTTCCTTTCAACCACACCATTCTGTTGTAGAGTAATAGGAGATGAGTATTCATGCTTGATTCCTTCACTGGAACAAAAGTCATCAAACTTGGAGTTCTCAAACTCTCTCCCATGGTCACTTTTGATTCTCACAACATTACTTCCCTTTTCCCTAAGAATTTGAATGCACAGTTCCTTGAAAACTTCAAAGGTGTCTGACTTTTCTCTGATAAAGTTTACCCATGTGTATCTAGAATAGTTGAAATTCTAGCTACCAGAAAGACAAACGTTGTGAACAATGTTGGCACAACTGTCCGAGCGCGTGTCTAGCTCAGGACAATAACACAATTAAAACGTGAATTAAAAGCAGCGGAAAAGTAAATAACACAATAGGTTTGTTAACCTTGTTCGGCACAACTGCCCTAGTCTGGGGGATACCAATCCAGGAAGGAAATCCACTAAGTAAAACAAATTCAAAGTCAAACTCCTCGTTTGCACTTCTCACTTTGTAACTACCCGTCTAGACCTCTACCTAGGAACTCCTAGATATGAGAACCTCTGCTCACTTCCTCTCAGTTTGAAGACTTCCACGCAAACAACCTTTGGTTCACAGATCTTCGCACTGACATTAAGTTCAATACACAAATCTTTAGATGAGAACACTCTCAAACATAAAAGTAAACTATGTACCTAAAGGCTTAGAAGTAACTTTACAGTACAAATACCCTACGTCCTTCATGTATCAACATGATACAAGAAAGGCTCACAAGTTCACTACTTAACATATAAGTGTAGTACCCGGCGCAAAAAATATACAGATATGCAATGATGAAATGCAATGCACAAATGTAAACAATGAAGCCGCCACCATATTTTATTTATCCCGTGAGGGGAAAGGAAAATAATGATAAAACCTTGAAAAGATCGGGTTCGGGAGTTGGTTACATGAGGGGAAGACGTTAACACCCCCTCATATCCGTTGTACTCAACGGGAACCATTTGAGGAATTTTGGTTTGCATAAACAGAGATAACCGTATAAAAGAAAATAAATCACCGCAAATTGAACAGAAAAGGGAAAAAAGAGTTTTTTATTATTTGGCTTGACGAGAGAGGCTCTCGCTCCTACGTATCCCCCAAGTACAATGAGGAAGTCAAAGCTCACGTAGTTCTTCCTGAAAAAGAAAGATTTGTGTGTTGGTTGTTTTTAGTGAACGATGCTTAGGTCGCATTCCACTGTTACAACAGTATGCTTGTATGCTCGCTTCGAAGGCTTAAGCGTTTGTCTGTAGCAGGGGAATGGATAGAGCGCCATCCATTTAGAAAAAAAGAAGTTGAAAAAAGATTTGACTGCGCAAGAGCAGTGGAAAAGAGTTGGCTGCACGGAGGCAGGAAAAAGAATTGAAGTGAGTTGAGTATCTTTTAGGATTTTTTTGAGATTGTGCAGTTGAATGAGAATTGAACACCATCCGGTCATACGTCACAGACTGTTCAATTCGAGCCGAACGGGACATACGTCGCATTCCCTCCTTTTCATTCAAATATTTAAAGTTAATTAATTAAAGTGAGAATAGTCCACCATCCGGGACATACGTCACAGACTGTCCTATTCGAATCAAGCGGACATACGTCACACTCTATCCTTTTCGCTTTAATTAACTAAACTGAGCTTCATTAATTAAAATGAGAATAGTCCACCATCCGGGACATACGTCACAGACTGTCCTACCCGAGCAGAGCGGACATACGTCACACTCTCCCCTTTTCACTTTAATTAACTAGCTGAGAATCACCAATTAAAATGAGGGTAGTCCACCATCCGGGACATACGTCACAGACTGTCCTACCCGAGTAGAGCGCACATACGTCACACTCCCCTCTTTTCACTTTAATTGATTCATCATTCCTTTTTGTTTTATTTAAGAAGAGAAGTTTAAAAGAAAACCAAGCAAGAGCAAAGGGATAGAAGAATACCAGATGGCATAGAGAATGTGTATGAATATGAAGTGCATGAGATGCGGTGATGAGCAAAAAATAGAATATAATACACAATAATAAATTAAACGCGAAATAAACATCAAAATAAAGTATTATTTTTTTTTTTTAACGCATAAACGAAATTAAACGATAAAAAAAATACCGCATAAGACAAAGACGCGAAAAACGCTAAAAAAACTAAATGGGCTTTTGGGAAAGCCCATGGGCTTTGGGCCGGATCAGGGGCGCAGCCCAAAAAGGATAAAAAAAAAGAAATTTGGGCCTAAAGCCCAAATCTGCCTAGCCCAGCAGGGGGGTGCAGAAATCAACTAAGGGGGGTGTAAATCTGAATTCACACAAAATGGGCCTAAGCCCAATTTTCAAATCAGAAGGGGAGGTGCAAACAGGAAAAAGAGGGGTTCATGCAGCAAAACAAAAGAAAATAAAAAAACTGGACAAATGGGCCAAACAGATCCAGCCCATAATCAGTCACCAGCGAACCGGGTCAGATCCGAACCGGGTCGGGTTAAACGGGTATAACCCGACCCACTACCCAGTATCAAAAAACAAAAAAAACGTGTCAGCCAATCACACGCTGACACGTCATCGTCTCCCACCTTTCTCTCTCACTCGCCCGAGTCACTAACTCAATGACTCGGTGACTGCCATGGCTGAGTTGTAGTAACTCGGTTAGAACACCCAACAAACTCAAATCAGAACCAAATCAAGCGTATAACTAGTCGTTTTAACACGGTTTTTCGCATAGATCATGAATCTAACATTAGTTTTACGAAAAAAAGCTTAAAACAAACACAAAAAGTAGGTTAAAGTTTCGGATCTAATCATTCACTATACTAATTAATCAACAATCAACGCAAAATCATAATCAGATCGAATCGTTTTCTGTCATACAACACAAATCTATCATTAGTTTCGCAAACAAACACTTCAAAACAGAGAATCGATCGTTTTAAAAATTAAAGTCAAAAACGCAAAGTACTTCCAGTGAGTTTTTTCATGAAATTATTAACCAAACAAGCTTATATAAATGAATACAAGTATGAATCAAAAGGGTAGAAGAGCAGAGGATGTCCGAAACCACTCGATATCAACCTTTTTTGCCTTGGTCACCTTCGGTTTCGGATCTAAGCTTCTTGGAGCCGTTCTTGTGAATTAGCGTGCGATTGAGGGAGCAATAGAAAGAGGAAGATGAGTTGAACACTTTTCCTTTTGATGATTTTTGGTTTTGATGAAGATTGGTGATGGATTTGTGAGATTAAAGTTTTAGGGTTTGAGAAAGGGGAAAGAAGGGAACGGCGCGCGCGAGAGAAGAAAAGGAAAAATGTGATTGTGAACAGTAGCTGCCTAGGGTTTGTAGTAACCCCTTCTATTTATACTATCTCATAAAAATGGGGTATTTTTTGTAATTTCTTGATCTTTGTGGGGCAAAAAGTGTAAAATTAAAAAAGGGGTATAGAAATAAAATTCTAAGAGAATGGTAATAAAATGTGATGGAAAAAAAAATGAAGTGAGGTGTCATTACTTGATTGGTTCAAAAAAAGAAAGAAATTGTCATAAAAAGAAGAAAAATGTAAATAAAATAGAAAAAGTGCAAGAAAAATACAAATAAAATATAGAAAAATATAGGAATAAATAATAAACTCAAAATGCGCGAATAAAAATTATTTTTGAATATTTTTACTATTTTTTGTCTAAAAAGATAAATTGCGATAATTAAAAGAAATAAAGTAAAATGAATAAATTGTAAGCAAAAATTATCTAAAAAACTATTTTCGGTATTTCTTATGAAAAATAAGAAATAATTTTTAAATAAAATATTTATTTTAAAAAGCTCAAAATTAGGGTATTACAATAAGCAACGCACGCTTTAGTGAACACAAGAACAACCAACTCCGTACTTCACAGCTTAGGAGTGGTACACAGACAACTCCCTACTTAAAAGCTTAGGAGTACACACATTAAAGCACAAGGCTTTAAACACGAAACCCTAAAACCCTAAAGACTCCTCTTTGTAAATAATGGCTTCGCTTAACTTTAGGTTTTACATCCTTGAATATATAGCTTCAGCAAGAACGTGTTTTGCAAGCAACATGGGCTTCAGAGTACAGCTGGTCCAAAAGAAACCTAGATAATATATTTTAGAACCATATAATATGTTTCCATAAATAGAGAAAATAGAGAAACATATTTTACAAAGCAATCAGGGCAAAACGCCACCTCCTGAAGGTTCTAGATAAAAAGGCGAGACTTTCTGCACAAGTAATGAAGATAAAACCAAACCAAATCTTCAAAAAGATCTCGCTCAAAAATACGCGTACGTCCTGATGCTGTACGCACATGCTGGAGCATCTGATCCAGCATCTGTCCAGTTAGCATCTGGTCCAGCATCTGGCTAGTTAGTGTTTTAGCAAAAATGAGGCCAATACACAAAAACCCAACAATCTCCCCCTTTGGCAAATTTTTGGCTAAAACAATCTTGGGCCATATATGAAAGCCAGAGAGATATACACAGCACACTCCTTTTAATCAATCAAAACATAGCAACTTTGAAGGAGAACAAGAACCATCTTCACATAGTAGATTTCCATTAAAAATGCTTATAAATAAGCTTGAACACACAAACATCAGAGGCATATGGCAACATATGACAAAAACTAGCCTCACACATATAGCCAGATAAAAAAAACACATATAGTGGGTTTATATAAAGAGATGAAAACATACTCTTTAAAAGATAATTCCACAACATCAGAAGATCAGATATACGTGCTCCCCCTCAACACATGCATTCACATACCATAAGCATTCCCCCTCAATCATGCATGCATACAACATAACATACTTACTTCCATAAGACAAATGTCAGAACATTTGTCCAAGCGTCTTCATGCATAAAAATAACATAACAACTTCTAGAGCATGTGTCAGAGCATCTTCAGTCATAAGAAAATTAATTCTAACATCTACTTTTACTCCCCCTTTTTAGCCATAAATTCTGACAAACATCAATCATGCATAAAGAAAGTAACAGAGTAGCACATCCAGTCACAGAGTCACAGAGACAGAGATATCCTCACAACAGTGTTTAAGAAAACACACATATAGCTTGACATGCTTTAAGTAGCACATGCATGCAAGCACATAATCTGAACAAGAAACACTCCCCCTCAACATCAGCTTCATATAAAAATAACAAGAGAAATATTTTCTCCCCCTTAGATCATGTATACATACTTCATCCTCATATTATGCACACAATTCACGATTAACAAACAACATGGCTTAAACTCTTCATGACTTGATCTCATAGACAAAAGTGGGTAGTAGAAACAATTAACATCAGATCAGCAGCAGAGCAACAATTAACATATTCCTAATAAAGATAAAAGAGATACATATACCTTCCTTCCTTCTTTTCAATGCAAGGAGATCTTTCAATATGAAAGAAGGTACGAACATCTTCAACACTACTTTAAGATAGTAGCGCACAATAATACTTCCCCTCAATAGCAGATAAGATAAGAAAAATATTACTCCCCCTGAAGTACTACTCCCCCTGAATAGGAAGCTTATACCATTAATTCATAAGCACAACAGGGCATATCAGATGTCAATACTACCATCTGTTCCATCTGCATCATCACAATCTTCCTTGCCCAAAGTACCAGAAAATTTCTTCCCCTGATCTCACCCTTTTAAAACCAGAACAGGTAGAGTGACCTGCTCTGATACCAATTGAAATTCTGGCTACCAGACAGACAAACGTTGTGAACAATGTTGGCACAACTGTCCGAGCGCGTGTCTAGCTCAGGACAATAACACAATTAAAACGTGAATTAAAAGCAGCGGAAAAGTAAATAACACAATAGGTTTGTTAACCCAGTTCGGCGCAACTGCCCTAGTCTGGGGGATACCAATCCAGGAAGGAAATCCACTAAGTAAAACAAATTCAAAGTCAAACTCCTCGTTTGCACTTCTCACTTTGTAACTACCCGTCTAGACCTCTACCTAGGAACTCCTAGATATGAGAACCTCTGCTCACTTCCTCTCAGTTTGAAGACTTCCACGCAAAAAACCTTTGGTTCACTGATCTTCGCACTGACATTAAGTTCAATACACAAATCTTTAGATGAGAACACTCTCAAACATAAAAGTAAACTCTGTACCTAAAGGCTTAGAAGTAACCTTACAGTACAAATACTCTACGTCCTTCATGTATCAACATGATACAAGAAAGGCTCACAAGTTCACTACTTAACATATAAGCAACGCACGCTTTAGTGAACACAAGAACAACCAACTCCGTACTTCACAGCTTAGGAGTGGTACACAGACAACTCCATACTTAAAAGCTTAGGAGTACACACATTAAAGCACAAGGCTTTAAACACGAAACCCTAAAACCCTAAAGACTCCTCTTTGTAAATAATGGCTTCGCTTAACTTTAGGTTTTACATCCTTGAATATATAGCTTCAGCAAGAACGTGTTTTGCAAGCAACATGGGCTTCAGAGTACAGCTGGTCCAAAAGAAACCTAGATAATATATTTTAGAACCATACACTACTAGAAAAATCTTAAATACCGACGGCCAAAATTTGTCTCTAAAAGGCAAATATTCCGTCACTAAGCACATTAGAGACAAAATTAGAGACAAATTTGAGTTGGTCGTTAAGTTCTTCGTCTCTAAGCCATTAGAGACAGATTTTATATTCCGTCTCTGATTGGAGACGGAATTTATCCGTCTCTGATTCAGAGACAGAATTTATATATCTGTCTCTAAATGTTGAATTCAAAACACAATAAATCCGTCTCTATCAGAGACAGAATTATCCGTCTCTGAATTCAAATAATTATGTCTCTAAAATTCTGTCTCTAAACAAAAAACTTTGTCTCTGTTGGAGACAGAATCATCTGTCTCTGAATTCAAATAATTTTGTCTCTAAAATTCCGTCTCTAACCAAAAAAATCTGTCTCTGTTGGAGACAGAATTATCCGTCTCAGAATTCAAATAATTCTGTCTCTAAAATTCCGTCTCTAAGCATAAAATTTTGTCTCTATCGGAGATAAAATTATCCGTCTCTAAATTCAAATAATTTTGTCTCTAATCATAAAATTTTGTCTCACAAAACACATTATTATTTCATCTCTTATAGGTCATTATTTTTGTCTATTTAGCAATTAAATGCTTATACAATTTTTCAAATATTAATTTTTATTTACTAAATGTAATTCATATAATATAATTCTACAATATGAGAAAATCAAATTTCGATTAACACTAAATTTGAAACATTAACATAAAAGAAAGTAACTAAGCTAAACTTCATCACCTTTCTCATCATTTGCATTGTCACCTTCTCTTTCAAGTTGAAAAGTAGAATTTTGATTAATATTAGATACAAACCTTCCAAAAAACTTACAATTAAAGTTCTATCAAGATTACTCGGTAG
Organism: Trifolium dubium; assembly: GCA_951804385.1. Lineage (NCBI taxonomy): Eukaryota > Viridiplantae > Streptophyta > Magnoliopsida > Fabales > Fabaceae > Trifolium > Trifolium dubium. Next base: position 27,593,054 of record OX638065.1, read on the forward strand.
AAAATGCATACAATGAACAATGAACAAAAATAAACAAAACTCATAAAAACACTAAGAACTTTTAGACTTTCACAATATGTTTGGTTGAGATTGTTGTTGAACTTGAGTCTCTATTTATAGTAAAATAGACTATAAGATAATATTCAAGTCTTTACTAAAGGATTAGCTTCAATTTGATAAAGTTTGTTAGCACCAAATTTTTTAATTAAATATTTTCCAAATATTTATTTTTCAAACAAGACAAAGCTCTTCCAAAAACAATTTATGTTTCTAAAAAAAATCTTCAAAAGAATATATTTGTTTGGAATACTTAAAATAAAATAAAAACCAATCTTCAGAAAATTATTTGTTTGAAATATTTAATTTTAAATATATATATTCAAACAAAAATATTCAACAAAAATATATTTGTTCACTTCCAAACAAACAAAAATAATCTTCTCCAAAAATATGAACAAATATTTGTTTCAACAAATCTTGTTCAAACAAAAATATATTTGTTTTCTTCCAAAACATGCTACAATTCTATGGGATGAAATTGGGAAATATTATCGACAAAAATTATAGAATTTAGATATGGGTATATTGTCCATGACTAAATCAAATTAAGAATTTAAATAATAGTCTTTTTGCAATTGAATACATCCTCATGTCATGTATGTAATAGAAGATATATATTTGAAAATTGAAAGAAAAAGAATGCCTATATTTGTAGCTATCAATTTGTGTACTTATCAATTGATATTTGTAATTGTAGTTATTGATTGAAAAAAAGTTGGATCCAAAATCGATTTGCCGTCGTACACTATACTCGCTGCAATGGGTTGTTTAGGCAGAAGGAGTACACAAATTTTACGGTAGAGTTTATTAATAATCAATCCCAACCATTAAATAATATTAAAATTAAAGGTCAATAATTGGAGTAAGTATTTCTACTTATTCTTAGAGTCAATTGATCCCTCCTCAATAAACTTTATATGATATTTTAAAAATGTCTATAAAAAAATCATTTAAAATTTTAAGAGTTTACTTATAATTATTTAGTATGGACTAAAAGTATATGGAAGAAACAAATTATAGAGACTTATAATATAATAAAAAATATGTAACGACTAAACTTTGAAGGTCCACATTTATAGGGACCAAAAACATATTTAGATGAATTTTCGATGAATCTTCGATGTTATTTCATTTATAGATGGATTTCAGAGACAGATTATTCTAGAGATGAATAAGAAAATTTTTGGTCCCTATAAGATTATTTCTAGAACTTTTGCTATATATTGGAAAAATTCATACTTAATTCATACTATTTTAAAAAAATTTAAATTTTAATAAATAAACTTTATATGATATTTTAACCATGCTCATAAAAAATTCATTCAAAATTATAAGAGTTTAATTATAATTATTTAGTATGGACTAAAAGTATACGGAAGAAACAAGTTATAAAGACTTAAAATATAATAAAAATTAAGTAAGGACTAAACTTAGAAGGTCCACATTTTATAGGGACAAAAAACATATTTAACCATAAAATTTTTGGGGATGATAAAAAATTTGGCGGGAAATTTTTTGGCGGGATGAATCTTCGATGTTATTTCGTTTAGAGATGAATTTCAGAGACAGATTATTTCAGAGACGAATAAATTTCGTCTTTGACAGATGTTTGACTACTATAATAGCAAGTTGACTAATTAGAGACAGATACAGAGACGAAAACTATTAGGCACAATAAAAATCCGTCACTAACATCTGTCGCCAACTACTTTTTTATTTATAAATTAAAAAACTAATTAACTAGAGACAAATTTAGAGACGGAATATTTTTGAGACAGATCTATCTGTCTCTAAAATCCGTCACTAGTACATATATTTTAATTTTTGTCTCTAAACACTTTTTTTTGTCTCTAATTCCGTCTCTAATAGAGATGAAATAAATTTCGTCTCTAAATTCCGTCGGTATTTAAGCTTTTTCTAGTAGTGATATAATATGTTTCCATAAATAGAGAAAATAGAGAAACATATTTTACAAAGGAATCAGGGCAAAACGCCACCTCCTGAAGGTTCTAGATAAAAAGGCGAGACTTTCTGCACAAGTAATGAAGATAAAACCAAACCAAATCTTCAAAAAGATCTCGCTCAAAAATACGCGTACGTCCTGATGCTGTACGCACATGCTGGAGCATCTGATCCAGCATCTGTCCAGTTAGCATCTGGTCCAGCATCTGGCTAGTTAGTGTTTTAGCAAAAATGAGGCCAATACACAAAAACCCAACAATAGTCATCAACAACCACAAAAGCATACCTCTTTCCTCCCAGACTTTCAACCTGCATGGGTCCCATGAGGTCCATATGAAGTAGTTCAAGAACTTTGGAAGTTGTCTGGTGCTCCAACACTGGATGCGACACTCTGACTTGCTTGCCAATCTAGCACTCACCACATACATTGCCTTCAATGATCTTTAAGTTAGGCAACCCTCTAATAGCTTCAGCTGACATTGCTCTCTTCATCCCTTTAAGATTCAGATGACCTAACTTCTGGTGCCACAATTGTACTTCATCTTCTATGGTAATAAGAAAAGTTGCTGTATGAGCTTCTTCTTGAGACATCCATAGATAACAATTGTCCTTAGATCTAGTTCCTTTCATTAACTGTTGTCCTTCCTCATTATGAACAAGACACTCAGACTTGGTGAAGTTAACTTTTAGACCTTGATCACACAGTTGGCTTATACTGATTAAATTTGTTGTGAGTCCTTTAACCAAAAGCACATTCTCCAGATTAGGTACTCCATGATTGATCAAGTCACCAACTCCTATTATTTGACCTTTAGCACCATCTCCAAAAGTCACAAACCCAATCTTATGAGGTTTCACATTTGTAAGATACTTCTCTACCCCAGTCATGTGTCTAGAGCACCCACTATCTGTTGCAGGATTTTTGAGACATACCCCACTACAGTTTTATTTTTCATTTCCAAAGGAGGGGAAAAATTGAAAACCTTTTAAATTGAGATTCTAAGGTACGGGGGTTAGTTGCACTTGAAGAAGGTGTTAGCACCTCAAGCGCCCATGGTACTCCATGGTAACCTCTTATATGTTTTTTTAGTGTTTTTTGATTCATGCTTTAAGAATGGAGGGAGAGATTGTATAGAAGAAAAAAAGAAAGTGGATAAAAATTAAGAAAATTTTCTTTCATAAAGTAAATAAAAGAAAAGAAGTGTAAATATTTTTTTTGTTTGTAAAAAAGATTTTTGAGGGAATTGTAGTTGTTGAGAGAAAGAGGTTATGAGAAAAGATGTAAAAAAATTGTCGTTTGAGAACGAAAGTGTATTTGTTTTTTGGTGTTGAAAAAGTGTGTTGTAAAGAAAAGAAGTTCTTGTTGTCAAAAAAAATTGTAAGAAAAGGTGTTATATATAAAAAAAAGGTTGTGATAAAAGCATGTTAAAATGATTGTAGTGACGTTGAGATTAAGGTGAACTTGCGCTTGTCTTATAAACAGATCGTACGTTTGTTTTAAAAGGTTTTTCGTTTTAAAAAAAAAAGTCTCGTAATTAATTTGAAATTTAACTACGAGTCCTCTCCTTTGGAAATGAATTTTTTGGCGTTGTGTGTGTGATGTGTAAACTAAGAAAGCAATAAAAACGATAAATATAGTCTTACGCTATTACAACCCGATTGAATAATTAATATTTACAACCATATCGAATCGAACGAATAAATAATAATGAGCAATAAATAAATAAATAAATAGCAATGCATAAAAGTAAAATGCAAGTACGTAGAAATAGATATGATAATGACATGCACACAAACAATTAAGAAGAGAAATCATAGTAAGATATTATTCTAACTTAAAGGTGGAGTGTGTGGGAAAAATGTGTCAGAGGTGAAACATGATAATGGCACTTTTTGAAAATCATTCATAATAACAAACAATTCTAACTAAAACACACAAGAAAGCAAAAAAAATCATTTTTATTTTAGCAAAAGAATTTTTATTTTTATTTTAGAATGAATTTAGACCAAAAAATGTCCTTCACTATTAATGCTAATGTTAGAGCTCAATAATTTTATAAGGTAAAATATTGTCTCTAACATGCATTTTTAATGATGCAATGTCCTATCCTAAATGCAATGCATGTATGCATGTAGAAAAATGTAAAATGAAGTTGTATGTGAAATTGTAGTGTGATGTAAAAATTAGTGTCAATGTCATGTAAAAATGCAAAAATGTAGATTGTGATGTAGTAAAAAAAATGTAATGTTGCAAATGCATGTAAAAATGTATAGTGAACATGTGATATGAAAAATGTAATATGATGTAGAAAATTATGTAAAATGCTATGTGACATGAAAAATGCATAATATGATGTAATGTATAAAAAAAAAATGTAGAATTTTAGATGCATGTATGCATGAAATTTTTTCTAATAAAAGCATGTTATATATTTAATAAATGAAATTCAATAAAGACATAATCATGTTATCAACCATAAAAAAAAGAAATAATTCAAACATAGCATATTAAAACTTATTTTTTTTTGCACTTTTATAGTTTTTGCATGCTACACAACCAAAACAAACAAACTAACATTTTTTGTTTTCCCTTTTTTATATTTTTATATTTTTTGCATTCTAAAACATTAAAACATACCTTTAAAATTAAAGAAAATAATAAAAAAAGAAACACAAAAAAAACAGATGGGCCTAAAGCCCAATACTCCCTCACAGCCAAAGGGGGGTGTGCGCAGTAGCCAGGGGGCGCGCGAAGTAAAACAAAAATCATAAAAAAGGATTGGGCTGAAGAAGGGGAGAGGCCCAAACCGTTTTAGTGAACCGGGTCAAACCAAACCCGGTCCATGACCCAGTCTATTGACCCGGTTGGGGTCGCGCAAGAAGCCCTAGGGGGGTGCGCGTAGAAACTGGAGAATGGGGGGAGTTATATGTGATTTTTCTTTCTTTTTTTGGCAAAATTTTTATTTCTTTCTCTCTTCTTCTTCTCTCACGCACTCTTCTCTTTCTGTCTCTGTTTCTTTTTTTCTTCTCAACAAAACAACATCAATCAAGAACCCACAACCCTAAGTTGTTCAAAATCAAAAACTCAAAACTCAAACCCTACCTAAAATCATGTTCTAAACGCGATTCTACAAACAGAAATCAAAAACAAGTCTCAAATCGAGCGGATCGAATGAAAACCGAAAACCCTCAATCTCAAACCCTAATCCCCAAATTTTGGACCCTAACCACCAAAATCAAACATAATCATGCGATTGGAACTCGAATCAGCGAAACAACAACAAATTATCACTCAACATGTTTTGAAACAGAGATTTGAAGCCTAGATTTATATGGTTATGCATATGAATGAGAAGAAAAAAGAGAGATTTGAAGACTTACCTTCCTAGCAGTGATACTTCTAGTAACTGCTCCTTTCCTTCCGTCTGGTTCGTCTTCTTCTGTTCTTCTTCTGTTTACTTAGCTTTGATTCGGTTTTGATTTCTCCTTCCCTTCGTTTTGACCCTTTCTTCTATCTACTTGCAAGGTTAAATGACGAAAACGGGGGCTGTTTGGTTTTCGGTTATGGAGGTGGCTGAGGGAGTATCAACAAGTCTCTTCACAACATGTGAAGAAATTTTTGTTTTAATGTTGGTTCTGTTGTTTTTGATGATAAGTGGAGGAAGATTTTGTTTTAGTTTTTTCTGAAAAGAAATTGTTCTAAGCTACTATTTTTTGCTCTAAAAATCCTCCTTTTCTCTTTTTTTTTTCTCCCTCCCTTTGTGATTTCTGTTTCGGTTTTTGCTTCTTTTTTTTTTTTATTTGTGGGTTGTAATAGTTTTCTCAGAATATGATTTTGGTTATGGGTGTTTGAAGGTTTGAGGTGTTTTTTGTTTGAAAGGAAATTATGAATTTCTTTTGATTTTGGTTCTCTTTTTTTTGGTACTGTTTTGTGATTTTGTAAGGTTTTTGCTCTCCAAATCCGCCTCCCTAATTCTGTGAATTGTGTATTGTTATATAGATGAGATTTAGGGTTTTGAGATGAATGAGCGAAAATTGCAGAGTAACTTTGTTGATCACAGTGTTTGTTTGAAAATTAGTAATGTAATGGGAAAGAGGACAAGAAATGTCGCTGTTGTGGTGTGTTGGTTGCCTTGGATCCCTTCTTTTTTCTTTCAAAATATGTTTATGTTGAATAATAATAATAATGACAGTAATAGAAAAAAAGCATGACCGAAAATGAACAAAAAAAGAAGGTAAAAAAAACGTTCTTTTGACATTTTATGATTTATATATTTAATAAATGGATAAAATTTGGAATTTTGGATTAATAATAATAATAACTAAAAGCAGAAAATAAAATAAATAAATAGATAAAGAAAAAGCTCTTTTTTGAAACAAGGATTTTGATAATAATAGTAGTAATAATAATAATAATAAAAATACTAATAATAATAATAGTAAGATATGTATATATATATATATGACCGAAAAAGAAAAGGGTAAAAGGTAAACAAATAAAATTATCTATTTTTTTGAAAAAAAGAATTTTTGATACTAATAATAATGAAAATAATAATAGTAATAAAAATGATAATGATAATAGTAATAATAATATAAAGTAAGAATGAATGATGGAAAATGAGTAGAAACAAAAGTACGACCACACAAAAAACAAAAGTGATAAAAAGCGAATATAAACAAAACGATGAAAAAAGAACGGACGTGATGATACTTTTATTATGCGATGAATGTTTTTGATATTTTATAATGAAAAAGAGGACAATGGATTTTAGGTCCAAAATTGGGATACAACACTATCAAAGTACCAATCTTCACTGGAAGAAGCTCTAAAGGATGTGTGAGCAATCATTCCAACAACTTCTATTTTAGACCTCCACTCCTTCTTTGTAGTTCCAATGTCATGTATCACATTGGCCTCTGATAGTCGATCGGGATATCCATGCAATCTGTAGCAAAAAGGTTTAATGTGTCCCCTTATACCACAGTGATGACACACCCACTTACGATATTTCCTCAGATTCTTATGCCTCTGATGTGTTTGTGACACAGATTCTGAAACACTCTTTGGAACAGGATAGACTTTAGAGTGTTGGACTTTGAATTCTGTTGACGCTGATTCAGATTTGAGTAGTCATATCCAATTCCTTTTGCCTTTCCACTAGGTACATTCTCTAAGATTTCTTCAAGAATTTCTGTTCCTGGATTTAGTTGACCCACACGTTTTCTCAACTCGTTCATTTGGTTATTAACATGAGTAACTTTATCCTGAGCTTTTGAGAACTTATCAGCCTGTTCATTAGCTTCAGCTTGGAGTTTGTTGATAGTCTTCTTCTGCTTCTCAAGAACTCTACATGCTTCATTGTACCTGGTGAGTAATTCCTCGTAAATGTCAACAAGTTCATCATAAGACATATCATCTTCTTCATCTGATTCATATTCAATTTTACAGATTCCTGTGAAGGCAGTTGCATGTCTTGTTGATTCATTTTCTTCCTCTAACTCTTCATCTGACCAAGAAACTGTTAATCCTTTCTTTTGCTTTCTCTGAAAAGTACCACACTCAGGCCTAATGTGTCCATATCCTTCACACTCATGACACTGTACACCCTTACTTTGACTGCTCTTTTCCTCAGGTTTGGTTTTTCTCAAAGTGGTTGATTGTTTATTGGTGTCGAATCTGATGTTCTGCCCACTTTGCCTGTTCTTACCATCAAACCTTCTCATCACCCTCTTGAACTGTCTTCCAAGCATGGCAATGGAGTCTGCTATGCTCTCTTCACCTTCATCCTCACTATGATCTTTCCCATCATCAGTATTTGAGACAAACGCAATCCCCTTGTTTCTTTTGTCACTTCGTTCGTTTAGAACATTTTCAAAGGTTTGAAGTGATCCAACTAGTTCATCCATTTTCATGATAGAAATGTCTTGTGCTTCCTCAATAGCTGTAACCTTCATATCAAACCTCTTGGGAAGAGATCTAAGAAGTTTTCTTGATAGTTTCTCATCAGTAATCTTCTCACCTAGAGCTTCAAACGAGTTTGCAATATCTAAAAGACTTAGGTGGAAGTCTTGAATGCTTTCTTCTTCTTTCATTTTCAGGGACTCAAATTTGGATGTAAGATGTTGAATCTTTGACAGCTTCACTTTAGTAGACCCTTCATAGCAAGTTTTCAAAATTTCCCATGCTTCCTTGGCTGACACACAATTTTTGATAAGCTTGAAAACATTAGCGTCTACTCCATTGAATAGGGCATAGATGGCCTTGTTATTGTATTGAGCTGCAGTTTCCTCTTCAGTAGTCCATTCAAGTTCAGGTTTTAACTCCCCCGTTGAAGTACCTTCCTTGTTGGTAAGGGTAGGTTGACTCCAACCAGTCATCACAGCCTTCCACACCTTGCTATCAATAGACTTCAAAAATGCGGTCATTTTTTTATTTCCAAGTATCATAGTTGCTAGCTCCGTTGAGCAAAAGTGGTCTGTTCATGTATCCTCCTTCCTTATCCATGATGCCAGAGAATTCAGGTCCTGAATCTCACCCTAGAAACAGGCAGGGTGCCTGCTCTGATGCCAATTGAAATTCCTGGCACGCTATGCAAAGTGTCGAACACGATGTGCTAAGCACTTTGACAGATATAACACGCAGCAGCACAAAGTAAATAAATAACAACAAATAAAGGAACACAGTATTTGTTGACCCAGTTCGGCGCACAACAGCCCTAGTCTAGGGGATACCAATCCAGGAAGGAATATCACTATAGAGGTCCTAGTTCTAAGTTACCAGCAAACGCCCCGTTTACAACTTATCACCTAGGCACGACCAATGACTCTTCAACCTAGGAACTTCCTAGATCTGAGATCCCATCTCACTCCCTCTCAGTTTGAAGACTTCCACGCAAACAACCTCTGGTTCACTGATCTTCGCACTTGTATTAAGTTCAATACACAAATACTTAGTGTTGGAGACACACTCCTAAAAACTACACACTCGTACCTACAGGCTTTGAGTGTTACAACCAAACACCAGTCCTAACTCCGTACTTCACAGCTTAGGAGAGGAACACAATCAATACAACACAAGAGTACACGTCCTAAACTTGCATCAATGAGATACAAGAAAGGCTCACAAATAAACACACGCAAAACCTAGAATGCTTGGACTCTAGAAACTAAAACGGCGTGAACAAGTCTCTTAGTAGGATTAGGTTTAGCACGTCCTTTAAATAGCCAGTACATGTTCTTGAGTAGCAAGTAACTTGGGCTTCACATATTTGTCCAACCCTAATTTCTTCACAATAAATGAGAGAGATGCTCTACAGAAATAAGCTTCAAAGAGATTCTTGATAAAAATATATTTGACAATAATCTGAAGCATTAAAGCGCCATGCAAGATATATGAGAGAGAAATGGATATTCCTTAAATAGAAAACGTGCGCTTGTAGACCAGTATGTTGCAAGTGTCAAAGCACTTTGTCCAACATCCTGTCACAATGGTTTATCAACAAAAAATGCAGCCAATACCAAAGACTCAACAGTATCAAAGTAACAAACTTAGTGACAAATATTGCATTACATCAAACTAATCAAAACAAAATAGCTCCAACTACTAATATTATCATCAAATTAATCAAAACCAAATAGGTCCAACTACTATTATCATTAAACTAAACAAAATAGGGCCAACTACTAATATTATCATTAAAGAAGCATCCTATCCAACTAGCGATCACATGAATAGCCCTTTTCATGAAGAGTGTTTAGCCAATCAAGGGCCATATTAGTAGTGGTGGTAATCATGAAGTCAGCAAATGTTGTCCTATGTTCTTTAATGCCAAGCATCCTCACAGCCTTGAAGTGTAAATGTGATCCTTTCACTAGGGATGGAATCTGATCCAACATTTTCTGACATGTAGCATGACTAATGTTATCCTCCGGCAATCCTTGTTGGTTTTGATCAAACCCGTTAACAAGACGGTCAAGGGATCATTGAAGTTTCTGTGCTCTCCCTACTTTCTCTCCTTTTCCCGAATACTTCCTCTTTTTTGAAGACCTTGGTGTTGGGTCGGTTTGAACTTCATTCCCAACTTCAAAACTATCTTCTTCTACTCCATCTTCAGTAATTGAAAGGGAGTTTCTGATCCTTAACCGAAAACAAAACAGAATCAGTACTAAAGAGGAACAACACACTTAAAGAACCACAAACACAAAACCAAGAAACTAAAAAACGGAACTTATGAACTCAAAACGAAACTTACTTGAAGAATTTCCAAAAATGGTGGCCGAAATTGAAATTGCAAGGGGAAGTGAGAGAGAAAAGAAACTCAAGGAGTGAGAGAGCACAGAGTGAGAGAGATCGAGCTCGAGGAGTGAGAGAGCACAACGTGAGAAAGATCGAGCATGAAGTGAGAGCTCGCAGGAAGAGAGCTTCTCAAAGAGACAGTGACAAACGACAAACGTGAATACAAAACCCTAGAAAGGACAAAAGTGTCCACTTAAAAATATTATCAGGGTAAACATGTCATTTCCCCAACTCTCCAAATGTCGGAATAGATTTTGGAAAAATAGATTTTCTTTGAAGCTGTTTAAAACAGCTTTTCATTTTCCACCCAAAACTAATTTTTTTTTGTAAAAAGGATTTTTAACAAAATCTAAAACAAACACATCTAAAACAAAAAAAAATTGATTTTTTTCAAAAAAAAATTTTTTTACAGAAAAATCTATAACAAATACAGCTTATATATTTTACCAATGATATCTTTAATTATGTATCATAAATATTACTAAAAAATTATTTTTAAAAAATATTCATCTAGACAAATTAAACATCTTATATATTAATATTTATTTTTATATATTAACAAAAAATATACAGTCAAAATAGGTTATATGAATAGTACACAAATTTTAAACTTCAATTAAAAAAGAACAATACTATTTTTTTTTACAAAACCTTACACTTTCTTAATCTCAATTTGATAGTTGTTTCCCAGCCTAACTAATCTCAACGCCTACTCCCTTTCTTCAATGAGTTTTAAAGTAGTAATATATTTTTTTTAATGGTGGTTTTACGGTATTTTTTGCAAGGTCATTTCTATTTTCACATTCCCTTTCTTGCAAGTCGTCCCACTTTCTTCATTACAAATAAGAAAGTTTTAACCTGATATTTTCGTGTTTAATTTTATACAATTTTGTTGTTTTTTGTGCTTAAATACTACCACCGTCTTATTATATAAGATTTTTTTCTAAATTTTTGTTGTCACATTTTATAAGATTCTTTTTAAAATTTAAGGTGTATTAATTAAGGGGATGTATTGCATTAGGATTTCAAGAGATTTTAAAAGATTTTTCTGTGATAAAAAAATCTGGTGGTATTCGATCAAAACTTTCATAAAATTTAAATGAATCTCATGGTATTTAATCAAGACAATCAAAAAAAAAATTCAAGGCAACAAAAGTTTTTGGTATTGCCTCAAAAAAAAAAGTTTTTGGTATTCACTTGAGATTTCGCATGACTTATAAAATGTCTCTTGGTATTCAAAAGTATATAGATTTTGAAGAATTCTTTTATGGAATGGATTTCGTGAGACTTTTTAGTTGAAAATACACATAATAATCTCATACAACAATCTTTCTCAAACCCTCAAGACTTTTTTAAAGACTTCAAGATTTCTGTTCCATCTTTTTTGTCGTCACACGGTTGAATGGTTGTTATTTTCTTTTCATCACAACTTGCTATTGTTTTTTATTCAACTATATGGCTATTCACTTAGAGAGGGTGAATAAGTGACCCAAAAATCAACATGAGATTTTAAAAAGAATTTTGATTAATGTGGAAGCAAACCACATATTGTAGTTTACTATGTACAACTTTGATCAAAGAAAAAGTTATATGTACACCCAATAGATTGATAATGATAAAACCAAGGTTATGTGATAAAATTAATCAATTTAACCTTAATTCACTTTTTAACTTTTTAAAAAGGTTTTGACAAGTTTTTATGGTCAAACAAGCAAGTATCACAATTAAGGTTTGATAGAGGAATTTTGTTGAACACATAGAGTGCAATGTGAATTTTAAGTTTTTGCTTGAAATAGATTCTGAATTTTTCACTAAGTGTTTTTATCAAATACTTGGTCATTAACGTTGGTGTCTTCATTGGTGTCTTCGTTAGAGATATATAACAAATGATTTGATTTAATAATGTCTTCTTCTTTATAATAAATAAAAATGCACATGATCATTAACGTGAAGTAAAAACATTTTTGAACATTATAACGTACAAATTATTGAAAAGATAATAGTATGGTAATAGATTAATAAATCATGGAAAAAAAATAAACGATGAAAGTTTTTGGATTTTTTTCCCGAATTTTAGAAAAAAAGTTCTCAAATTTTTGTGCGATTTTGAGAAAAGAAGTTTTCGGGTTTTTTTCAATTTCGATAAAAAATGTTCTCGTAATTTTTTTGATTTTCCGAAAAAAAGTTCTCAAAATTTTTCCGATTTCGAGAAAAAACAACATAGTTATAGTGGCTCAATAATAGTACTATGCTTATACTCTTTTCCCGTTCATGTTTTCATAGCCACCACTCTCCCTTCAACCCTAATTGTTTTGTCTTTAATCTTGTTCATCCACAAGAGAGTGGGTGATTTAGGATCACTAGTTTGATCCAAAATCACCCCTCTTGATTGTTTTTCAGTTTATTTATTTGAATAAGGGATTTCCACATCTTTTTAGTTTTCTTTGGGTTTCGTTCTTCGAATTTCTTTGTCCACTGTTGTTTTACTCCCATCATAGTGTGGAGTTGTTTGATTTTCTGTCTTAGTACGGTGTTTGTTTTGATTTCCTGTTGTTGTACGGTGTTTGATTTATTCAGATTTGCAAGTTTGCATCGATCCAAATTCAGTGCAGATTCAATGACTTCAGCGTCTTCAACGTTGGAAATCCAGAGTCAAGACCATTCTGAACATTTTAATTTTGTCATATCAATTATATGCCTTTTCTTTAGGTTGTTTTATGTTATTAACTCGGATGCGGTGAGTTTGTTCGCAAATTCATTCTTTTTAGTTTTTAGCAAAATTGAATATGTAATAATTTCGATTGATATAATTCACAGATTTGAATGAATGAAGATGGTTACTTTTTTAGTCAAAAAAACACAGTAGTTATGGAGCTTGAAACATAATGAGAAATGTTATGAACTATTCTAAACAATAACTAGAATAGTGATAGAGAGAAAAGAGAGAAGAGAGAAAGATTAGAGAAGATTGTATTACTCTCTTAGATGTCTCTATTACAATGAAATGAGAGTCCTATTTATAGGACACAAATAGGAGACAAGAAGACAACCTCATTAATGGGCATTCACCCAATATTATTCATAACACTCCCCCTTGAATGTCCATTAAGGATATGCCTCGTTAAAACCTTACTAAAATAAAACTCAATGGGAAAAAGATTCTAGTGAAGGAAAAAGAGTACAACATCTTATGTGTATAAATCTGTCTCGTTAAAAACCTTACCAGGAAAACCCAATGGGATAAAACCATGGTTAAGGGAAAAAGAGTGCAGAACACAATTATATCTCCCCCTCATGAAGACAATTATATCTGAGACGAATAAGACCAATTAATCTTCTATATAGTTGATCAAAAGCTTTACTTGATGAAGACTTTGTAGAAAGATTTGATTTATCTCCTTTTATATACTCTTCCCTGAATCAGCTGATGCAATATTATCTTCTTCAAATTTCTTGTATGTGTAGAATCGCAAACCTCAATAAAATCGTATTTTCAACTTTCTTGATGTAGTGCTAAAACTTCCACTTATTTGGATGATATTGCCGTATCTTTAAGATATAAATTATATGCTCGACTTTGTTCCAATATCTTCAAGTTTATTGATATTGACAAAGATAATATACCACTGCATGCAAATTTGCAAAATGCAACAGTGTCCTCAATTGAACTAATTAAAATATGGTACTTCAAGACCAATTCAAGTAACTCATCATTTTCTTGAGACGTAGAATAATATAATATTTGTTCACGTCAAGTGACATCATACACAACCAATTATATCTTTCCAGATCAATTTGTTTAGTGCATTTGATATATATAATTTTCTTCATGCACAAAACCTCGTCGAAGTATTAAGTTTGTAATTTCAAACAAACTTTGATCATCGGATATATTTCATTTCAAATTTTTCTGTACTCAACAGATATCATAAGCTCTTCAAGAGTTATGATAATATTATAATGTTTGATGTGGTACTTCAGGACCACCTAATGAAACATCATTTTCTCAAACTCTAATGAGATGTTTGTTCATAACGAGTGACCTTACAACAACTAGAGCACACTACAGATAACAATTTTATATTTCATCTCAATAGAAGAAATCAATTTTCAGAAACTCTTCAAGAGTTCTTATAATATTCATGTCATAAAATTTCTTTCCAAATCCTTTCTTCAAAATTTGACAAATGATGTCATTATCATATTTCTCATTTGGAAATATTCACTAAAATTATTATACAATATGCATCTATATTGTTTGAGTAACAATGAGACTTATACATTTTATCATCTATTCAATAGTTTGAATAATATGTCTCATGAAATTAAATCATTCAGGGAGTTTCATATAATCATCACTAACAAGTGAGTCATACAAATATATTGTAACACTTTCAATAAATTGATACTTTCAAGTGTTACTAGATTTAATCAAGTAAGAAAAATATTTTGATTTCACTTCAGGTGAATATTTCTCTTCACAATCAATGGAAAGCTTTTATCGATATTCTTGTATGTCATTATTTTCTATTTGCACAAAAATTGATTTGTATCTCATCATCTTCAGATGTACGGACTGCTGGTCCAAAAATATTTCACTTTGCAAAGTGATTTAATTACGTAGCAATTGCATCTTTTCATTTAGACGATCATTATGTTGTCTATAATTCCCAATAAATTTTGGTTCATGATCCTCATCATCTCTTATCATATATAATGCTATATTATATATAAAATTATCGTCAACGTTGACTTCCTTTTGGTTCCATCGTATTTTATTCATGACTTAATTTTTCGAGATCTCTTTATTTATTAAAAATTTTAGGTACCTGATAAGTTCTTCTGGAACTTAAAAATCAATTATGTCAATACTCTTTTGGAGTTTTCATATCCTCACTTAGGTCATCTTTCTTTTTAGCTCCTTTTCTTATTTGAGGATTTTTTTTCTTCTTGGAACCAACTTTCACACCATACTTCAAGTGTGGTTGAACTCATTTGCAATATAGGATTGTTCAACAGGAACATCCATTTTGGTTGGAGCATTAGCAGCTGATATTTGATTTAATAAACTTTGCAAATGGTTTATCTTTTGAACACCTAGTTCAAACTATTTTATATGAGGATCAAGATGAGATAACATATTCATAGTAACTATACATTTGAACTTCTGGTTCATATTTTCAGCTGCTTATTATCTCCCCCTAATGTTGGGAAAACTAATTCAAAAATTGATAATTAGCCTTCTAGGCTATAAACTAGTCTCCAATTTTTGGCTCAAGATAATAGGAGATTCATATCAAATATATTTTCCCAACATTCCTTAAAATAAAAATTATCTTAGCGTATTATTTTGGAGCAATTGAAATATACACAACACATCCAAAAATTTACTAAGACGAAGAATATTTAAGTCATTAATCTAAAATTGTAAATTAAGGGGAAGATTTACATATAATAATTTGTTGGCTTGATGCAAATCAATACCTTCAAGATATATGATTGAGTGTTCCCAAAATATGAGCTAGAAGTTATGATCTCATAAATATCAGCCACAATGAACTTTAGACGTCTAAAGAATGGATCTTAAAGTCCATTTTTTTTATGAATATGTATATTCTACAAGATGTTCATTATCAATTTTCAAATGGCATACGATACTTAATAAATACTTTCTAGAAAATGAGCTCTATAGTTGAGTAAACAATCTCACAAACTTCTGGCTGTGAGGTGACAATAAACAAATTATCAACTTTCTTTGGGAAACTAGTAATGCACAAAAGCTATTACGTTGAAGAAGTTTCTGGCTCTTCAATACATTTATTTTTACATCATAATAAATCCGGGATGACCTAACCGGTATTGCCAACAATAACTTATTATTATTTGTAAACTTCTGGTTTACAATAATACGTGCTTTGATTGCACTAATATAGGTGTAGCACAAATTAGAGAAAAATTGATAAGGTTTTCTCTACAGCAATTTAAGCTTATATTCACTTATATGTTTTGTTCCTTAATGTAACAATACATTAACGCGCTCTTCTGGAGCCTTCAATAATTTTTGTGTTGCTAGATATAATACATTTTTCTTGCATCACTATCGGCAAAAAATAGCAATCGAAACAATTTAAAAGAAATAGTAATGTTATAAATTAAACTTATATAATTTTATAGTAGATATTTAAAAAAAAATCGTAATATAAAATTGATTTTGTAACCGAACTTACTTAAGACAATTCATATAGAATTAGTTAACAAAATATATCTTATAAACTAAGATCATAAGAAATTTTTCACATTGAGTATACGGTATATATCTCTTGTTCAATCACATATGTGACTTATTCCTTAAAAGTATTCGAATTTTTTTTGTTCAATTTTGCTACTTTAGGAGCATAATCAAGAGACATAAGTAAGTTTTATCTTAACTTTATTTGGTTCAAAATATACTAAGATCAAATAGATCTTATAAACTTCAATCATACTTTAAATTTGTAGTTCTTCAAGAACTCAACCACAAATCTATATTATTATTGACTAAAGAAAATTCAATGTCCAAATCCTTCAAGGATATTTGATGTCAATATATTTTCTCAATTTTGCTACTTCGGGAGCATATGCATTTTAGCATTATAGACTTCAATCATGCTCTAAATGTTTTTAGTTATTCATGAATTCAATCACAAATTTTCATAAATAATGAGCACGAAAATTCACTTGTAGCAAATCTACAAGAATGCTTGATAATATAATTTTCTTTGAGCAATCCTTCAGGGACGCTTTTAAACTTTTAGTAATACTACAAGAATGCTTTAATGTTGAATTTTAAGTTCTTCAAGAACTGTACAAATACTATTCATTAGCAATCCTTCAAGGATATGTTCCATATTAAATTTTTTATTTTAGTTCTCACTGAACTTTGTCCCAAATCTTTAAGCACTACTTCAGGAATGATTATGTTTTCATGTTTCTTTCTTCTCCTTTAGTTCTTCGGGAACTAATAGTTGATCTTCAACATGATCAAGAATTAATAGGAATAATAATAAATAGTAATCATATGAGAAAAATAAATATTCTTCTCATAAAAGAGAATAATAGCAAAATTATTAATTTTATGGTTATAATAACAACATTATGTAACATAAAAGACTCATAATATACTTCTACCGTTACACAAGTTACTAATTTAAAAAAAAATTGTACTAAGTTACTAAGTTATTTTTTTTTTTTTGACTAAAAGGTTACTAAGTTATTGAAACTACATGTAATTGTCTTTCAATGCAAAATAAAAAAAACGTATGAAGGACTTATATGTTCTTTAGTAGCTATTGAAACTAACATTAATATGGAATTGATTTTGTAACTCATGTAAGACCAATTCAAAAAAAACGTGGTAAGATTGCTTATATATTTATTTTATTTATTTATTTTTTATTTCTTTTATAACAATAAATAAATAAAGCTTTGCT
Organism: Trifolium dubium; assembly: GCA_951804385.1. NCBI lineage: Eukaryota > Viridiplantae > Streptophyta > Magnoliopsida > Fabales > Fabaceae > Trifolium > Trifolium dubium. The sequence goes on from OX638065.1 coordinate 27,610,844, forward strand.
AAAAAAAAAAATCCAATAAATATTATGAATTATTGAAACAATTAAACAAATAAAATTGATATATTATCCTTCAGGGATATATGTATGTTGAATTCTTCAGGAATTCATATGAAATATATTGAATTTTAGAGTTCTTCAAGAACAACTTATATGACATTTTTATAATGTAAATATGATTATTCAGTGCAATCCTTCAGGGATGCAATATACTAAATTAAGAGAATAATAAGTTCTTCAGGAACTATAATGAATTCTTCAGGAATTCTTAGAGATTAGAATTATGATTTTTATTTGTTAGTTCTTCAGGAACTATATTATGTATATAACTAATCTCATGTACAATCCTTCTAGGATGCACAATCATGAATTTTATTGTAAATAAACAAGTAAAGATTAAAATGAAAATTATTTTACATAAAAAAATTAAAGAAGAATTTGTACCTCAGTTAGAGCGTGCTGATAACGTGTTATGAACTATTCTAAACAATAACTAGAGTAGTGATAGAGAGAAAAGAGAGAAGAGAGAAAGATTAGAGAAGATTGTATTACTCTCTTAGATGTCTCTATTACAATGAAATGAGAGTCCTATTTATAGGACACAAATAGGAGACAAGAAGACAACCTCATTAATGGGCATTCACCCAATATTATTCATAACAAGAAATTAAATTTTGTCTATTTTTTGTTTCTCAATGATGTCTTGATGTTTGTTTTCCATGTTGTGTATTATATATGTTTATAATTGTTTGTCGCTTCAAAAAAAAATGTTTATAATTGTTTGTGTCTAAAATAGCTAAGTGGATGTAAATTAAGGAACAATTTTAACGAAAATTGACAAAACTAACCCTCAAGTAATAAATTAAAATAATAAATATAAAGGATAATTTTTGTCTAAATATAAAGGTCATCATTGTTAATTTAGACTCACATAGGTTTAAATGTAGGTCTAAATTAACAATCCCCTCTTTTGCTTTTGTACAAATATTTTTTTATAATTATTATTAATATAATTACAAAGTAAACGTAATTTAAACTATACACAATTTTTAGGGTGTAAAAAAGTTATAATATTAACTATATTTTTTAATAAAGAATTAATGTAGGAGTAGTTGTTCTTTAGTTGTGAGCCAACACTTTGCCTTGACATATGGCTCAGGCGCTCAGCTGTTTTTTTTATGATTTAGCTTAATTAACTGAATTTCGAAGTCAATTTTAATGAATAAATTAAACAAAATTTCTAAGTTCTAAATGATAAGCACTTGTGTCAAAAAAAAAATGATAAGCACTCGATACAATGATTTAGAATATAGAGATGGAGAGAATATGCTTAAGTAAATACAAAATGATTTATTTGTTGACAAAAATCAAATAATTTTTAAATCAAATAATTTTTAAATCAAATAATTTTTTAATATAAATTTTCTGACACACTTTCATTCAAATTTATCCTTTCCTTTTATGATTGATTCAATAAACAATTGAATTTTAAAGTGAATAGTAGTCGACCATGAATTTTCTATAGTACGTTTAATATATAAAATTGAGAATCCTAACTAATTATTCATTATACAAATTGTGTATGATTGAGTTGCTAGGGAGCACAAGGAGTATATCATTGCTTGCTTTCTTAGAAGCGTAAACAATGCAATGCAATGCAATATTTTTCTCTATAAACTTCAATTATTGAATCTTTCTACGTGCAGTATTCATATATCCATGTCTCTTAGATGCTCTTAATTTGGAAAATAATTGAATCAATACAAGTCATATACAAACGTCGTGGATCCAACTCAATGACTTTTAGTGCCTGTTTGGTCGGGCTTATTTTCTACTTTTATTTTTCTCCTTAAAAATAGTAAAGTAGGAAAAAATGTGTTTGATTCTACTTTTTTTTTATTTTTTAATTCTTTAGTTTATTTCTCTAATACTTTTAAAGAGAAATATGGCTAAATTCAATTTTAACTTCTCTATTTCGTTTAAGCTAAATAGAAAAGTAGAAAATAAGCCGGGCCAAACGGACACTTATTTAGGTACATAACTCCATGACTTCTATCTCGTATCATCAAAACATTGTGTAGCTCAATAGCTTATCCGATCCATATATATATGTGAGGACTGCTTATAACATCCTCCCACCTAAAATTATGTGGGAGGAAGTTAGCAAGCCTCCTCCCATTTTTTTCTCGCGCCCCCCCCCCCCCATTTCTCGCGCGCCCCCTTGTTTTTTTTTTTTGGAATTTAAAAAAATTTGTGGAGTTTTTTTTATTCAAAATAAAGCGATATAAACATCGGAAATAGATTTTTATAATATGTACTTCAAATAAATAAAAAAAACTAAAAAAAGTAAAAAAAAAACACAAAAAAAGGGTGGGGAGGGTGCGGTGGGGGGCGGGGTCGGGGGCGCGCGAGCAATGTGGAGTCGGTGGGGGGCAAGCGAGAACAAGTATGAGGGCGCGCAAGTAAAAACATGGGAGGAGGTTTGCTAACTTCTCCCACATGAGAAAAAGTTAGCAAACTATATATATATATATGGGGAATGCTAACATTGATCTATGTAGGTCAAGGTTAGCAACTATGACCCAAAGGAATTGCTGCAAGCCCCCCCCATGTTTTTACTCCGCGCGCCCCCCCACCACCCATAATTACTCCGCGCGCTCCCCACTCCCATCTCCGCGCGCCCCCCTTCTCTGCGCCCCCCCCCCCCCCCCCCCATGCGCGCCCCCTCCAATATCCCTTTGGGTCATGGTTGCTAACCTTGACCTACATGGTCAATGTTAACATCCCCCTATATATATTATATTAAATTAAACTATCACATAGCAATTGCCAATGCCAACTATCTCAGTTGCAGATATTCACTTATTTATTTATCGATGATATTAACTAGTGTTTTTAAGTTACTGGTTAAATTTTCTTAAAAAATAAAGTAAATTTACACTAAAAAATAATTTTTTTATATTTCTAAAGAGTTAGCTACACAATTTTCAATATAATTTTGTTATATTTGGCTTCTTAGCTATTGTCCTTAAAATACTAATAGCTTCTTTTTTTTTCATTTAATGATTTAATCCTTAAAGTGTTTAATAAAGTTTGTGAAATTTAAATAATTAGTATTTACCGATAGGATAATCAATTTACTCAGAAAAATGTGAACATCTCTAACATTAAAATATTAGATCCCAACATTGTGCGCGAAAGTCTAGCTCTTTTATTGTAGAAAACTTGTGAATTTTTCTACGTAGTTTTATTTTAGAGACTAAAATCAAAATGATTTTAACTTTTTAGGGTTAATTCCAAAAAAAAAAAACATACAGGAACTAAAAAAAAAATGCAAACTTATATGGACCAATTGATTATTTAAACTTTTTATAATTTACACTGGATTTATATTTATACTCATATATTAATACACGAGCCTAATTTTTTTAAAATAAATGAGACTTATATATATCTATATTCATGTTTTAAAACAAAGTTCTATATTTTTTTTAAATTGCTACGGGAACGGGAGAGAAAATATCATATCGATTAGAACGGGAAGTGGGAGATCACTCTCCAAGATATTAGCTATGATTTATATTTACACTCATGTTAATATGAGTGTCTTTTAATTTTATAATTTAAGCAGGGCAATATTAATTTATACTCATATTAAAACAAAACCTAATTTGTTTTGTAATTTCTACAGGAATGGAAAAAATAAAACACCATATATACTGTTGAGAACGGTGAGCGGATCGGATATATACTACTTTAGTTATACTAGTTAAAATATTAGATCCCAACATTGTGCGCGAAAGTCTAACTCTTCAGCTAGATCAACTTTTATTTATTTTTTCTTTTGAGTGCTAAGTCTCGAACCACGTACCCTTTCGTTGAAAACCTAACCAAACCGCCTAATGACAAACAACCACAGTAAAGGATTCAAACACCATTATTGATAAACTTTTTTTTATTTAGCACCCAAACTAAAATCATGAACCTCAAAAATTAAGATTATAATGTTAAAAGCCTTGATCAACACAAAAACCACAGTAAAGGATTCAAACACCATTTTCTAACCATTATTACTATATAGAATTATTTAGTGATAACAACAACAATCTTACAATGCGCACTTTTGACCCATTTGAAGTGTAGTGTACTTATATAGTGGACCACTAAAATACATTTGAAAAGATGAAAACTGATGCTTACTTACATTCACGGTCAATATTAGAATGACAACAACGTTGTTACAATTAATTTAATATTAATCTTATAAAAAATGCTATTAAATTTATATTCTTATTTTTACGCGGAAGCTAAATAAACGTACAAGTATGTATATAAATACGATCTATAACATGTTGATTTGTAAAAGTTAGTATAAAGAATACCTAGATAGACAAACCTATTAACTAACTGTTGTGCAGCAGGTAGTGCACCTAGAACACAAGGAGAATCGGACGACAAGCACCGTTTGGCTTATGGCTCTTCCTCAACTAAGACTTCTCATGCTCTAAGGTCTCTTTAGATGAGGAGAAGAGGTGTTATGCTTTTCGTACTAGTATATTGGTGATCACAACCTCTTTTATATTGCATGACCATTAGAGTTCTATTATTCTGTTAATGAGTCATTCAGACATCCCCTCGTACTATCAATTAATTATATAATTATTCATATATATAAAAATTTAATAAGCCTTTTTACTTAACTTGATCACTAAATAACTAATATAATTAATAAAGATATTTGCATACATAATATTATTTAAATATATTTTCCGATGTACAAAAAGAAATAACATTATTATTTAAATATAATAAAATATTCCAACAAGTGTTAATCTCTTGCATTTTTTGTGGTATATTTCAGAACTATTTTGTATCTCAATAACATATCAAATTATTTTGTATTTGTCTGAAATTTTACCAAAATATCTATATAATATAAACTTTCATTTCAACGGTGTATTTTATAAAATTTATATCAGTTAAAATATAATGGTTGATAGATAAATACCCCAAATTATTAAGAAGGTGCAATAGACCTCACTATAAAAAGGAAACTATATTCACCAATCAATGTAATTCTTTTTAATATAATATTAAAGTTATTTATGAAACTCTTACATTAATTTAAACTGTAGTTAGCTTAGTGATAATTTAACTTTATAACCTTAATATGTCAAGTTCGAATTAAATTTCATTTAAAACAATCATAAAATAATCATTAGTATAATTTGAATTAATAGAATTTCCATCGATCTATAATTTCTTTTAAAAAAATGTTATTTATACTTTATCCGTTCTTTTTTTTTGTCGTTTTAGAAAGAAAATAAATTAAATTAAGAAGGTGTATTTTTGCAACTTATCTTTCTATTATACCCTCTTTTTTTTGGAATATACCCTAATTTTAATCCACAAATAAATTTTTACTTTTTTGCGCACACACTTTATCTTTCCAAAAAAATAAAAAATCAGAAGAAAAAAAATTGTAATAAACTTTGTTTAAAAAAACAAACAAACTTTGTCACAAAAAAAATAGGAAGGAGTGTATAATAGACAAAATATAACTAATATTGTCAAAACGATAAATAAAAAAGAATAAATATTTTTTTCTAAAACGAAAAATTAAAAAGGATATATGAAATTAAATTTTAATATGAAACTTAAATTAGATATTTAATATAATGTGTATAAGTGGCCACTTTTTAGATTGTCCATCAATTATAAATTGGTCTAAACATATAACAAAAACTCTTTACATATTACTCAATTTTCCTATCACTACTCTAAATTATATTTCTATGATCAATGTGAAACCACCAAATTTAATCAATACTTGATAATGCTTCTTTTCATTCGGGGAACTAGCAATTGCCAACATATATATGCATTATATGCACACTATTACTCTAAAATGCTCCACCCAAACAATGATGATACCACAAATTAAGACCACCTTTTTTTGGTTACAAAATTATGACAACCTTAATTAAGCCTTCTAATAAATTCCACATTGCGTAAACAAATTACATAAACGACACGTATTTAGTGTTCACGTCGTTGTCGTGAATGAAATCATTCATGTGCTTCAAAGTATGTCATGAGAATAACAAATATATTGACTAGAATTTAAACAACGAGTTCGCAAACACAGGCATCAATCGTTCAACAAATATAAGCAAAATTAAGTAAAGAATTAATATAGTAGCTCGGCTGGATATTAGTGGTAAAAAAAAAATACTAGTAAAGAAAGATGTAGGAATATGTAGTTTAGATCACTAATTAAAATTGTTTATTAATTCATTTATAATTTATTAAAAATTCAAAAATAAAATCTAATTCATTTATGTGTTTATCTTTTCTTCTCAACTCGTTGAAAACTTAAAAATATATTGACTAGAATTTAAACAACGAGTTCGCAAACACAGGCATCAATCGTTAAACATATAAGCAAAATTAAGTAAAGAATTAATATAGTAGCTCGGCTGGATATTAGTGGTAAAAAATAAAAATAAAAATACTAGTAAAGAAAGATGTAGGAACCTGTAGTTTAGATCACGAGTTAAAATTGTTTATTAATTCATTTATAATTTATTAAAAAATCAAAAATAAAATCTAATTCATTTATGTGTTTATCTTTTCTTCTCAACTCGTTGAAAACTTAAAAATATATTGACTAGAATTTAAACAACGAGTTCGCAAACACAGGCATCAATCATTAAACATATAAGCAAAATTAAGTAAAGAATTGATATAGTAACTCGGCTGGATATTAGTGGTAAAAAATAAAAAAGAAAATACTAGTAAAGAAAAATGTAGGAACCTGTAGTTTAGATCACGAGTTAAAATTGTTTATTAATTCATTTATAATTTATTAAAAATTCAAAAATAAAATCTAATCCATTTATGTGTTTATCTTTTCTTCTCAACTTGTTGAAAATTTAAAAATACTCTAGTCGAGTTATAGAAAAAAAAATTATATAGTTTTTAAAATTTAAAATTCAAAATGGAGATTTTCAAATTCTACAATTTGTACCTTTACTTTATAGAAACAAAAAATACATGCAAAGCAAAAGCAACAAGTATTTTGGAATTTCACAAATAGTGTTTTTTATTATAAAAATATTTTAGACTGAGAGAATGATGTCTCGGTTCAAGATACAAAATATCTTTGGATAAAAAAATACTAACAAAAAATACATTTAAACTTCCTTCAAGATTTTTTTTTTGTTAGTAAAGAGAATACAAAGTCTCACATTTGTTGATACAATGGGAATATATTTTTTTGTGTCAAATAAAAATGAAATTTTTTCTTCTTTTTTCTGAAATTTTTATGTTTTTTTCTAAGACATTTTTTTTATTGTGGACTAATAAATTTATGATTTAAAATGTGTTTTTATCTTGATCATTTTTTTTCTTCAATTTTGATGATCTAAAACAAAGCAAAATTAAATGTGTTCGAGTTTTAAATCGGTCTTGCCCTTGAATCAACTTCAAAGCAAAATTAAAATTAAATATGAATATTACAACAGAAAGCAAAATTTCATAAAATAAAGGCAAATGAGATTGATTATAAATTATATATTGAGGTTTGCCATTGAAATTTCTCATGTTCACATCCACAAAGGTGACAAAATAACCACACTCACCGTACCAGAGAGGATATTTATCTTATTTGTGTTGCAAATATAAATCTGTTCAGAAGCTTTCGTTTAATCTATTATAATAATTTCAATCATCTTAATCCAACAGTTCTTCATTGATCAACGTAACGTTATGACTGATCAACTACGAACTATCAATTCATTATATTGTTCAATTTAATGAACTCAATTGTTAATCACTCCGGGATATACATGTAAAAAAAATACTCTAACAAACTTGTAGTGAACTAAAAAGAATAATAAAAATCAATGGTAACAAACCTATGAGATCCAACTCATCACCTAAATTTTTATTTAAGATAAAATATAATAATGAAAATTGTTAAATATAAATAGCAATGCGGGATTAGTACTCATCCTCATTACTATTTGATCATTCTTATGTAACTAACACAAAAGTAATTAATTAGCAGCTAATATATTTTGGGGGACTGATATATATAGAGATGATGCTAAAGAGATATCGATGGCCTACCAGCTCTAGCTAGCTTCGATATAAATTCTGCAAGCTAGCAAAAATCAAAAGCAAAAAATCAAAGTCACTAAAGTATATAAAAAGAAATCCAACACCACTTTAGATGAAATGGTGTGCATGTCTATTATAACTTAATCAAGGTCATGAGTTCGATTCATAGATTAGATATGTAACAACATAAAAATTCTTAATTAGCGAGAATTTGTCACTGATTTAGAGTTGTGCGCGAAGATGTCTGATTAAAGTAGAGAATTTAAAGAGATTAAACTTTTGGCAAAGGAAATATTAAAGATACACAAAAAAATATAAAATAGAAATTAACCATGCATGTGGTATTAGTATTAATTACTCATTAGAGAAGTATGAAACATGCTGGAAACTCTTATAGTTAAGGACATGAAGGATATACGATGAATGTAACCTTTTAATAGTTGGTGAAACTTTGTATGATTAGTGATCATGACTCTTTTAAGTTTTAACATATGCTTTTCTTGTACATATTAAAAGTCAGCTTAAATTAGATGTTTCATTGCTTTTTTTTTTGGTACACATTTCTTTGCTATCTAACACAAAAGTATATAAGAACAATTTGCCATCATGACAATGACATTGACATTTGATTCTTACGACTCGTGATCTTTTATTTTTTTGTCCATTTAATTTTATTTGGAGTCAAACAACTATTTATTTTATGTCTAAATATAAAAAGTTTAAATCTCTTGTGAAAATAGAAGTTTCTAATCAATATTACTCCCTCCCTTCCTAAATAACTTCCATTCTATCATAAAAAAAAATTATTTCTTTTTAAGTATCATTTGATGAATCAAGAGTGTAAGTTGTCAAATATATCATTTTCAAAATTAATTTAAAATTACAATTTCTATAAAATAAAAAATTTATTATTGGGGAGAGAGTGTGACTTAAACAAAGATAGAAAGAAAAAAACAATACACAAAATTCACTATCTTAGTAGTAGAGTTTTTTTGCTAGAACGACAATTATTTAGAAACAACCTTGGGAGTACTAATTAATTATATTGTTGTTGTTGATAAAGAAAAGTTCACCTTAACGTAATTGAATCCTTGATTTGTGAGGTTCAAGGCTTCAAGTTCACGGTTAGGGAAAGCTTTCAAGTTTCAGGATCAAAGAGCATTTTAACATAGTATTTACATATTATTCACCAATTGTATTCTTACATCGACAACATGATTTAAACTTAAAATTTTGTAAGATATACCTTCTTATTTTGGTTCAGTTTGCGAAAAAAATTCATAGAGTAAAATGTAACTAGTAAAAAGTTTTAATAAACATTTGTTCATATTAAAACTTTTAACCGTTCTTATATATAAATTAAAATACAACATTCCTATCAACTAATTCATGTTTATAGGATACATACAAATTTACGGTTAATGACTTCGATATTATGAACTTGAATATAATCTCCGCAATGATTGGGTAGACATTTGTTTTTTTGTATTTTATTACAAACTTTTAACTTGAGTACGAAGAGAAAAATCAATTAGGATACTATTACAAGAGTAATATATTTTCCGTAATTGTGTTTGGGGAGGATACTGAACTCACATGATGTCAGAATTTACTCCGAATCAGATTAGTCGGCTCAATAGGTCGGATACTAGTGGTGAAAAAAAATAATATTTATGAAAAGATTTTCCTTTAAAAAATTTTATGTTTGATTCTACTTTTTAACGAGAAGATGAGCGGGAAGAAGTAATTTACATTTTTATATTTTAACCTTATGAACTCAAAATAAAGATTAAACTATAATGAATTTATTACGTCAAAAAAATATAATAGATATATAACAAAAAAAATCTAATGAGCATAAAACTTAAAATATTTTTGTTGTAAAAAAAACTCTAAATTTTAATATTCCAACAAAAATAATTTCAAATTTTAATTAAAAAATGAGAGTAATTTTTTTCCCCTCCCCTTCTTAAAAATCCTTCTCCTCCTCCTCTCCCTTACCATCGGTTGAACCAAACACGCCCTTAGACATGGGTGGATTCACCACCCGGCTACCCCGGGCACTAGCCCGGGCTTGGTCTAAAGTTTTTGGTATTTTAGGGTTAGTTTAAGGTAAGATTGTAATTTTCAGGGGTTAGTTTAGGGCAAAATTAATATCTTTTTGTTCAAAATTGACATTATTCATTGTAAAGTAATCTTTTTTTTATATTTTATAAGTTAATTTAAAGTAAAATTAAAATTTATAAAAATTAATGAAGATAAAACTAATATTTATTTTTATTCAAAATTGAGATTTTTATTTAAACTTAAAATTTTACCTGAATTTTAAAAATTATTGTCTCCGCCACTGCCCTTAGGTGCAATGTCTCTAAGTTCAGTGAAACTTTTATTATTCATTTTCAACTCTAATTATTTAGTACCGGAGTATTTGAGAAAAATAATTTTGTAAGCTACTTGAAAGAATGGGGATCCAACGCATAACAGAGTTAAAACGAATCACCGTAGTACTGCAATAAAGGACACGTGTCGGTGCCAGATTGTCATTTGACTTATGTATATTTTTTGAAATAAAAAATGGTATATGCTGTACCAAAAATAAAATAAAAATTGGAACATTGCACGTTGCTTAATAATGGGATATTTCGTACGGTTAACTAAAATTTTCGAACACAATTTCCTTCTCGCGCAATCCATGTGCCAACTTGGCTCAATCACAGTACGGAAAACCCGCATTCATTCTTTTCTTACAAAACTATTTTAAATCAAAGGTGTTTGAGCATTTCAAATTTAATCAATCTAAAATAAAATTATACGTAGTCATTCATTGAAAAGCAGAAATTATTAGGCCAGAGTGCATTATAAGAGTTCAAATTTCGATGTCTCCACTTTACGTGTGTGAGTTTATAATAATTTACCATTTCATCTATATATTAAAAGAATAAAACTATATGTTGATTTAAGAAATTGAAACTGCATCAATAATGAATTGGTCTTAACGGGTAAACGATTGAATTTGAACTTTTAATTTCAACGAGGTAATAAAAAAAATATGATAGGAAGAAATGAAAATCGCTCATAATGTAAGAAGATAAACACCTACTAACTTATCTTTTCTAAAGTCTTTTCCTCTGACTATTGTACACCTTGTGTTCATCTAGTATGTTATTATAATTCTTTTTAGCTGTTTCAAAAAAAAAAACTTATCTTTTCTAAAGCTACCACACTTTATTGGAAGTGTCATCTTGATAATGCAACATTTTTGGTAATATTCATGTTAGATAATAGATATTGCGAGATAAAGAGAAGTGGCATGCTCGTAGGTGCAACGATGGAGGAGTAGTACGAAAACAGTTTGACTGACAGAGAGAATTTGCTAATTAATCATATGAGGAAGGGATGTATATTCATAGAGAAAATTTGATCACTGATACTTGCATGTAATTATATATTATATAAGGAAAATGATAAACATTGCCCTTAGGGCAAAGGGCAATGGTTAAAGAGACAAAAGAAGTAAAAGATTCTTTTTTTTTTTGACAAAAGAAGTAAAAAATTCTTGAAATTTGTATAATCTACATTTTTAAAATAATACTTTTTTTAGTAACCTTAATTATGTTGGGTGGATCCCTCCTCTCGATGACCCAACAAATTAGTGCCCTTAGGGTACTAGTTAACAAGACCCATTATATAAAACTCATAAATATCAAGTATCATTGTACAAAATTCTTACATTAAATGATAGTACCTATATAAAGAATAGGAAGCACCCTGAACCCTGAAGCGACATATTTTTTATATGGATTAGGTATCTTTTGCGTAAAATTGTAGTGACTAATTTCACGAACTGGATAGAACTACAAAGGGTGACAAAGTTCTCATTCAAGAGAATTTAACACGGTTGCATTTCTAAGGCTGATTTAGATTAAATAACCTCCGGTTAAGTCGGAATATATCTCTTATCATCTTATTCAAGTGTTATTGGGTAATAATAAGAAGCGGCATATAAAAATAAGAATTTTGATATTTTTTTCGGCTTGATAATCCCCTAAAAAAGTGCTTTGGAGTTTAATTTTAGACTTAGTTTTGAAGGTGAGAAAAACATAAGAGATGGTTGAATTGTGTCTTTGAGATTTTAAAACTTTTTGAAAGAAGATCAAGACAAATAGAAAATAAAGAAAAACAAGCAAGAGATAGAGAAGGGGAACATGTAATAGCTAGCCAGGCTCTTTTCTACGTACTTTTAGTAGGTAATTTTAGTGTTGTATCTCATGATCTTCTCTATTTTCTTTAATAGAGTTTTTGACTTAAGTGGAAATCAAATCATGAATTTTAGAGTTTAAATACATGTTCAATTTATTCCGCTACCAATTCAGCGCCCTTAAATATAATTTTTTTTATTTTGTTTTTCAATTCAAAATTTTAGTTTATATTTAAATTAATCTCTAAAAAATCTCAGTTTTATTCAAAACTAACCCTCTAAAATATCAAAAAAATCAAGCTAAGCCCAGGCAAGTGTCCAGGCTTGCCGGGCCTTGCCTCTGCCCCTGCTTATGCCAGAAATGATCTCGAATGAAATTGATCATCCTAATAAGCTAAATATTAGTGGTGAAAAAAAAATTATACAAATAATGTAACAAATATTACAAAACAAATTAAATATTTTTTTTAAAAAAAGCATTGTCGTTTAAATCATTCTCATCATACATTATGTATCTATACCTTACATAAGTTACATTACACCATACCATTCCACAATACGAAACCTTATACATACATTACTCACTCAATATACATCGCATTGTGATTTGAATCATTAATTAACATGTCTTGATTCAGCTCAATTCTAATTAATTTGGTATCTGCTACACTCTTGTGTCCTATAATTAGACACGACAAAGGAGACTTACCAACTCTCTTTAGATCCGTTCCACATTAATCTTTAAAGTTTGGGACTCATTTAGATGGTTTAGTTCAAATATCAAAATGTCACCCGCAAGTTAGAGAGTTGGATGGGTCAATTTGTCAAATATATATTTATTTTTATAACAAAGAAAAATGGAATATATATATATATATATATATATATATCAGATTAAGTAGTCTTTAGCACGAAATGTATCAAAATAAATATTTATAAAAGTACCGTACAGATAATTGTCAAAATAAAACTAGTCAATACCTAAACACAACAATTGGCTTGACCACCACTTATGATAGTTTGCAACTAGATTAATATGCGTCGATTTCAACCACCAAAAAGAATAAAGCTTAACTTTATCCATACAACTCAAATACAAACAAGTCATACGAGCTGCAAATCAAAAAAGACCGCCGCTCAAATAGATGTTGAGGATCCGCTAAAAAAAATCAATTCATGCCCGAACCGACGACCAAAGAGAGCCAAATGTACCACATGATAAGAATAAATGTTCAACCGACTCGACACCCACTCAACCGCATGCACATAGACTAGCATTTGAGGAGATAATACCTCTGTCTACAAGTTTGCTTTCGATGATAACCTGTCGCACAAGAGCCTCCAAGCAAATATATATATATATATATATATATATATATATATATATATATAGAAACCTTCAACTAATTGTGCATGATAAGATCTCCTGCTGCATTCAAAGTAATCACATCCTATGAGATCAATAGTTAACATGCATTGTAAACTAAATAACCTTGTACGGGATCAGACTGCCACCGCCATGAATCTGAAAACTGAATAACCTTGAGTTGAGATCTTTGTTAGCAAGTTCATAAAAAAAAGACCTTTGTTAGCATTTGTCTTTAAAATAAAGAAAATGTTAACAAATACCCGTGAAATTTCTTTAAGAAATTTATTTTGTTGGACTTGTGTAATCAACATTTAAAAAATTTAAATATCAAAAATAATTTTATTAATTCATTATATTACTATTATTATTTTTAATTAGTACCTAGGTATGACAATAAAAGTAAAACCCATATATGTGGGTACTTGATGCTTGGTCTCAATTTTGATGGAGAAAATTCGAATTCACTAAATTTGAATTCAAGTTTTTCTTGATTTTAAAATACGTGTGTATTGGGTGGGTAACATGGACATTGAAACCCACACTAAATATGTCCCTCAACACCATCCACTCATATTAAAATTATATTTTATTTTTTTTAAATTAGGAACTCTTATCAAATTTCTTAAATTTCATGCATAAGTTTATTTTTATATATAATTTTAATATTCAATAACTCATTTTCTCTATTTTATTTTTTGATTACAAAAATAATATTGTTGAAACAAATTAATCTTGTGTTGTTAACTTTTTTAATACAAAAAAGAGAAAATGTTTGAATAATTTCATTTAAAGGTGTGATGAATAGGGATGGTAACGGGTAAGGTCGGGTGCGGGTTTGACACTAACCAAACCTGAATCTGAAATGGCCACCCAAAACTAAATGACAATCGGGTGGCAAAATACCACCCAAGGGTTCTGGTTTTTCCCACTCGAACCTGAACTTACATTAACAAAAGAAAAAAAATTCGGCAAATTCAACAAAATTACTGTCTACAACATGCTAATATTGTTTTCAACATTAAATAAGGATGAAAAATAGTCCACAACCGCACAATGTTAAAATATAGTCTACAATATGCTAATGTAAGAGGGATAATTATATAATTTAATATATGATGGATGTGGTTTCGGATTTTAGGTTTGAGTTTGACACTATTCAAACCCAAATCCGAAACATCCTTGTCACTCGAACCTAATCAACTCGGGTTTTACCCGTTGACTCAGGTTCAGGTTCGAGTTCGAGCAGGACCCGTGAATTTGAATTTTTTTTGCCATCAGTATGTAGTGATGAAACTGAGATACTCAAACTTTATAGGCTTGAATTATGGGAGAGCAAAATCCCTGCTTCATTGTCATGCCTACGCCCTCTTAACTGATGGCTATATTAAGATGAAAGTTATTAGTTGGAACACATTTGGTCGAAGTTTAAATCTTCATAGTTATTATTGTGTAAAATATTTTTTGGTAAAAAGATAAAATGGTAAAGAATTTTACATACACAAAGTAGAGATAATAGAGTTCAAATTTTAGTCATAAACATTTAATAAAACATTTTTCATAATTTTATCAATTAAATTCAATATTACTCGTCAAGTCTTTATGAAAAAATAATAATTAATAATTTATCTGTCCCAAAATAATTGGCACATCGTTAATATTTTTAATAATCTGTAATTATAAATTATAAAAATTACTACTTGGCTCTTTTTTTTTTAAAAAATTAGAGGATAAAAACAAAAAACAATTATTATAAAAATAGTATATTTTAAAAATAATCAACGAAATAAATCAAATAGTATTTAGGAATATTTTTATTTATATACTTTGTCCATCCTAAAATAATTGTTACAATTGATCAGTTCATGTTTGTCAATGTATAATTTTAATCGTTAATATATTTAATTATCTATGTTTAAAAATTATAAGAGACAAATCAAACAACATGTCATATGCTAATATTTATATTTTCATATTGGTAAAAAATACAGTCAAAATAGATTATGTTAATAGTGCACAATGATCAACTATGACAATTATTTTGAGACAGACAGTAGTAAACTAAATCGATTACTAGTATTTTACGTATAAAAGTAGGATTATAAAATACTACCTCCGTACCAAAATATATGTCGTTTTGACCATATCACACAAATTAAGAAATGTAATCATTGTTGTATGGAAAAGATAAATTATGAGTTAGTTTACAAAATTATCCTTCATTAATGGTATGTAAAAGATAAATTATAGAATTGAAAGAAGAAAGAAAAATAATTAATTAAGGGTGTAAAAGGAAAAAGAACATTAAATGCTTCATTGGTAATGTAAAACGACATATATTGTGGTACAATTTTTTTTTCAAAACGACATATATTTTGGTACGAAGGGAGTACTACGTAAACAAAAATCTGAAGAAGAAAAGAAAGAAGTACTGTAATTTTGACTGACTTACCTAGAAACTTGTTGAAAAGAATTTGAACAGTATATAAAGAAAGCACACCATACCGCCACGTGTAAAAAACACAGCGAAACGAAGAAAAAAAAGAGAAGCAGTTAATGGCAGTTAGAGCGGTGATGAGTTAGTTAAACACGGTCAGTGATTAACGCTTACATTAACTTAACCATGGTTAACTTAACCTCTTTCATTTTTCCTATTTAAACCCTTCTCCCTCCTATTTCTCTCTCATTTCTCTTTGCCTCCATTTTCTTCTCTTCTTTTTCTTCTCTCACACACAAAACCAAAACAGAGTGTGAGAAAAAACAGAGAATTAACACAAAACACAGAGAAAAAGTTGAAGAAGCTTCAATGGAGTTACGGTTTCCATCACAGTTCGTTCTCTGTATTCTCTTTATCGCGATTCTTTTTGCTCTATCTAGCAATGCAATTGATCATAATGAGATTCACAAATCCACTGAATCAAGGTAATTTTAGCTTCAAGGTTCTTCAGTTCATTCATGATTTATGAACTTCGAAATTCTCTCGAATTTCGAAGTCTTTTTCTCTCTGTTGTTTACGATTTATGATTTCGATTTTTATTGGAAGTTTTCAATTTTCATGATTCGAATTTAGAATGTGATGTGAATGTGTTTGTTACATGATTATGATAGTGTTGTGAATGGAGAAGAGAAGTTGAAGATGCAGAGCTTGAAGAATTCATCAATGGCGGAAAGGTTAGTGTTACGTTGTTATTACTTCTACAACTACGATTTTTGTGAAGGATAAAATCCGAGCGTACACGTGGCGTAAAGGTGTAGACAACCGTTGGATTAGAATTATCTGAATGAAAGTCATAAACAGTAGTAGTAGTAGTTGTACTATTTACCGTTATTCAGATCGGATCTGAAAAATCTGAGCCGTTGATTCTTTTTCATTTAGAAGCTTAATTGCTTAAATGCTTAGAGTGTTAATTTTGTCATTTAGTGATTGAAACGGTGCCGTTTAGTTGAATTTTGTTGTTTATATGATATTTTCTTTTTTCAGTTCAAGTGATGATATCAATGAGCATGCAGTTGATAATCCAGAGGAGATTGCTTCCATGGTTGAAACGTAATTATTCTATCTCTTCTTTTGTTTATTTTTTTACTCATAAATCTGAATTATTTTTCTATGCTTTGTTTTTTAGTTACTACCTCCGTCCCAAAACTATTGTCCTTACGCATACCAATGCATAATTTGAATCATTAATATCTTTAATTTTCTTTCATGAAAAATTATAAAAAAATTAATATTGTAAAAGTATACATTGAGATGAATCAAACAAGATCTTATTTACTCATATTTGTCTTTATACATTAATAAAAAAATACGGTCAAAATAAATTTCAAAAGTCAACGGGATAATAGTTTTGGGACGGAGGGGGAGGGAGTATATATTAGTATATCTCATTTAATTGTCATGTGCTTGGTAGATTAGTTTATAGTATTTCCATTTTCTTCTATCTTGGGCTTAGAGAGGATTCACATGATCATGAAATTATATCTAGATCAGTAGATTCAGCACAGTCTACCCCACTTGTCTTTAGTATTTGTACTAATAAACAAATTTTAATTAAATAGCAATCATAATTAAGATTCCTAATATTGCGAAAGCTCACGATTAAATAAAATTAAATGTTAGTAGAGAGAACTACAGATGGATTGAATTTCTACAACAGTGTTTGAGAAAGAACTTAAATCAGTTGATACTAAAATTTATTTTTGACTATAAATTATTAGACTCTTTCTCTTGGGAATGGAGGGTAAAAATAAATTTATTTATTTTTAAACTTTTTGAACAACAAAATGTAAAAAACTTACATTGAAGTTTTACATTTTTAAAGATCTGATAGTATAAATACTAGTATAGTAACTGAGAATTTGAGATACAAGACAAAAGAAAGAAAAGAACAACATTGATACATTAGATGCCATTTTCATTATTTCTTTAATAGTCAAAGTGGTTAAACTGAATTTTAATTGAAAGCTACAATGCTGTTTATTTCTTTACTCTGTTTCTTTTGTTAAGAAGCCACATTAAAGAAATGTTTGGTTTGCCATTCAAAAAAAAAAGAAATGTTTGGTTACACATCAATTAAATTTGATATGTTTGGTCGATTTTTGATAAAATGGATTTTGTTTTTAGAATTGATTTTAAATAAACTCTTTTTGAGTTTAAACATAATTTTTATGTTGTTTTTAACACATTTTTATGTAAATTTATCTGAACATTAGACCATTTTCTATTGTTGACCAGAGCTTAGACCAAAATTTATGGGCAAGTCAGTACAAGGATAAGAATTAGGATATCACTGATAGATCCATTTAATTAGATAGAAATAAAAGAATTCATAGAAAAATTCCTCGTCTGAAATATCACCATGGAAAAACGGCACTGCCTAAGTTAGCAATTACTAATACTAAGGACCCACCATTATTTTTTTTCTCACTACCACACTAAAAGAATTCACATTTAAAATTCCCTATTTGATGACCTTATATTCTTTGATACCTTTCACACTCTGACATATTTGTAATCCTTATTCACGGCATTTTATTTTACATCTTAAAATTAATTAATTCTCCTCTTGTCTTATATAAACTAATAAATATAATCTGGCTTTAATTAATTCTTCACGTTCTGAAGTTCCCTTGCATGGTGCTTAATGAATCAATCTCCATGTTCTTTGCATATGGGGTCAAATTAAAAATTGAAGGCATAATATTTTTTTTAATTGACAGCTTAACCACATGCTAATGTTATGAGATCCGACCATTTCGGTCAATAATAATAAATTTTTGTGTCTTTTTAATTTGATTTTCCTTATCCAAAAATTGCTTTTACAAGTACAAACACACCGTCATGTACCTAAAATCCAAGATTCATGACTTCAATCAAGTCATTTGTTTTACGTATACTTCGTTTGTTGTTTATAGATTGTTTTGTTTATAGTTTCATTTAAAGTTCTTCCTAAACCTTTCTTTGTTTAGTGGTCCCTCCTAAACACATGTCTTGGCGGAGATTTGGTTACTTTCTTCTATGCCTCTTTGTTTTACTAAAACTATACAATTTTTTTAATTGTAGTCTCTTTATTTATTATCACAATTTCTAATTTTATGTAAGCTAAACTTAACTATGGTTGGGGGACACATTTTATATGTCATATTCAAGGTAACTATCCAAATCATGAAGTTCAAGATCCTTATCATGTTTAGAGTTAATGGCCTAGTTATCCCTTGTTTGTCCTTTTGCCTCCAACATACATTTTAATACACAATTAGACTTCTTTAAATTCATTTCAATCAAATTCCATGAAAATCTTACTACACATAATAGGGGATTTGGATTTGTGCAGTGTGACTGACTGCAGTCAACCAAATTTGGACTCTGATCAAGATAAGACAACTCAGATTTTAAGAGTAGATTTTAATTATAAAATACGATCTTAAATTTTAGATCATGATCTGATGGTCTGCATGTCGCCGACTGCACTGAACCCCAATTACAACAGGGCATTTACTGTTTGATGAAAATCAAAATCAGTAAAGCATTCTCCAAAAGTCATATATGTGGATAAAATAACAGTTAAAAATTACTAGTCGGCAAAACAATGTTCACAACTAATCCAGAGTGTATTACCAATTCTTACAGTTCTAAGTCCCACATCATCTAACAATGTAGGGTAAGCCACATGAATGTGCTACCATTCTCCAGCCTGTCTACAAGCACAAGCTCCAAACAGCATCTCTGGTTTAACCATAACATTTTCTAGATATAGTTTTATTTTGGCAGGTATAGCAGCTGCTATCTGACACATATATGAGACCCCCATGAACTTATTAAATGACCAAGATTTAGGAACTTAATAATAATAATAATAATGCTTTCACCACCGACACCTCACAATATTGCTAGACAGAAACTAGATTTTCCCCAACTTAGCATTTATTACTAGTAGATATATTGAAATTTTAGGATCATGCCACCTTCCTTATTCCGTATACACCGTATCATTCAATCCGTATCCATAATTAAAGACCCACATGAGATGACCGACCTCCCTGTCTCATCCCTCACTCAAGAGACATCAATAATAATTTCACATCAAACTGTTAATTATTAATTGCATGCATTGAAGTTTAATTCAGTTCTTTATACTATCATTTGATTTTGACAAACCAGTAATTTAAATCTAATAGTCAAAGAAATAAAACATCAATTATTTTCTTGGAACTTAATTCTAAAATTATTGGCATTGATAGTATATGTAGAGTTATGAGTCTTATGATAAAATTCCAAGAAATGTTGATTTTAATAGAAAAGACATGCTAAATTTTAAACAGGACTATAAGCAATCACACGGAGAGAAGGAATCTGAATTTTTTCTCATGTGGGACTGGAAATCCAATGGATGACTGCTGGCGTTGTGACAAGCGCTGGTACCTCCGGCGAAAGAGGTTGGCTGATTGTGCCATTGGTTTCGGTCGCAATGCCATCGGTGGCCGTGATGGGAGGTACTACGTTGTGTCAGATCCTAAAGACGACGACCCTGTGAACCCAAGACCGGGAACTCTCCGTCATGCTGTCATTCAAGATAGGCCATTGTGGATAGTGTTCAAGAGAGACATGGTGATCACCCTGAAGCAAGAACTCATCATGAACAGCTTCAAGACCATTGATGGTCGTGGTGCAAATGTTCATATTGCCTTTGGAGCCTGCATTACTATCCAGTTTATCACCAATGTCATCGTCCATGGTGTCCATATCCATGATTGTAAGCCAACTGGGAATGCTATGGTACGAAGCTCCCCTTCCCATTTTGGATGGAGGACAATGGCTGATGGTGATGCCATTTCCATCTTTGGTTCCAGTCATATTTGGATTGATCACAATTCTCTTTCCAATTGTGCTGATGGTCTTGTTGATGCTATTATGGGCTCCACTGCCATTACCATTTCAAATAACTATTTCACCCACCACAATGAGGTAAACCAAGATTATCCCTTCCTCACTCTCAAAGTAACATTAATCAAATCTATATACTTTTCTTTTCTATT
The DNA here is from genome assembly GCA_951804385.1 of Trifolium dubium. NCBI lineage: Eukaryota > Viridiplantae > Streptophyta > Magnoliopsida > Fabales > Fabaceae > Trifolium > Trifolium dubium. The sequence continues at coordinate 27,632,062 of OX638065.1, forward strand.
AACTTGTTTCAGTTATTTTAAGATATTATATATCAAGTAAAAAGATTGAAGAAATATTTGAGGTTAATTGTGTTCAAAATTATACAGGTTATGCTATTGGGTCACAGTGACTCATATGTCCGTGACAAGCAGATGCAAGTAACCATTGCATACAACCATTTTGGGGAGGGTCTTATGCAAAGGATGCCAAGGTAACTAGTAGTAACATTTTTACGCTTTTTTTTCTTCTTTCTTTCAAAAGGGGATCAAAATTTAGTATTTTTCATGGTTACTTATTACTTAAGCTTGAGCCATATTTTTTAGCCTTGGACCTTGTTTAGTACTATTTTCTTTTGGGCTCTGGAAAGCCCATTTGGAAACTAATGAGAGGCCTACTAAATAGACTTCTTTCTGGTCTATTACAATTTGCAAGTGTCTCAAGTGGGATCTCTGTTCTGCTAAAGGGTGTTATGGCTTCATAGGTTTTTTATCTCGTAACATGCACTAACAATGGACTGTTTCTCGATAATGCAGGTGCAGACATGGGTATTTCCATGTGGTAAACAATGACTATACCCACTGGCAGATGTATGCCATTGGAGGCAGTGCTCAACCCACAATTAACAGCCAAGGCAACAGATACCTTGCCCCTCAGAACCCTTTTGCTAAGGAGGTAACATTCTTACAATTGTAATGTTCATAGCTAATAAAACATGTCAATGATGATGTTGATAATGATAAATTTTATTAAATATTGGTGAATTTAATGTGGACAGGTAACAAAGAGAGTGGATACAGGGGCAGGCGTATGGAAAGGTTGGAATTGGAGGTCTGAGGGAGACCTTTTACTAAATGGAGCTTTTTTCACTCCATCAGGAGCTGGAGCTGGTGCAAGCTATGCTAGAGCCTCAAGTTTGGGGGCCAAATCGTCTGCTTTAGTCGGTACTTTAACCTCAGGAGCCGGTGTTATTAACTGTCGTAGAGGTACCATGTGTTAATACAAAACACTATCAACAAAGGAGTAAAGAGAAAGAATCAAAGCAAACTGAAAAAGAAAAAAAAAAAAAAAAGGAAAGGAGTGAAAAAGAAAAGCATAATGGAATGGAATGGAAGAAAGAAAATTTTTCGTTCTTTTTCCTCTTATTATTACATTGTTATAGATAGGTGTATTGAATTGGATGAGTATGCACTTGCAGCAACTGTTAATTTACTCCCATTGTTTATCTTGTAAACAGTTAGATATTGGGGGTAAAAATTGTACATTTTATGAGAACTGTTATTCGATCGATAACAAAGATTGCTTAGAAGCTACTTCTCACTTTTGGAGATTGGCTTGTGCAAGAGATTTCCCCTTTAATTTTCCAAGGGATCCAAAATTTATTTTACTCTCTTCCCTTGTAGTTCTTTTTGTCTTCCTATATATATGTATCCCCTGCTGTATGGTCTTTTGACCTTGTTGAATAGTACTCATATAGATTGTGTTTGTGAGCCATTCATTTAGAAAATACTTGATTTGCCCCAAATGAAATGGGCAATAGGAATGTATTGATGAAAAAGTTTGTGTTCAATTCAGAATTTATCATCTTATACTCCTTCCTTGTTTATGCTTTTCCATGTATTTATTATGTGAAAACTAGAATGTATTTTTTATGCTTTTCTACTATATATGATATTATATATCTTTACCTCTATCTCTCTCTTACTTTTCACCTTGCATAATTTACACATTTGAAAAATATACAAAAATCAGAAACACTATATTTGACTTAAAATTTTTAATGTTTAAACTTCATTTCTCAAAATTATGTGTGCATGGAATCATATGCATCAAGAATCATGGGATGAAAAGGTCAAACATCATATTCAATGAAAAGTTATATTTTTAAAATAAGCCCACTTATATTTGCTCATCCTTGTGCTGGCCTGCACATATAAAAAGTCAAAAGTTTCTCTAAGATTGGTTCTAAGGAGTGGTGAAAGTGATCAACAATGGACTGTTGAATTCTTTTTGAAATGACCCTTAGGTGTTGACTAATATTTTTAGGAGGGGGGTGATGGCTAATTCTAGTTGCTTGGTACTTCATGTGCGTTCTATGGTTTGATTGTGGAGTTTGCCTGCTATTTGTTTATCACATGTGATTTCGTCTCCTAAGTTTGGTATATGATATATGTAGGTGGTTAGAGTGGGAGTTTGTGTTGCCCCAAAGTTTGTTGGGGTTATTCAATGTTTTTAGGGCCCTTGGGAGTGGGTTAGGACTTAGGATTAGGCAAGGACAAACTGTAGGATTGTGTGCTATATGATAAAAACAATTTAGTAATTGCAATCAACAAAAACATATATACTAAAAGAAATGATTGTTAGGGTATAACTATGAATTACTTTCAATAACAGATAACATGTTAAATGCACTGTTATTTTGAATCGACTTATACGTGTTTTGAATTTGATTTCATAAATTTTGCAATATAATGCTGATATTTTATGTCTATTTTAAGTATATGTTGATTAAAAGTCTTTACGTGTCAAAATAACAAAAAACGGTGAAATAAAATAAATAAATAAAAGGAAAATTCAAACTTTAGCCCAAACCCGTCTCAAAGGAGTCCGCGAAGCAAGAAATAAAAGTTAGCCCATAAAAAATCTGCAAAGAAACTACACGCATATATACCTATAAATTTACATATTCTGGTTTTTTTTATTGGGTCTTGCTAACTAGTGCACCCGGTGCACTCTTTAAACATACTATTTAAAGAAAATTTTTAATCAAAAAGTTTAACAGCACAATTTCCAATGCATTGACTTTAATCATTTTCTATAAAAACTTACTATTTAAAGGGCTTAAACAATGCACCGGGTGCACTTTTTAGCATTTGTTTATAAATTCAAGCAAGAATGAAGCACACTATAAATTCATGTTTGTTTATAATTATAATTATAATTATGTCTGAGTAGAATTTTATAGGGTCCTGAATATAATAATCGACGTACCAATAGTATTCCACCGAGTCGAAAATAAATGTTTATATAGTAAGAATTGTTTAAGGCCAAAATAAATTCTGTTTCAAAACTAAAAGTTTACTGCGAAACTAGAAATACATAGTTACCAATTTTAATTTGAAAGAATGAAAATTTTATCTGACTGTAGAAAAATTCAGTTTTTGATTCTAAACACTGCAAAAACAATTTTTTATCAATTAGGAAGAATTAACAAGTTTTCAAAAAGGTAATTTTAAGAGTATAATCTCGGACACACAAAAGCGGACATTTGTAGGCTTAAAATTCGGTACCGGACATGGACAACTAACAGTACATTTAAATTAATTTTTCTACCTTAAGCAACTTTTTCTGTAACTTAAAGTAATTATATTCTAAAAGGGATTTTGCACCGTAACACATTGGACACACAAAAGCGGACAACTAGATTACGGAGTTAAAATTTGGTATCGGACCAGTGAAAGCGGACAATACCTTAAAACTTAATCTTTTTTTTACAAGAAAATATTTTCTCATTATAAATATAAAGACGACTTTGTGAGGGCCAACAGTCGATGTAAATTATATTCAGGTCTCTCATCATTATAATTAATTAAAAAAAATCATTTTCTTATTTTTGCAAACTAATTAATTCTCATTGGCTTAGATAAACAACGTGACAATAGAATACGGTGCTTGACATTAGTCTATGTGAAATTGATAACATTTTATACTATAATTTATATTTCCGTGTATTTACGGACCTATCAATAACCTTAAGATTGAGGGTGACTATTCACATCTAAGCATGGTGAGCAATCATCATAAACTAATCTAAACTAAAAAAAATAGAAATTTAACTAATGAAAATTTTATTGAACTTTTGGAATAGAATATAATACAAAGTGTAAGATGTTGAATTGGTGAGATTGAGGTCCTATTTATAGGCTAAGGGACTTTAATTTAGTATAATTATACAACTACTAATGAATATGATTATGTTGGCACTTAAGACATCGCAACTATAAGAAGCTGCACCTAAAAAATACCATAGTGTAAATTTTATTTATGACAATTCATATAAAATCAACCCTTATTCTTATATATTATTGGACATATATTATTTCATGATGGCTGTGTAGCCCCATCACAATCTATAGGGAAGGAAACATAAGAGAGAAAAAGCAATAGGAAGACAAAGACAAGAATTAAAAAGAACTAATTTGTTATTAATGTTGCAAAAAGTTCTCTAAAGTTCTTCTATCACTATCATTGATATCCACAGAATCCATCAACTGTGTTAGCCTTTCACTGAGATCTTCCACCTCTTTCTGCAGCCTCCTAATGTGATTTAATGTTTCTTGCAAGATTTTGGACGCTGATTGCTGCAACACAACACAAAATATAATTTAATTTACTTGTTGAAAAAAATAATCTACAAAACCAAGTACTAATAAAGAAAAAAAAACTTGTTGACCTAAACATGTTTAGATTTAAAATTTTCTATTAAAATATTATCTCACTTTATTCTTTTTTTTACCTCAAAAAATAAAAATGAATGAAGCGATAGAATATTTAAATAAAGAAGTCTATTTGAGTTGTTAAAATAGTTTACTGTTGTAGCGAAAATTTAAGACAAATTTTTAGTAGTGATGTGGCTGGCTCGTTATGACTATGACCCACTATACTCATATAACATTTAACCTATAATAATTAATCTCTCTAAGATTATTAATCTTTGATTGTAAAAAAAAAGATTAATCATGTGAAGGATTCTGACTAACCACATCTTTCGTAGGATTTCATCTCATACAACTACATTTTGTCATTCATAAAACTCAAACTCAAGAAGACCTAAATGATTCAAGTTTTGAGTTCAACTTATACCAATATAATGTCTTATTCATATATAAATTTAGATTATTTCATAAAAACAATGACAATTTATTTATAGAGTCGCCAATTGTAGACTAATTTGAAAAAAATCATCAAATCATATAAGTCAACGATTGACAATTCTATAAATAAATTGTCCCAATTTTTATTCAATTTATCTTTAATTACTTTTTCTCCTTACAAAATCCATGGTGAAAATCATGACAGTATACATTGATTGTAAATTGTTGAATATGAAGTCACATTCCGAAAATTTCTCTTTTGCCCCCTCTCATTTCTCTTTAACCCTCTTAGAATCCCAAAATACCTTTGATCGAATTTGGGTAAATTTGTGTAATTCGGGATCTAGATCCCGAAGTCAGCTTCGGTACGCACGTCCCGAAATCGCGTGTTTAGGGGGTGCAGGCACCATTTCGGGATCTAGAACCCGAAATGGTGTAAGTTTTTAAGTTCAGCATCGATACTGCAAAGTTCAGCATCGATGCTGAAATGATTTCTGGGTGAAAATAGCTCATTTCAGGACGTGGATACCGAAATGCATTTCGGAATCTACGTCCCGAATTTTGTTGAAATACCCCCTAAGGGCAAAAAAGGTAGTTAAGGGGGGAAAAAGAATATTGAAGGGTTAAAGAGAAATGTTCTCACATTCCTTATACTACAATTTATGGTTTTGTAACATTCAAGGTTTCAAGCCAAAGCTTTAGTGCAATTGTCCTCTTTTTTACTTGCAATCTTACCAAATAAAAACTAGGGGGAGTATTAAGAAAGTTAGTTAACTGTAATTAATTTTCTTAATCTCATAAAATATAAGTGAATTTTTAAAATTGTCCTGTATAAAATGGTTAATTGAGAATACGATATTAATTGAGAAATGAAATTAATTAATATTAGTTCAATATACTGAGTTGAGCCAAAAAAAATATATTAGTGGAATGATATTTGGGATAGATCATAGATATCATTATATATAGAGTGAAATTTAATTATATTTGTTTATAATTGAGACAAAAAGTATGAGTAATATTTTTTTTTGCTTATATTGAAGAAGGAAAGGAGTAATGGAATTACCTATTGAAGACAATGTATGTTATTCTATGCAAAGCATGAAGAAAGATTAATGTTCTAATGAATCAAGTAATTTTTTTAATCATAAATCAAGCATTAACTATAGACATGATCAAATTAATCATAGTCATACCCTGGAGTTGTTTCTTTGGTTCAGCTGAGGCAATAGTAGTTGTAACCTTGACACAAGATCATTAATCTGTTTTTCTTTCATCTTTGAGTCTTTTCTCTGGCTAGACATAACTCTCTTTTTCTTAATTTTCTTGTAGTGTGTTTTGTTGCACCAAAATAAGGTCTATAAATAGAGGAAAATTGTGAGGTTACTATTTGGCATAGTGTGTTTCATGAAGGCACTGATTAGTTGGAATAAGACACTGATCCTTCCTGACAAACATTTAATAATTTGAATTTTTGAGTTGTTTTAATCAACCTCTCTTTGTCACACATTTCAACAGTACACACACATGGCCCACTACTACTGTGGATTTCATAGTTGTTGCCTAACATAAACCCTTGGAATATTACTAATAGCTTAACTAATTTCTTGATTGATGCATGAATCCTCTAGCTGGGACATCATTAATATTGTTTTGGTCTGGAAATTAAGGACATCATTAATAATTTTGTTTTGGTTTGGATTATAGATTTGGGGGGGGGAGTGGGGGATGAAATAAGTTATTGGTATAGTTTGGTCTGTCTGAAGTCGCGCCCATTGGTATAGTTTGGTATAGTCATTTTATTTTAATATTTGAGTTAAACATATTTTTAGTTTCTATATACCAATTCTCATTTTCAGTTTTACTAAAGATTTTATTCAAATTTTAGACCTTTTAAAAATACTACCTCTATCCCTAAATATAAGACCCTACTTAACCACTGCACATACATTAATATACAATTTTAATTATTAATATCTTTAATTAGCTAACAGTAAAAATTATAAAAATTGATATTTTGAAAGTACTCATCAAAATAAATCAAACAATATCTATATTATTAAACAAATACGATCAAAACATGATAGATGAATTGTACAATTTACTCAAACAAAGTCTTATATTTAGGGGCGGAGGTAGTATTAATTAATCTTATATATATATATATATATATATATATATATATATATATATATATATGATACAAATAGAATAAGATAAGAAGCTGGATAATAATATGATATGATAGTGATAAGTCATAAGATTAGCACATATCATGTCATGTGTTGGTGCACACATACATGATAAGAAAAATGATATCATTAGTTTATCATAATATGTGTTTGATTCACATTTGATATTAATATGATAAGATATATCGATAAAATTAAAATTGATTTTTTTTATAAAATTAAAATTGATATAACACTAAAATAAAATAAAAATCATAAAAAAATATAATATTTTTACGGTAGGTTAATATAATTTTTTCTGACAGTAGATTGATATAATCCTATCATGTTGTTAACCCAGCCGAAAATTAAAATTACAAAGAGTTAATTTGATAGACTTAATAGTAGATAGATTAAATTTATCCTTTCTTATTAGTGCACCAAACAAAAGTTTAAAACAGAATAGAAAAAGTTTATCATATTTTATCTCCTTACCATGCACACCAAACATGCCTATATAGTTTAAAGGTCTTAACATGATATATCATTAGATAAATTCATTACAAATATGAAACAATTATTTTTATATTTTAAGAATGGGATTAGAAGTGACCCTCTTTTAGGTAATGTAGATTTTAGTTTTTACACTGGTGTTATGTGCTTTTTATCGTCTTTGTATTGTAAACTTCTCTTTTACCGATCTTTGTTCATCTTGAACAGAGATATGGTTTTATTAATAATATTTACTGTTAAATTTTTTTTTTATATTTTAAGTGACTAAACTTCGAAGAAAATAAAATAAAATAACCTTTGATATATATATATATATGGGGATTGCTAAATTCGATCCTGGGTCAAAGTTAGCAATGTATAACCCACATGTAATTACTTAGTGCACTCTCTATTATCTTCGCCCGCCTCCACCTTCTCATAAGCCCCCACATGCACCCCCTTGTAATTACATGTGAGTCATACTTGCTAACTTCGACCGACATGGTCAAAATTAGCAGCCCCGTATATATATATAACTCATAATTTATATTTTAAAAGTCCAATTGTCCCTAATTTTGTAACACTCTCTTTAAAAGTTTTCCATTGAGAATGGGTGATTTTGAGTCATTTCTTGACCCAAAATCACCAATGTGTATTTTTTTTATTCGTCATTTTATTTAAATAAGTGATCATCAAATCATTGTGTTTTTTATTTTAGTTTTTGTTGTGAATTTGTTGAATAAAATCACACTAATAAAGATACTTGATGTGTGGAGCAAAGTAATCAAGCAACCATAATCGAAGAGTATGTAAATAATAAGGATAATCCAAAATACAAGCAAAAGAGAAAACATAAAGCAAGAAAAAGACACACTCTTTGTTTACCCAACTCGGTCAAATAAACCCACTCTTGAAGAGAGAGCTGCCCCTTTGTTCCATCAATGAGTCAGTTTATAAGGGTTACAAGAGATAGTCTTCAAACCTAACTCTACCCTTGTCCCGAATTTCTTCCCGTGGCCAAGAGACTCAATTACCGTATTTTACCTAAGGTGAAACCCCAACAACCTTTTGCAAACCCTAGAATTATACCAAAAGCAACCACTTCTAAAACGCTAGCCTTATGCGGTGGTGGCAAATCCTTGTTCACAATTGTTTACATTAGAGCTACATGGCTCCCCTCTCTTTCTCTCCCTCAAGTTTTTCTATGAAGAAACAACCACTATCTATAGAAAAATATATCACTTAAAAATATGAACAAATGTGTTTCAAATAAAACAGAATCTCACTTTGTTTGAAATATATCTAATTTAAAACCAAATAAAATATTCCTTTATTTTCAATGATATCCAATTTAAAACCAAACATAATATTTGTTCCGTGATTTTTAAGTCAATCTTCAGAATTTTCCACCTTGACTTCAAATCAGTGGTGATACCAATTTAACATTCAACTATTGTGTTGCTCTCTCCAACCCCTCTTGCTTCCAACTACATTTTGTAGTCCCATATGAAGGTGTGAAAAACATAAGAAGGGGGGTTGAATTGTGTTTTAGTATTTTAAAAACTTCTTCTAAGTTCTGAGAACTTATCAGAATCACCAGCGGATAAACAAACACAACAACGATTGCACAAAGTAAAAGAGATAGAGAGAGAGATGAGACATGCAATTTTATACTGATTCCTCTCACAAACCGAGAGTAGTCCAGTCCCTTTGCACTTTCAAGGAATTTCACTATAATCACCAAGATTACAAGTAACAGATGCATGACCAATATTAGAACCAACTATCTTTGCATCAAAGTTCAAGAACATACCTCACATCGTAGAAAGAAAAACATGGTTATCATACTAGACACATACCTTCAACCGTTCAAGCCTTCCGTCTCCAAGGTGAGCGACCCCACCTTCAACAAGCTTTTGAGTCTCAAAATATCTCTTCTTTGAACACATGTGATATGAGCCTCCAAAGTCCATGACTCGACTCTCCTCCGATTCCCAACTTAACCCAACTAGCGTCTTCATATCCTCATAATAAAGTTATTATTTCAGAGTAACCTGAGTATTATTAGCACCACCTCTCCAAGACGAACCTGAGTATTATTACCACCATCTCTCCAGGCCGACCTTCTTCGCTACTTCTCTCTTCAAAGCTTCAACACAATTGTGTTGGACTAAGACAACCCTCATCGTTACCTTCCACAACCTGAAGTCGTTTTTACCGGTAAACATCTCAATATCAAACTTCGAAACCATAGTGTCTGATTAACGATTTGATCTTTGCTTCACGGTGGGCGCCAATTGTTCTGAATTCGTTGAATAAAATCACACCAATAAAGATACTTGATGTGTGGAGCAAAGTAATCGAGCAACCAAAAACGAAGAATGTAGAGATGATAAAGATAATCTAAAACATAAGCATGAGAGAATAGAGAAAGTTAGACACACCTTTGTTTACCCAGTTTGGTCAAAAATCAACCTACTCTGGGAGAGAGTAACCTTTACAGGAGTTACAAGATATAGTCTTTAAACCTAACTCTACCCAAGTCCCGAATCTCTTCCCGTGGCCAAGAGACTCAATTTACCCTAGTCTACACAAGGTTAAACCCCAACAACCTATTGTACACCCTAGAATTATACCAAGAGCAACCCATTTGTTACACTCTAAAACCTTAGCCTTTTGTGGTGGTGGCAAATCCTTGTTCACAATTGTTTACCATAGAGCTACATGGCTCCCCCATTCTCTCTCTCTCTCTCTCTCTCTCTCTGAAGTTTTTCTATGAAGAAACAACCAATACTTATTGAAAAATATATCACTTAAAAATAGAAACAAATCTGTTTTAAAATAAAACAACAGATATCACTTTGTTTGAAATATATCTAATTTAAAACCAAACAAAATCTTCTTTGTTTTCAATCATATTTAGTTTAAAACCAAACATAATCTTTGATCCCTGATTTTCAAGTCATTCTTCACAGTTTTTTTTTGTGATTTCGTTGTTTTAGTGCGACGCTTGTGTTTTTCTGATTTGTACGGTGTTTAGTTTTTACGTCTTATGTGGTATTTTGTTTTTCCATCTCGTGCGGTGTTCGTTTGGTTTAAATTGACAGATCAACTTTGATCGGCTACTGATTCAATCATTGATCAAGTTTGTTAACAATGCAGATCCAAAAACATATATATTTCGATTACTTTAATTTATCATATTATTTGTAGACATGAGTATGACGTTTTATGCTATAAAGTTGAATACTGTGAGTTTATTTGTAAGTTCATCCTTTTCAATTTTAGCGGTGTTGAATTTGTAAAATAATAATTTCTGTCAATATTGTTAATAATAATTTTGTCCTTCTCAAACTATTTTATTTATAAAATAGGTCAAATTATCCTCAAAATCTTTTTAAAAGTCTAGTTTAAAAAATATATTTTTACATGTACTTAACAATAAATCAATAAATTTGATATAATGGCCATATACAAAAGTTTTTGAAAATGTTATCTTAATTTGGTTAAGAGATAAATCTCACATATATAGCCTAGACATGATATAGACTATGTCATGCATAAACACTCACACTGTTCTCAATCTCATATTTTTCACAAGCAAGTAACTCTATTAAAATAAAGAGATACAACACTTAAGTAAAAGTTGGAACATAACATGAAAACAACTGCACAATGACAGTAAAATGCAGGAGCAATCTTCTAAAACTATATGACAGAAACAGAACTTAAAAATAAAAAACAGAATCATCAAAGTAGAGTTGAGTAGTGCAGAGTTGACAGTATAATTTTAGTTTTTTTTTTCACCTAATTTTTTTAGTAAACCCATAGCAAGTTAATTTTAAGTTTAGTCCCTTAAATTTTTTTTAAAATTTGTAATATAAAGGACTAAATTGTTCAACATTAATAATTTAAGGGACTAAATGAAATAAAAAAAAATTATTGGACCAAATTATCTAAATTTGTAATTTAAAAGATTAAAATGAAACGAATAAAAACTTTGAAAGACCAAAATTAAACATAAAATTAAAGTGAGCGACCAAAATTATAATTTAGCCTATATTCTTTGACATAGTTGGTTGAGAAGTTCTCTTCACATATTTCTTAATTTTAATATTCCCTTTGGATTTGGAGCATTTGAAGGTTGAGCTATCCAAATCTAATCCAATATATATATTTCTAATTAAGAACACTAGAAATTAATTAATATGATTAAAGAATACATGGCCTACGTTTGTTTTAGTTAATGTAACTGGAACAACAAAGAAACACTCCAACTTTAGCTTAAAATACTAGACTAATTTTGGCCTTATTCAAGTATCAAATCACCATGGTTAGTGTTTGATGCAATCTTATAATCTATCAATTGGTGGGAACACAAAAAATCTAATAGAGTTGTCAGTAGATACGTAGGCAGGGAACAAACAAATCAAACATTACCTATCGAAAATAAATTTTAGTATATGGTGATCACTTCAATTTGGTCTGTACTCTCAATTGGTTGTTACAAGAGGTTTACAATTTAGTCTATATATTTAGACTCAACTTCTCAGTTCTGATTTTTTATATAAAGTAAAATGCTTAACTAATATATCTCATGGTTTCTTTGAGATTCTGGAACGGCGTAATCTTTCGACTTCTTTGTTTTCTTTGGCTCGAGCTGAGTGTAGCATTGCTTGGCAACTTTCTAGATCTCGGTGGATCCGTGAGGGTGATGCAAACACTCGTTTTTTTCCATAATATTGTAAATTATCAGCGGAAAAAGAAGTTGATAGTTATTCTTCAAGTGGGTGATTCTCAGATTCAAGGGGTTCAACCGATCAGGGAGACAATTTTTTCTCATTTTTCTACTCATTTCAAATCATCACACAAAGAGTTCGACCACAAATTGGGGGTATGAATTTTCAGCGACTTAGTGAGGCTGAATCTGGCTTGCTAGTGGTTCCTTTTACTGAGGAGGAGATTAAAAAAGTGGTGTGGGGCTATGATAGTTTTAAGAGTCCTGGTTCCGATGGGATTCATCTTGGTTTCTTCAAGGAGTTTTGGGGTGAATTGAAGGTAGACTTGCTTTGTTTTTTTCATGAGTTCTATGTTCACAATCGGCTTGTTAAAGGGCTCAATTGCACTTTTATAGTTCTTATTCCTAAGGTTGACGATCCTCATCGTCCGATTTCTCTCATCAGTAGTGTTTATAAAGTGCTGGCTAAGGTCTTGGCAAATCGGCTGAGTCAGGTGATTGGTACGGTCATTCGAATTCTCAATCTGCTTTTGTAAAGAGCCGACAAATTTTAGACGGGATATTGATAGCTAATGAATTGGTCGATGACGCCAAAAAGAATAAGAAAGAAATGCTCATGTTTAAAGTGGACTTCGAGAAAGCGTTTGATTCGGTGGAATGGAAGTATTTGTTTTCTGTTTTGGATAGTATGAATTTTTCTATGCAGTGATGCCGATGGATTTCTGAGTGTGTTACTACAGAATCAGCTTCGGTGTTGGTTAATGGCAGTCCAACACAAGAGTTTCGTTTTGAGCGTGGGCTCAGACAGGGGGACCCATTGTCTCCGTTCTTGTTTCTTATTGCGGCAGAAGGACTTAGTGTTATGATGACGTCGGCGGTTCAGTCTGGCATATTTACTGGGTATTCTGTTGGATTGGTGGAATCCTTATCTGTCTCACACTTACAGTTTGCTGACGACACAGTTTTGATCGGGGAAAGGAGTTGGAAGAATGTTCGAGCTATTAAAGCGGTTTTGGTACTGTTTGAACTCATGTCAGGCCTGAAAGTTAATTTCCATAAAAGTATGTTGATTGGTGTGAATGTGACTGAGACGTGGTTGGGTGAGGCGGCTGGTATCTTGAACTGTCGAATTGGTAGTATTCCTTTTGTTTACTTAGGTCTTCCGATTGGGGGTAATCCTCAAAGAAAATCTTTTTGGAGACCTGTTGTTGAGAAAATTAAAATCTTTCGATGGGTGGTCGGTTGGTTCTTCTCAAGGCTGCCTTGTCTTCAATTCCAGTATACTTCCTTTCTTTTTTCAAGGCTCCCTCAGGTATTGTTTCCATTATTGAATCTCTTTTTAAGTCTTTTTTATGGGGTGGAGGTGGGGAAGCACGCAGGGTATATTGGGTTCATTGGGATAAGGTTTGTAGTGATAAGAGTCAAGGGGGGATTAGGGGTGAGGAAGGTGAAGGAGTTTAATTTGGCCTTACTTGGAAAATGGGGCTGGAGGGCGAAAACAGAGACAGGGGATTAGGGTCTTAACTCATAAGTATGGGGTTAGTCGAGGGAATATTCAGGATGGTGGCTCAAGGGCCTCGTGATGGTGGCAAGATGTAGTGGGTATCTGCCGTGGTTCTTTAAATGGAGTGAATGGGTGGTTTAATCATTTTTTATCACGTAAGATTGGTGATGGAGAGTCATCTTCTTTCTGGGAAGACCCTTGGTTAGGGCAGGGGATTGTGCTGAGGGAGAGATACCCTCGGCTAGCGGGTCTTGCGGTGGATTCTCAGGTGTCGGTGGGTACTATTTACTGGGTTTGGAGGCGAAGACTATATGTCTGGGAGGAGGAGTTGTTGGCAGAATGTTGTGCTATTTTCCATAATTTTATTTTGCAGCCTCTTTTGACTGACAGGTGGTGTTGGAACGTTGGTCCTTCTGCTGTTTATACAGTAAAAGAGGCGTATTTGACTTTGACTAGACAGGTTGCTGGTGGGGGTGTACAACAACAGCTGATATCGTTACCTTGGCAGAAATATGTTCCTCATACAGTATCTGTGTTTGCATGGCGTTTTTTGCAAAACCATCTTCCAACTAAAGATAATCTGATTCGTCGTGGTATTATTGCTCCAGGATCTCATCTCTGCAGCGTTGGCTGTTTGTCATCGAAAACTTTGCCACACTTGTTTTTCGGATGTCATCAGTCACATTTGATTTGGGTTGGCATGTTACAATGGTTAGGCATTCAAGGTGTCTTTCCATTCGATATCATTTCCCATGCTTTGCAATTTATTGGTTTTCAGTATCATCCGGTGAAGCCGAAACATTGTTTTAAGATTATGTGGTTGGCAACGAATTGGCAGATTTGGCAAGCTCGTAATGCGGTTCTTGTTCGGAATCAAGAGTTTTCTGTGTCTCAGGTGCTCGACCAGATCAAACTGCATCTCTGGTGGTGGTTAAAGTTTAATTTTAGTCATTTGTCTGTTGATTTTAGTTTGTGGTACTCAAACCCTTTGGCTTGCCTAGAGGGGAGAGGTGGTTGATCTCTCATGTTGTTGTTTTTATGTAACATATTCGATACCTTTGTTAAACTCTTTTCTAGATTAAGCACACCTTGTGCTAGTCTAGTATAATTAATAAATTATGTTTGTTGCTTCAAAAAAAAAAATATATCTCATGGTTATATAAATAGGGCTTATTGAAAATAAATTAAAAGTTTATTTGATTAAAAATGGCATGCTATAGGGTATGCTTTTTTTGTAAGTCTATTAAACCGACATTCTTAAATAAATATGAACAATATTTTTATTAATATTATTCCTAAATATTTTAAACTTTATACTCTAAATTGAATTACAAACCTATTAATTTTTTCCATATTTTAAGTTTATTATACAATATTAATTTTTTTAGGGTTACCATGATGTTGGAATGAAGTTTCCACTGTCGTTAGCGATAACTAATTTCTATCGGGGAACCTGTAGAACACACAAGATGGATTCTCCCCTCTTAATCGAATTTTCTGCATACACAGGAGGTAGTAATCGAACATCTGACCACATACTTAAGTGGACCAAAACATTTATCACTTGAACAAATTTATTGTTCGTTTACAATATTAATTTTTAACTCATATACATGTAGGATAAAATGCAATTTTATCTCCCCAATTTTGACTGAATTTAGATTTTAAACCCTTTATTTTAAAATTCCAACTTTTAACTCAAATTAGATTTTAACTCTCTATTTCAAAGTCTTCAACGTACCAAAAAACTCTATTTCAAAATTCAAAATTTAGCTGCCCTATTTTAACTAATTTATGATTTTAACCCACTATTTAAAAAATATGTCATATTTTAAATAAAAATTATTAAATAATAAAAATAATTTAATTTATATACACCGTATACGTATAAAGTCAATTTTGTTTTTGGTACATAAACCAAAGAAAGAAAAAGAAAAATAAAGCTGATTTTAAATTAGAAAATATATTAGAAAACTTAAAAAATACAAATAAAAATTCAATAAAAAAATGAAAAAACAAATATATAACAAAAATTACTTGTTTTTGGAAGGAAAAAATGTATAATAATTTTTTTTTAAAAGTATATTTGGATAAAAAAGGCCAGACTATAGGACATAAAAAAGTTTTAGGTCTACAAGATTATCAGCACACTTAAGTAAATATTAATAATATTTTATTAATATTTTTATTAATGTTATTCGTAAATATTAAATTTTGTATCTTAAATTAAATTATTAATCCATTTCTCGCGCCCCCACCCCTAGTTTCTTTTTTTTGGTTTTTTTTTTACATTGATGGTTTTATTTTTATTATAAGAACCCATTTTCGATGTTTATATAACTATATTTTAATTTAAAATGACATACTAAAACATGTAGTATAATAATGATTTAATTTATGACAATTAGCATAAAAACTATTAAGTGTACCAAATAGTTTTTGAGTACAATATGTTGAAACCATTCCATTGTAACAATGGTTTTGGCATAATAATTTGTGAAACCATTCCACAAAAAAATGATTTTGGAGTATAATCCTCTGAAACCATTCCACAACAACAATAGTTTTGACATGATTAAGTGTATCTAATGGTTTTGGAGTACATATCTCTGAAACTATTCGACAAATGGTTTTGGCGTACTAATCTCTAAAGCCTTTCCACAATAAAAATGGTTTTGACATAATTAAGTACATCTAATAGTTTTGAAGTACATATCTCTGAAACCATTCCACAGCAAAAATGGTTTTGGCTTAATAATCTCTGAAACCATTCCACAAAAAAATAGTTTTGACATGATTTTAGTTTAAAATAACTACTAAAATATTTAACCATACATTATACTCTGAAGATTATCTTTAATGAATAAACTAAATTCAATTAATAAAAGAATTCAAAAAAAAAAACAAAAAAAATTCCAGACAAAAAAAAACTCGAGGATGAGCTGGGGCGGGGGCGCAAGAAATGGGAGGGATGATAGAGGCGCGCAAGTAAACGTTAATCCACGCAATTTTAACTAAGAATGACAAAACGAGTCAACTCGCCTTACACCATGATTAATCCGCCTAAAAAGTGGCAGGAATCGACGGGGCGAGCTAACTAGTGATATGGTGAGTTGAAATTCCACACCGCCCATTTTCATGGCAGATTGTGGATTGGCGGGGTACACCGTCAACAAAATAAATAAATAAAATTGCAAAAACAACACAAAAAAATGTAAAGAATATAAATTAAAAACCATTCATTAAAAATATAAAAACAAGTCGACTTAAAAATAAAAATTATCATTCAAAATTCTAAACATTTTTATTTGTAAAACTAATAAAGAACCATAAAATTATAAGAAGTATTCGATTTAAATCCAAAAATGCAAAGTTTAATTAATATAGTCATTTTTACATATATAAATATAAATTGTAGTCCCGTGAACTTTATTCAGTTGGTAAAAACATTACACATAATATATATTTAGACCAGAATTCGAACTCTGGTACATCCATTTTTTCACCTTTAAAAAATGAAATTCTAGTCACAAGACAACTTGACAAAAAAAAATATAAATCTTAAACCATAGATTAGATTAATTGATAGTTTCTAATATGGGCCAAAGCAAAAATAGAACTGTCATTTTAATGTAAATTTATGAAACTGTCATTTTTAATGGGTCAAGATTTTGCAAAATTTGGTTAGACCCGACGGGACAACCCATCCCACCCCATTGATGGCTTATATCTTTGCGGGTTATGAGGGGCTGTCCCTTTAGTTTTGCGGGTTGAAAATGTCAACCCAATCCACAATAAGATGCAAGTTAAATTGGCCAACTCGACAAGTCTAACATGTTTTGCTTAAAGGTATTCTGCCTAAAGGTATCAAAAAATGTTAAAATTGTTAAATCAGACGCTCATGACCGGGATGTCGCTCCATTTTATTTATGTGAGTGTTAAAAAGTCCCACATAAATTCACCACAACATTCTAATAGTGAGTTGAGTATAGATCTCATAAATTCTAATAATGAGTTTCAATAAATTTCTATTTCATCTATGTACCAAAAATAATTATATTTTTAACCCTAACTTTCATAAACTTACAATCTTGAACAAAATCAATGAGCCGTATATTTGCATACATGCCAAAATTACAAGGAGTTTGTAAAAATTATGAGATTAAAATTAAAGTGCAATTTAACATATTATTAATTAAACTCGTCCAATTTTAAGTGAAGTTAATAATAACGCAGTTTTGGTGGCCCATTTTGTCACGCTATAATTTTCATCTCTACAATTTTCACATACCATTGTATTATTTTCTTATCTCAAAGTGGCATTTTAATGTTGTTGTTTTCCATTGAGACATCCTACCCCGTTATGGGAGCTAAATTTCAACGGACAAAACAATCGAGAAACTGTAATACTGTCGCATAATATTCTTGTATGTGCTAATTACTTTCTGTCTTTTATTTTATTAATGGATTTTTAAATATTTATGAGGATAGAAGGTTGATGTGACGAACCATGTAGAACAAGATGAGTGACTAAACTACTCAAACATGTGTATGAATGTGACCAAAAGGAGAGAGAGGTTTCTTGGTGAATCACGTTAATGACCAAAATGGCAAAGACAAAAATCAATTATTTATGTTTTGGCATCATTTACCAAACCTCTATTTGCTCCCTAATTTGCGGTAGCAATTTATACGTGTTCTTTGTTGATTGGCAAAACTACAAAGGTGTGTGCGTGATACTGCGCATTATTATTTACGACCCTTTTTCATTTTATAGAAGATGTTTATATTCGTCCAGAAGTCCTAGCTCAACTGATAGAAAATGTCGAATTTGTTAAGTTGGATGTCCATGACCTGAGATCGAGCCCCGATCACTCCACTTGTATATGTTAATTTATTGGTGATTTTGTCATCTCGTCTATGCACAAAAAAAAGAAAAAAAGATGTTTATATTCACTTGTGTGTGTGAATTGGTCTAAGAGATAAAAGTTTTAGTATTCTTAAATATCTGATTAAAAATTCAATTTTTAACTCATAGAACAAACTGAAAAAATTCAGTTAGAAGAGAAAAATTCACCTTATATGCCTCACAGATTCCCCGAAAACATATTATACCAATATCATTATCAGGTAGCCCCAAAAAATGCTTACATTCTCTATATAAAGTGAATAAATAAGCTATCATAGTTTGAATTATGACCATTGCATTTCTGGAATGGACATGATGAAGACCGGGCCCATTGGGCCAACAAGTAGTGGTCCGTCGCGTTGCCACCGTCACACGCGTTGCAGAACCACTAAATCTGTAACGTACGATCACAAAATGATTAACATTTACTACTTATTATGGCTTTGCAGCTAGATTTCGACAGTCATTGATGACCGAAGTAGATCTTTATTCCCTCACCAATGACCTTGGACCACATTGAAGGCTATATATATATGCCACAATGACCAAATATCTAACATTCTATCCTTGACAATCTTCACTTCACGCTTTGTTGAATTGAATGTTGGAATGTCTTGCAGGTACACATCCTCCTCTTCAACAACTTACACGGCGGGGTAGATCACTGACTATTTCTTCCAATAAGGTAAGGTCACATATAATATATAATATTCATACTAACTGAAAACACAAATTTCGTACATTCTTCATCTATCTCCTAAGAATTATTATAACATTTGTAAATATGATTAATTTTGTAAAAATATTATAATATTTTCTTCATTTGTAAAATTTTATTAATACGACTGAAATGACCCAATATAATAAATTTTGTGAGATGGGTGAGTAAATGTTAAAAGAACACTACAAAATTAACAATTAATTTTACTAAACACTACAAATTCAATCAACTGAAAGAAGTTATAAATTATAAGTTCATCTACTATAACAATAAAAAAAAAGTTCATTTACTATAAACTAATTTATAACTGATAAGCTATATGCTTTATTTTTACCAAATAGAGAATTTAGTAGAGGAAATATCAAATAATGTTATAAGTTTTTCTTTTATTTTTTGAAAAGAAAAAAAAGCGTCATAGATAAAATCCTAACCACGTTAATTTAGACCTAGACCCTAATTTATCACAAAATTTTCAACTTAGTACCATAAAATATAGTACTCCCTCCGTCCCATTATATAAACACTTTTACTACAAAAGTCTAGTACAAAAATATAATCCCCTTTACAATTTTTGTATTCCAATGCAACTTAGTAGTAATAATTAGGGGTATGTGTAAGCAAAAAAGTAATAAATGTACCTAGTAAATTGTAAATGGGCTTATATTTTGAGACTAGACTTTTGTAGTAAAAGTGCTTATATAATTGGACGGAGGGAGTACTATAAAACTCGTCAACATAATTTTTTTTTTTTTTTTGCTATTAGATGTTATGGTCTATATTGACAAATTTTCATATACCTTCAAGTTTTTTTTTTGACTAAAAGTAATCTTCATTCATTCAAAATCAAAGAATACATCATATAACACAAATTCAAGATCGCTAAAAATTAAAAAGGATAAATCTGCGAACAAACTCACAACATCCAAGTTAATAGCATACAACGGCAAAATGCCTACAAATATAACAAAATCAGAGTGTCTGAAATAATCATGTTTACAGATCTGCAACGTTGACGATTCTAAAGTCATTGATATATTAAATATGCACTTGATGAATATAATTTGAGAATTTGAATTGAACAAGCACAATGCTGCACAACGGGAAAACAAAACAACGCCGCACCAAGACAACGAACATCAAAACGTCACACCAAGACGACGAACAACAAAACGCCGCACTATAAGACGACAAAATCACAAAAAAAATACTAAATACTATGTAAAATTCACTTATTTTAATAAAAAAAAAAAGGAAAGAACAAATTAGAAGGGTGATTTTAGATCAAAAATTAATTCAAAATCATCCTCTTTCAGTGGATAAAAAGAAGAAGAAAAACTAAGGTAAACAAATGTGGGAGCGGCGACTATTTGATAAATAGGTTAATAACCTAACATTTTATTCATTGACATGTTCCATATGCTATTTGATAAATTTTGTAAGTCTTTTTGTTTTTGAAAAAGTTAAAATGGAATATACTACTGAGAAGTCTCAAAATTTTAGCATAAGAAATGCCAAAAAATTTCCAACAAAAAAGTATAAAATTACGTCAAAAAATATATATGAATAGGGAATGAATTAAAAAAAAAAGGGATTATCATCCCATTACAAGAAGGTTTCCAAATAACATAGATGATTAAACCACCATAAATGATAAATAAAATTAAAATTAGTGTAATTCACTTCAACCACCAATATGATTGAAGCTTAAATTTATATAATTTTGTATATTTAAATCTATTTATTTTATTTATATAGTTTATGGACAAAATTGGCGAGATAGTACTTTAGATAAATTGATGGCTATAATTCTTTAATATATAATTTCTGCAAAACTCGTTTATAAAGTAAGCAAACTTTAAAGATTAACATTATATAGATCATTAATTTATTCCTTATAATATAATCTCTGAATCTCAATTTACTAAATTTCCAATTTAGATGAGTCAAAATACTTAAGTGTATTAGAGATATAGTTAGTTGTTCTAATTACAAGTTAGTCTAATTAGTTAGCCTACAAATAAGCTTTACACTAGTCATTTGTATCCGGTTTTCTCATTATTGTAATTCTACTCATTACTATCAATACAAATTTTTTTAATTTTCTCTCTATTTTTCCATGGATATCATATTTCATAACAAAGTGATGATATACAGCTAGCTAATAGACTAAACATCAAATTTCACACACACTTATATTTTGTATTAAAAATAATGAAAATGAGTTTATTTTTTGAGGTAAAAAAAATGAGGTGAATTTGTACCAAAAAAAGAAGATTGAAAAAGAGGTGAAAAATGAGTTTCTTTTATTTATAGGCAGCATTATAAAAATCTGACACCCATGATGTAACAAAAAATTCAAAAGGGACCCCAATGACTTTCCATTATAAGCTAAACACACCCATTCTGGTCTTTAGTCTTCATCACCCCATTTCAGTGATTCATTGCAGAATTGACGTTACTAAAAAGATTTGATTAGAAATTTATATTATTATTTCGACCAAGTTCATGTATTACTATGCTATATCATGCTGCAATGCAAGTAACATGTTGAGTACTGTCTTATGTATGATTGATTACAGAGTTTGAATGACTCTGTATAAATCAGCGATAGCTAGAGAACTTCTATTTGGACATATTTATGTACTTTTTCATTCATAATAATAATAACATCAATCATTGAAGTTTCTGATTTCAGGAATCACATGCAAACGCAGCTGATGATGTGTATGGCGGATCTTAGTGGGACTGAGGCAGGTCAGTCTAAAAAAAAAAATACTTGTTTGAACTAGGTATTGTTTTTTTGGTTTCCACACTTTGCTTCTTAGGGTAATTCTTAAGGCACTTAGTAATTCAGAGTTCAAATGACTTTTGGTGTATTATATAGTTTTCATTCATTCTCAAATGTAGATGTAGAAATTAATTGTAGTGTTTTTTTATTAAATTCATCGTCAATTAATACTGAATCAACTAACATTTAAATTTTTTTTTTTTTTAATGTAACTAATGTTGTTTTTGTCTCTAGAATATAAAGAGGTTAAAGAACATACATGGTCAATGTAAATTAATTTTTACTGACATTTAATAAAAGTGACTTACATTTTTGTTGTATTAAAAAAGTACGGTGAAATAGGATGATAATGTAAAGTTACTTTATACTTATTTTTGAAAAATAAAAATGTTAATCGCTTGATTAATTTTACTTGGACATAGTATATAAATAGTTTATTGTATTTATATCATTTTTAATTTATTTTGACACTTCCGTTCAAAAAAGTTATGTGAAATTCCAACAATCAAATTTAAGTAGGATTTCATTATACTTTAAAAAGTTATGTTTTCTCTTTAAGGTTGATTTTGAAAAGGCATATGATACCGTCAATTGGAATTACCTTTTGAAAACATGATGATCAAGATGGGGTTTTCCGAAGGTTGGTTAAAATGGATTCGTGCATGTATTTTCCATAGTTCTATGTCGGTTCTCGTTAACGGTAGCCCAACTGTTGATTTTTCCGTGGGTAGAGGTCTGCGACAAGATCCTTCAATTTGTAGATGATACTGTTTTGGTGGGTGACGGCGTTTGGGAGAATTTATGGACCATTAAAGTTTTGTTAAGAAGCTTCGAACTTGTGTCAGGTTTGAAGATAAATTTTGTAAAGAGCAAACTCTATGGTCTCAATATCGGTGACAGTTTTTTGGCAGCCGGTGACAGTTTTTTGTGTCAGTTATGTCTTCAAGACTTATTAGTGGGTCTTCTCGATCTAAAGAATCTATTTGGTGGAAGGATGTGTTGGGTGGAGGTACGGTGGGAGGTGCTGATTGGTTCATGTCGCAGATTAGTTGTTGAGTAGGAAATGGAGCCGATATTGGGTTCTGGAACTGTAAGTGGTTTGGAAATCAAGCTTTGTG
This sequence comes from Trifolium dubium, assembly GCA_951804385.1. NCBI lineage: Eukaryota > Viridiplantae > Streptophyta > Magnoliopsida > Fabales > Fabaceae > Trifolium > Trifolium dubium. The sequence continues at coordinate 27,655,354 of OX638065.1, forward strand.
TGATGTATTCCCAAATCTTTATGCTAAAGAATTATTCCAGGGGGCTGTGATATCGGATAGGGTGGGTTGTAATGGTACAATTCTGTTGGGGCAGTGGCAATGGCGCGAGCCTTTGACAGATTATGATATTGGCAAGCTTTTTGAGCTGCAGAATTTGCTACTTGGTGTTTCCTTTGATCCCAATCGTTGTGATAGGTGGAAGTGGTTGTCTGAACCTATGGGCATTTTTTCGGTTAAATCTTGTTAAAATTTACTTATTGAATCTCGGGTATCCGCCTCTTTGAATGATAACTTACTCAAGGCTATCCAGAAACTCTGGAAGAATGACGTCCCATCTAAAGTGAATGTCTTTGGATGGCGACTTTTACTTGAGAAATTACCAACTCGAGTAGCGCTTCATCATAGAGGAGTTGTATTAAATCTGAAATTCCTGGCACGCTATGCAAAGTGTCGAACACGATGTGCTAAGCACTTTGACAGGTATAACACGTAGCAGCACAAAGTAAATAAACCAAAACAAATAAAGAACACAGAGTATTTGTTAACCCAGTTCGGCAAACAACAGCCCTAGTCTAGGGGATACCAATCCAGGAAGGAATCCACTAAAATAGTCCTAGTTCAAAGTTACCAGCAAACGCCCCGTTTACAACTTATCACCTAGCAACTACCAATGACAACTCAACCTAGGAACTACTAGATCAATGGCGCCCCGCCTTACTTCCTCTCAGTTTGAAGACTTCCACGCAAACAACCTCTGGTTCAATGATCTTCGCACTGGTATTAAGTTCAATACACAAATACTTTGTGTTGGAGACACACTCCTAAAACCTACACACTCGTACCTACAGGCTTAGAGTGTTGTAAAACCACAATACCTACTCCGTGCTTCACAGCTTAGGAGAGGAACATAAACAACTCCATACTTAAAAGCTCAGGAGTGCACACGTTAAAGCACAAGGCTTTAACCACGAAACCCTAAAACCCTAAAAACTACATTTTGTAAATATTGGCTTCGCAACTCTTTAGGGTTTACATCCTTGAATATATAGCTTCAGCAAGAACGTGTTTTGCCAGCAACATGGGCTTTAGAGTACAACTGGTCCAAAAGAAACCTAGCAAATATATTTTAGAACCATATAATATGTTTCCATAAATAGAGAAAATAGAGAAACCTATTTTACAAAGCAATCAGGGCGAAACGCCACCTCCTGAAGTTTCTAGATAAAAAGGCGAGACTTTCTGCACAAGTAATGAAGATAAAACCGGACCAAATCTTCAAAAAGATCTCGCTAAAAAATACGCGTACGTTCTGATGCTGTACGCACATGTTGGAACATCTTGTCCAACATCTTGCTAGTTTCAGCAAAAATGATGCCAATACAAAAGTACCAACAAAATCCTCCTGGGTTGATTTGTAGTCTTTGCTCCTCATCTCCTGAAGATTGTTCCCATCTTTCCTTCCGCTGCCCTTTTTTCGATGGGTGTGTGGGAAGAGGTTTACCGTTGGGTAGGGCGGGATGTGGCTGTAGGTTTTGAAGGTTGGTTTAATTTCTTATGCTTTGGCTTATTGATTACTTCTAACAAGCGGAATCGTGTTCGACATTTGATCTGGTTGACGACGACTTGGTGTATCTGGATGCATCGTAATGACGTGATCTTTAATGAAGGCACTCCTAATGCTATGTCTTTGGTAGATAATATTAAACATATGTCTTGGTTGTGGTTTAATGGCCGAGCGGGTAGGCATGTTTCTTTACCGCTTTCTAGTTGGTATCTTGACCCATTAGCTTGTTTTCGTTGTATGTGAACATTTTGATGTAAGGGATTGAGTACCCCTTGTGCTCCATTATAATACATTTTGCTTATAAAAAAAAAAAACCATCTCTATCTCTAATTATAAAACTTTCAATGAAGACTTTAAAATTATAAGAAACTAAATGTGTTAGTTGTTTTCAGTAATAATTATTATTGGATTTGGTAAAGAGACTATAGTTTGATATTCTACAATTGTATTTGGGAGAGGACTGAAACGACTTAATGTCAGAATTCTCTTCGAATTAGATTAATTTGTTCAGTGGACCGGATACTTGCGCTAAAAAACAAAATTATAACAAACCAAATTTAAACAACAGTTAATGTTAGGGAATGATGATCATTCTTTCAACAAATGAATTGTAACACTTGAATATTGTTGCACATGCAATAATATGATACCTCTCTGATAAGCCAACTTAACAACGGTCGTCATATGTTTAAATGGTTAATAAGTTTCATTAAAGAAAGAATTTTAAGAGAATTCAAGTTTGATTTTTGAGTAGTGGAACAATTTCCCAATTAAATTTTATTATCACAAAACCGAACTCTAAACTACTGAAGTCACATTTCTCTATGAATAATTATAATAGTGCTAGCACAATTGCAAGTACCTCATCTTCTAAGAGAATCATCATAAAGCATCAAAAACTAACAGTTCCACATATGATAAGAGAACCACTACAATTAATAGTACAGTACTACTCATCCCTGTATGGCTGTATGATGAGGAGACCACAATGTACCTTGCACTAGTTATTCAGTCACTGGACCATTAATTCTTGCTAAAACTCTATTTGTCACTATAGAGATATCATCTCTCATAGACATCAATACATCACCAGTAACCATTTGTAAATCTTGAAAATTAATATAACTTTTTAATAGTATGATAATAAGAAGATGCATTTTACTATCTATCTATTAAAAAAAGATTAAATACATTTTTAGTTTTTTTTAACTATATATATAATAGAAAATTTTGATCAACGAAAATGATTAATTTTTATGCTTCTCTAATCAGGTATATATATATATAGTGCAACCCCCCTCCCCCCCCACCCCCACCCCACACACACCGTCGTATATGAAATTCTTCGGGGTACGATAAAGAACACACAAATGAAGGAAGAGTTTCCCCTCAACATAATAGCTTGAAGTGGAAAAAAAATTTTGTTGAGAACTATCATTTATGTTATGGCTCACCTTAAATCTCACATCACTTAGAACTCGAGGCTAATGGTAATTTATATACAATGTAACATGTCACACTCTTTAAATCAACCGATGCGCCATTTCTACAAAGGACAAAACTGTGACGGGTAAAACCCTAACACAAACAATCCTTCAGAGATGTGGACTTGAGTTGTACAAACAATTAGATTCCACATTATTTCTGTGTTAAAATAGAAGGACAAGAAATACATTCAAGTTAAAAAAAATCCTATTCCCCTTGATAGAAATTTCACATGTACAAGATCAAAAAAGAAAAGAAATTTCACATTTCTATTTCTTGCATTTATCCTAAATTAATACAATTTAGTAAAAAAGTTTATTTCTTGTGTCAATCCTCCGGTTTATAAAAGATGAAGATCCTAATAATATGAAACTCGATCTAAAAGTAAATAAAGATCAATTATTATTTTATCTATGAATTGAATTCGAATTCCACGAGCTATTTATCTTTTAGTAGAACTCATTAACGAATTAAATACCAATGTACTATTTTGTTAATTGGCAGAAATTTTTTGGTAGTTAAATGCACCACATTACCAATACCAACTAAAAGCTACTGATTAATTAATAGAGGATCTGAAGTCATTCATAAAAGGCTTAAACATACATTTGGTCCCTGTATGTACACCAATTTTTCGTTTTAGTCTCTGTATCAAAAATTTTGACAAAATAGTCCCTTTATCGCACTTATTTTTTTGACGTTGGTCCCTGCCGTCCAATTTCATCCAAGTGGCAAACGTTTTGCCACCTGGACCCTGCCACGTGGAATGCTAGAGGGACCAAAACCAAAAAATTGAACCGAATGCAGGGACCAAAATAAAAAAATTGAACTGAATGCTAAAGGGACTAAAACCAAAAAATTAAACTAATTGCAAAATGATCCATTTAAACTCTAAATCTCTAAATTGAAATTTGTTTCTCCACTCTTCTCATAAACCAACTTTCATGGCAAAAATAATTTTGCGTAGATCATTGCGCCCCATTTGGATGAGTTTTTTGATGAAATTATGAGAGGCATTGCGAATTTTGACAACGTGATCAGAAAGCGCGTCGAGAAAACCACCACGGTTGGGCGGTTGTTGATCGGGATCGTTG